>JACEFZ010004729.1:0-21060 GCA_014155875.1 Cepaea nemoralis
ACTCTATCTTCCTGAACATACGCATTGAGTACTCAATGAGTCACTAAGGAAGCATGCTAGAGTAAAGGTCTGTGTCTCGAGCCATGTTATTGCTTTACTTACTGCCATGACTTCTATAGTCAGGCTACTTGTGGTCAAAGTAAAAGCACCAGAATCCTCCTTCACAATTCTTCCTCCAGCCTGAGCCATAAAAGACCACAAACTTCTCACATGTCAAAGGACCGACCCATCAGTGTACATGACAGCATCACCCTCTAAAGCAGTTGAGCTATAATTATGTACATATAAGTTGCTGTTTAATTACACTTATGCACATAACAGTTGTATTATCATTAAAATCATGTATACACATTATTTGATAATTATAACCTTGTGTATAACATATGCCGGCTCTATGGCTAAAGGCTTGCGATTGCAGTTCGTGAGCCGGGTACCAGGCGTTCGAAGCTCAGCTGCGACCGATTTGTGCAGCAGACCGTGTCGCATTGTGTTATAATGTGCTGGTATGGGAGCCGGTCATTCAGAAAGCAATCGCAAACTACTGAATGTAACACTTGCCTAGTACACCCGTAAGGGATACACAACAAAAAAAACATATAACATATACTCTATAATTATAACCATGTACACAAGTTGATCTATAATTATAACAATGTACACAACAAGTAATAGTTGTTCTATAACTAAATCCACAGAAACTACAGCTGTTGAAATGTAACTAGCCAGCTCTGTGCTAAAGAGGTTGACAGTCACAATTTGTAATCCTGCATACAGCATTAGAAACACAGCTGCTGGCAATTCATCTCAGCAGACTGCCTTGAGTTGGTTTTAATACAATGGTATCTGTGCTGGACATTCAGAAAGCAATGGTAAGCTATTGAGTGTAAACTTGCCAAGAAACCACAAGCCAAAAATGCTGGAGTTGACTGTGATGTCCTGTAAAGGATATGCAACTGACTTTTTTTCTGTTTTTTTAATCTATAGCTGTTATTTAACTATAAGCATACAAATTACAGCTGTTGTTTAATTACATACAAAATGCAACTATTGCTCAACTATTTTGTTGTTTAACTATAAACATGTAACATACAACTACTGAATAACTATAAGCATACAGACAGTAGTTTGTTGTTTAACTATAGTCATTTAAAATACAACTATTGCTTAAACTACCGCATAGATGGAAAGTTATTCAATCTCAGAAGGCTGAAAGCTAAAACAAAAATTAACAGCGACACCGTCAGAGAGCTCCTGTTTGCTGATGATTGCGCTCTATATGCCAACTCAGAGGCAGACATGCAACACAATGTTTCAGCTTTCTCACATGCCTGTGCCAACTTTGGGCTCAATATCAACTTGGAGAAGACTGTAGTTATGTACCAGCCAGCTCCAGGGAATAATCACACTGTGCCGAATATCAAAGTGAATGATCATAGACTAAGTGTTGTGGACAAATTCACCTATCTTGGCAGCACTGTGTCACAAGCTGCCACAATTGATGATGAAGTGAATGCAAGAATCTCCAAGGCCAGCGCGGCCTTTGGCAGACTGTACAAGAATATATGGGACAGAACTGGAATAAGCCTGTAAACAAAGCTGAAAGTCTACAAAGCAGTTGTATTATCCACACTGCTATATGCTTGTGAAACTTGGACTGTTTATCAGCGACGCGCTAGGAAATTAAACCACTTCCACACAGTCTGCCTTAGGAAGCTACTGAAGATTAAATGGCAAGACAAGATCCCAGACACTGAAGTCCTAGAAAGAGCGTCCATGCCCAGTATCCACACTCTACTAATGAAGAAGCAGATTCGCTGGGCTGGTCACTTAAATCGCATGCCAGATCACAGGCTCCCTAAACGAATTTTTTACAGCGAGTTGCGTTGTGCCAAGGCGGCCAGAGGAAACGCTTTAAAGACACTGAAAATCTCACTGAATGCTTTTGGAATTCATCATGAAACCTGGGAGACTGCAGCCAGAGACCGAAATTCGTGGCGTGCATCATTACGTGTGAGGCAACCAGGACTGCGAGAGCTGTGAAGAAAAGGGAGGACAGAAAAACCACTGCAGGAAATCCTCCGCCAGAAACGTCAAGCAATCTTTGTCCACATTGTCAAAGAACATTTTGAGCCAAAATAAGCCTTATCAGCCATCTTAGAACCCACGACTCCATACCTTCAACCCCACTGGATGAAATGAATGGTCATCATCATTCTTGATGGACAAACAACAACATAACATAACATTGTTTAAACTATATGCATGTTTCAGTTGTCATAATGGCATGTTTATAAGCCATCATAATGTCACATTCGTCAGTTTCAGGTGATTACAGACACAGCCGAGTACTTACCTGGCCAGTCCCCGAGATCGACCCGACTCCCGAGGTTTGTAAGTTTTCCTTCTGCCCGTTTGTTGTGATTTCTACCTTGTCCAGTTTCTCTTTGGCCGCCTCCACTTCCTTCTTTTTCATCTGGTAAACAACTTGAAACAAATCCCTCAGGGTCAGCACCAGGCTTTCTGCCTGTCAAAGTAAAACATTCCCAAGTGTCACATCATGTCAAATACTGAACATTGTCAGGTGTCACATCATGTCAAATACTGAACACTGCAGGTGTCACATCATGTCAAATACTGAACACTGCCAGGTGTCAAATACTGAACACTGCAGGTGTCACATCATGTCAAATACTGAACACTGTCAAGTGTCAAATACTGAACACTGCCAAGTGTCACATCATGTCAAATACTGAACATTGTCAGGTGTCACATCATGTCAAATACTGAACACTGCCAGGTGTCACATCATGTCAAATACTGAACACTGCCAGGTGTCACATCATGTCAAATACTGAACATTGTCAGGTGTCACATCATGTCAAATACTGAACACTGCCAGGTGTCAAATACTGAACACTGCAGGTGTCACATCATGTCAAATACTGAACACTGTCAAGTGTCAAATACTGAACACTGCCAAGTGTCACATCATGTCAAATACTGAACACTGCCAGGTGTCACATCATGTCAAATACTGAACATTGTCAGGTGTCACATCATGTAAAATACTGAACACTGTCAGGTGTCACATCATGTCAAATACTGAATACTGCCAGGTGTCACATCATGTTAAATACTGAACACTGCCAGGTGTCACATCATGTCAAATACTGAACACTGCCAGGTGTCACATCATGTCAAATACTGAACACTGTCAGGTGTCACATCATGTCAAATACTGAACACTCCCAGGTGTCACATCATGTCAAATACTGAACACTGCCAGGTGTCACATCATGTCAAATACTGAACACTGCCAGATGTCACATCATTGTCATGTACTGAACATTGTCAAGTGTCAAATACTGAACACTGCCAGGTGTCACATCATGTCATGTACTGAACATTGTCAAGTGTCAAATACTGAACACTGCCAGGTGTCACATCATGTCATGTACTGAACATTGTCAAGTGTCAAATACTGAACACTGCCAGGTGTCACATCATGTCATGTACTGAACATTGTCAAGTGTCAAATACTGAACACTGCCAGGTGTCACATTGTGTCAAATACTGAACACTGCCAGGTGTCACATCATGTCAAATACTGAACACTGCCAGGTGTCACATCATGTCAAATACTGAACACTGCCAGGTGTCACATCATGTCAAATACTGAACACTGCCAGGTGTCACATCATGTCAAATACTGAACACTGCCAGGTGTCACATCATGTCAAATACTGAACATTGTCAGGTGTCACATTATGTCTAATACTGAACACTGTCAGGTGTCACATCATGTCAAATACTGAACACTGCCAGGTGTCACATCATGTCAAATACTGAACACTGCCAGGTGTCACATCATGTCAAATACTGAACATTGTCAGGTGTCACATCATGTCAAATACTGAACACTGTCAGGTGTCACATCATGCCAAATACTGAACACTGCTAGGTGTCACATCATGTCAAATATTGAACACTGCCAGGTGTCACATCATGTCAAATATTGAACACTGCCAGGTGTCACATCATGTCAAATACTGAACACTGTCAAGTGTCAAATACTGAACACTGCAAGGTGTCACATCATGTCTAATACTGAACACTGTCAGGTGTCACATCATGTCAAATACTGAACACTGTCAGGTGTCACATCATGTCAAATACTGAACATTGTCAAGTTTCAAATACTGAACACTGCCAGGTGTCACATCATGTCAAATACTGAACACTGCCAGGTGTCACATCATGTCAAATACTGAACACTGCCAGGTGTCACATCATGTCAAATACTGAACACTGCCAGGTGTCACATCATGTCAAATACTGAACATTGTCAGGTGTCACATCATGTCAAATACTGAACACTGCAAGGTGTCACATTCATGTCAAATACTGAACATTGTCAGGTGTCACATCATGTCAAATACTGAACACTGCCAGGTGTCACATCATGTCAAATACTGAACACTGCCAGGTGTCACATCATGTCAAATACTGAACACTGCCAGGTGTCACATCATGTCAAATACTGAACATTGTCAGGTGTCACATCATGTCAAATACTGAACACTGCCAGGTGTCACATCATGTCAAATACTGAACATTGTCAGGTGTCACATCATGTCAAATACTGAACACTGCCAGGTGTCACATCATGTCAAATACTGAACACTGCCAGGTGTCACATTATGTCAAATACTGAACACTGCCAGGTGTCACATCATGTCAAATACTGAACACCGCCAGGTGTCACATCAAGTCAAATACTGAACACTGCCAGGTGTCACATTGTGTCAAATACTGAACACTGCCAGGTGTCACATTGTGTCAAATACTGAACACTGCCAGGTGTCACATCATGTCAAATACTGAACATTGCCAGGTGTCACATCATGTCAAATACTGAACATTGCCAGGTGTCACATCATGTCAAATACTGAACACTGCCAGGTGTCACATTGTGTCAAATACTGAACACTCCCTTCTGTTGACAGAAGAGTGGATGTATATCTGGAACAGCACACAGTGTAAAGTTGTCCTCCAGTCTTTCCTGGTTTGTGTTGACAGAAGAGTGGATGTATATCTGAAACAGCACACACTGTAAAGTTGTCCTCCAGTCTTTTCTGGTTTGTGTTGACAGAAGAGTGGATGTATATCTGGAACAGCTCACACTGTAAAGTTGTCTTCCAACTGTTCCTGGTTTGTGTTGACAAAAGAGTGGATGTATATATGGAACAGCACACACTGTACAGTTGTCCTCCAGTCATTCCTGGTTTGTGGATGTGCATGACCTGAGCTGTCCAATTGCATGCTAGTTTGTTAACAAGTACCTGTGAGTGTTTTATAAGTTGATTGCCTGGGTCACAAGAACTTCCATTCTAGCAACACTTTTGTCCTGAAATGATTGCCTCTGTGTCACAAGAACTTCAATTCTAGCAGAACCATTGTCCTGAATTTGCATCAACTCCAATTATATTTTCCTTTGAGCTACCTTTAACTGTTCATGTGTCCTTCTGGCCTGTGCTGTCCACTGTGAGCCGAGCAATCAGAGACAGCGGCAGTTGGTGACCTCATGCAACCAGCAGACTGGTCTACAGAATATTGACAACACAAACGCAACTTTCTAACAACAACAACACATACAACTTACCAACAACAATGCACACAACTTACTAACAACAATACATACAACGTACCAACAATAAAACATTCAACTTACTAACAAAAATACATACAACTTACTAACAACAACACACACAACTTACTGCAGATGCTGTTTTGATGGCAAAAAACTTATGTAAGCCATCCTCAGTTCCAAAGACATAGCCAAAAGCTCGAGTGTCAGTGATGTCACGGGAGATAAATGAAATGCGATGCACAGGGTGGATGTGCAAGACAATCTGTGAACATAAGCATAGACACATGAGTGTACACATGATGCCACACTTGCCTACATCAAGACAATCTGTCAACATAAGCACAGACACATGAGTGTACACATGATGGCCACACTTGCCTACATCAAGACAATCTGTGAACATAAGCACAGACACATGAGTGTACACATGATGGCCACACTTGCCTACATCAAGACAATCTGTGAACATAAGCACAGACACATGTGTACACATGATGGCCACACTTGCCTACATCAAGACAAAGTGTGAACATAAGCACAGATACATGAGTGTACACATAATGGCCACACTTGCCTACATCAAGACAATCTGTGAACATAAGCACAGACACATGAGTGTATGCATGATGGCCACACTTGCCTACATCAAGACAATCTGTGAACATAAGCACAGACACATGAGTGTACACATAATGGCCACACTTGCCTACATCAAGACAATCTGTGAACATAAGCACAGATACATGAGTGTATGCATGATGGCCACACTTGCCTACATCAAGACAATCTGTGAACATAAGCACAGACACATGAGTGTACACATAATGGCCACACGTGCCTACATCAAGACAATCTGTGAACATAAGCACAGACACATGAGTGTACACATGATGGCCACACTTGCCTACATTAAGACAATCTGTCAACATAAGCACAGACACATGAGTGTACACATGATGGCCACACTTGCCTACATCAAGACAATCTGTCAACATAAGCACAGACAATGAGTGTACACATGATGGCCACACTTGCCTACATCAAGACAATCTGTCAACATAAGCACAGACACATGAGTATACACATGATGGCCACACTTGCCTACATCAAGACAATCTGTCAAATAAGCACAGACACATGAGTGTACACATGATGGCCACACTTGCCTACATCAAGACAATCTGTCAACATAAGCACAGACACATGAGTGTACACATGATGGCCACACTTGCCTACATCAAGACAATCTGTCAACATAAGCACAGACACATGAGTGTACACATGATGGCCACACTTGCCTACATCAAGACAATCTGTCAACATAAGCACAGACACATGAGTGTACACATGATGGCCACACTTGCCTACATTAAGACAATCTGTCAACATAAGCACAGACACATGAGTGTACACATGATGGCCACACTTGCTACATCAAGACAATCTGTAACATAAGCACAGACACATGAGTGTACACATGATGGCCACACTTGACATCACACTGTGAACATAAGCACAGACACATGAGTGTACACTGATGGCCACACTTGCCTACATAAGACAATCTGTAACTAAGCACAGACACATGAGTTACACATGATGGCCACACTGCCTACATAAGACAATCTGTCAACATAAGCACAGACACATGAGTGTACACATGATGGCCACACTTGCCTACATCAAGACAATCTGTCAACATAAGCACAGACACATGAGTGTACACATGATGGCCACACTTGCCTACATCAAGACAATCTGTGAACATAAGCACAGACACATGAGTGTACACATGATGGCCACACTTGCCTACATCAAGACAATCTGTGAACATAAGCACAGACACATGAGTGTACACATGATGGCCACACTTGCCTACATCAAGACAATCTGTGAACATAAGCACAGACACATGAGTGTACACATGATGGCCACACTTGCCTACATCAAGACAATCTCGTGAACATAAGCACAGACACATGAGTGTACACATGATGGCCACACTTGCCTACATCAAGACAATCTGTGAACATAAGCACAGACACATGAGTGTACACATGATGGCCACACTTGCCTACATCAAGACAATCTGTGAAAATAAGCACAGACACATGAGTGTACACATGATGGCCACACTGCCTACATCAAGACAATCGTGTCACCACTTAATGCACCGAACATGAGTATACAATGATTGCCACACTTGCCTAATCAGACAATCTGTAGACATAAGCACAGGAACATGAGTGTACACATGATGGTCCCACACCTTGCCTACATCAAGACAATCTGTGAACATAACGCACAGACACATGAGTGTTACACATGATGGCCACACTTGCTACATCAAGCACAATCTGGTCCACATAAGCACAGACACATGAGTGTACACATGATGGCCACACTTGCCTACATCAAGACAATCTGTCAACATAAGCACAGACACATGAGTGTACACATGATGGCCACACTTGCCTACATCAAGACAATCTGTCAACATAAGCACAGACACATGAGTGTACACATGATGGCCACCACTTGCCTACATCAAGACAATCTGTGCAACATAAGCACAGACACATGAGTGTACACATGATGGCCACACTTGCCTACATCATGAGTGTACACATGATGGCCGCACTTGCCTACATCAAGACAATCTGTGAACATAAGCACAGACACATGATGGCCACACTTGCCTACATCAAGACAATCTGTCAACATAAGCACAGACACATGAGTGTACACATGATGGCCACACTTGCCTACATCAAGACAATCTGTGAACATAAGCACAGACACATGAGTGTACACATGATGGCCACACTTGCCTACATTAAGACAATCTGTCAACATAAGCACAGACACATGAGTATACACATGATGGCCCACTTGCCTACATCAAGACATCTGTCAACATAAGCACAGACACATGAGTGTACAATGATGCCACACTTGCCTACATCAAGACAAATCTGTCAACATAGCACAGACAATGAGGTACACATGATGGGCCACACTTGCCTACATCAAGACAATCGGTCAACATAAGCACAGACACATGAGTGTACACATGATGGCCACACTTGCCTACATCAAGACAATCTGTGAACATAAGCACAGACACATGAGTGTACACATGATGGCCACACTTGCCTACATCAAGACAATCTGTGAACATAAGCACAGACACATGAGTGTACACATGATGGCCACACTTGCCTACATTAAGACAATCTGTCAACATAAGCACAGACACATGAGTATACACATGATGGCCACACTTGCCTACATTAAGACAATCTGTCAACATAAGCACAGACACATGAGTGTACACATGATGGCCACACTTGCCTACATCAAGACAATCTGTCAACATAAGCACAGACACATGAGTGTACACATGATGGCCACACTTGCCAACTTCAAAACAAAAACCAGGTTACTTCTGATGAATACAAACATGTGATGATCTGCTTACAGTATTTCTGACTGCCTGACTTGATCTTCATAAATGACGTGCTTATATACAAACAGGGCTGTCTAAATACAAACAGGGCTGCCTAAATACAAACAGGGCTGCATAAATACAAACACAGCTGCCTAAATACAAACACGGTTGCATAAATACAAACAGGGCTGCATAAATACAAACACGGTTGCATAAATACAAACAGGGCTGCATAAATACAAACAGGGCTGCATAAATACAAACACGGTTGCATAAATACAAACAGGGCTGCATAAATACAAACACGGTTGCATAAATACAAACAGGGCTGCATAAATACAAACACGGTTGCATAAATACAAACAGGGCTGCATAAATACAAACACAGTTGCATAAATACAAACACGGTTGCATAAATACAAACACGGTTGCATAAATACAAACATGGTTGCATAAATACAAACACGGTTGCATAAATACAAACACGGTTGCATAAATACAAACACGGTTGCATAAATACAAACACGGTTGCATAAATACAAGCATGGTTGCAGTGAGAGATTATTTCACTCACAGTTTACAGGATACAAGGTGACAATAACACCACACCGTTGGGAATATGGAAATCTGGCACAGAACACATCACGTCCAATGACAGCGACTGTGAACACATCCAATGACAGTGAACACATCCAGTGACAGTGAGAACATTCAATGACAGTAACTGTGAACACATTCAATGACAGTGACTTATTGCATAAAATACTTTTCATTTTCTGAAATACAGCTTTTGCTACCCCTATTCTGCTCTGAATATCTGTCGTTATGTTTTCCCCCCAGATATTTTTACTGATCACCTTTGTTACACAATTGCCTTTCTTCTGTTATGTGACATTTTGCTGTCACCTTTTTCTTTTACGTTGTTTCCATTCTTGGCATTCAAGGAGAGTCCTTTTTTTCACTGTCTAATACTACCATACATACCGGTCTCTGTGACTTAGGGCTTGCGAACGCGGTTTGTGAGCCCGCATACCCAAGTTCGAAACACGGCAGTGCTGGTTTTTTCGAAAAAGGTATAGTAGCCGGTCGTTCAGAAAGCAATGGCAAACTACTGAACGTAAAATTTGCCCAGGAATCACGAACAGCGAAAAATGCTGGGGTTGACTGCTACGTCCTGTGAAGGACATGCAACTTAATTTTAAAATACTACCATGTCCTACAGTTGTAGATCTCCTGTATTTTCGACCATAAATATTGTGTCATCTGCATAGTGTAGATTGTTTACTTTATAAATTCCAGCTAGTATTTCAGGCCTTTCGTTGATCTCTCTCATTATTATTTTGATATAGAGAGAGAAGAGATCTGATGAGACACACCTGTGTCTTGCACCTGGCTTAATCTGTTTGTAACTTATTATTATTATTACAAATTTACATATCCTTTACAGGACATCGCTGTCAACATCCGCATCTTTCAGCTGATTGTTGATTTATTGGCAAGTAGTTTAGCCATTGCTTTCTGAGTGACCAGCTCCATACTCTCATAAGTCACTGGCACGACTCGAACCGCTTCCAATTCTTGTGTGCTCACGTCAACCACGAGAGTATTCGGGGTTACGGAGAAAGTCGCTAACCCCTCGACCAGGGAGACCGGCCTGTTCATAACTGCCCACTTTAATTACCATTATAATGCTGCTACGTGTTACCAGTCAATTCTTTTTATTATTCTGAGATCTTTCCCACCAATGCTGATATCTTCCAAAAGTGTGATAATTTCATCCTGTTTCACTTTATCAAATGCCTTCCTATAATTTATAAAGCACAACTGTTGTGTTTCTATGTCCCCATTGATCCCTCTATCAGTGTCAGCAATATGTATATTGTGTAAACAGTTACACAACAGCCTGTATCATGCTGTCTCTGAGAGAGATGCTGTACTGTCTCCGACAGACAAACTACTGTCTCCGGCAGACACACTGTACCGTCTCCAACAGACACACTGTACTGTCTCTGACAGACACACTACTGTCTCCAACAGACACACTGTACTATACCCGACAGATACACTGTACTGTCTCTGACAGAGACACTACTGTCTCCGACAGACACACTGTACTGTCTCCAACAGACACACTAAGTCTCCGACAGACACACTACTGTCTCCAACAGATACACTGTACTGTTTCAGAGAGACAAACTGTACTGTCTCAGGGAGACACACTACTTCTCAGAGAGACACACTGTACTGTCTCTGAGAGACACACTATACTGTCTAAGAGAAACACACTGTCCTGTCTCTGAGAGCCACTGTGCTAGTGCCCTCTAAGGAAACCTGTCTGTGCATACTGCCAGCCCAGCTGTTAGATTCTGAATTGTCCTGATAGAATGTGAATGTGCCTTGTCTGTCAGTATCAAATCTGTGACTGTGCCTTGTCTGTCAGTATCAAATCTGTGACTGTGCCATGTCTGTCAGTATCAAATCTATGACTGTGTCATGTCTGTCAGTATCAAATCTATGACTGTGTCATGTCTGTCAGTATCAAATCTATGACTGTGCCATGTCTGTCAGTATCAAATCTATGACTGTGTCATGTCTGTCAGTATCAAATCTGTGACTGTGTCATGTCTGTCAGTATCAAATCTGTGACTGTGTCATGTCTGTCAGTATCAAATCTGTGACTGTGCCATGTCTGTCAGTATCAAATCTGTGACTGTGCCTTGTCTGTCAGTATCAAATCTGTGACTGTACCATGTCTGTCAGTATCAAATCTGTGACTGTGCCTTGTCTGTCAGTATCAAATCTGTGACTGTACCATGTCTGTCAGTATCAAATCTGTGACTGTGCCTTGTCTGTCAGTATCAAATCTGTGACTGTGCCTTGTCTGTCAGTATCAAATCTGTGACTGTACCATGTCTGTCAGTATCAAATCTGTGACTGTGCCTTGTCTGTCAGTATCAAATCTGTGACTGTGCCTTGTCTGTCAGTATCAAATCTGTGACTGTACCATGTCTGTCAGTATCAAATCTGTGACTGTACCATGTCTGTCAGTATCAAATCTGTGACTGTGCCTTGTCTGTCAGTATCAAATCTGTGACTGTACCATGTCTGTCAGTATCAAATCTGTGACTGTGCCTTGTCTGTCAGTATCAAATCTGTGACTGTGCCTTGTCTGTCAGTATCAAATCTGTGACTGTACCATGTCTGTCAGTATCAAATCTGTGACTGTGCCTTGTCTGTCAGTATCAAATCTGTGACTGTGCCTTGTCTGTCAGTATCAAATCTGTGACTGTACCATGTCTGTCAGTATCAAATCTGTGACTGTGCCATGTCTGTCAGTATCAAATCTGTGACTGTACCATGTCTGTCAGTATCAAATCTGTGACTGTACCATGTCTGTCAGTATCAAATCTGTGACTGTACCATGTCTGTCAGTATCAAATCTGTGACTGTACCATGTCTGTCAGTATCAAATCTGTGACTGTGCCTTGTCTGTCAGTATCAAATCTGTGACTGTACCATGTCTGTCAGTATCAAATCTGTGACTGTGCCTTGTCTGTCAGTATCAAATCTGTGACTGTACCATGTCTGTCAGTATCAAATCTGTGACTGTGTCATGTCTGTCAGTATCAAATCTGTGACTGTACCATGTCTGTCAGTATCAAATCTGTGACTGTACCATGTCTGTCAGTATCAAATCTGTGACTGTGCCTTGTCTGTCAGTATCAAATCTGTGACTGTACCATGTCTGTCAGTATCAAATCTGTGACTGTGTCATGTCTGTCAGTATCAAATCTGTGACTGTGTCATGTCTGTCAGTATCAAATCTGTGACTGTACCATGTCTGTCAGTATCAAATCTGTGACTGTACCATGTCTGTCAGTATCAAATCTGTGACTGTGCCTTGTCTGTCAGTATCAAATCTGTGACTGTACCATGTCTGTCAGTATCAAATCTGTGACTGTGTCATGTCTGTCAGTATCAAATCTGTGACTGTACCATGTCTGTCAGTATCAAATCTGTGACTGTACCATGTCTGTCAGTATCAAATCTGTGACTGTACCATGTCTGTCAGTATCAAATCTGTGACTGTGTCATGTCTGTCAGTATCAAATCTGTGACTGTACCATGTCTGTCAGTATCAAATCTGTGACTGTACCATGTCTGTCAGTATCAAATCTGTGACTGTGCCTTGTCTGTCAGTATCAAATCTGTGACTGTACCATGTCTGTCAGTATCAAATCTGTGACTGTGCCTTGTCTGTCAGTATCAAATCTGTGACTGTACCATGTCTGTCAGTATCAAATCTGTGACTGTGTCATGTCTGTCAGTATCAAATCTGTGACTGTACCATGTCTGTCAGTATCAAATCTGTGACTGTACCATGTCTGTCAGTATCAAATCTGTGACTGTACCATGTCTGTCAGTATCAAATCTGTGACTGTGTCATGTCTGTCAGTATCAAATCTGTGACTGTACCATGTCTGTCAGTATCAAATCTGTGACTGTACCATGTCTGTCAGTATCAAATCTGTGACTGTGCCTTGTCTGTCAGTATCAAATCTGTGACTGTACCATGTCTGTCAGTATCAAATCTGTGACTGTACCATGTCTGTCAGTATCAAATCTGTGACTGTACCATGTCTGTCAGTATCAAATCTGTGACTGTACCATGTCTGTCAGTATCAAATCTATGATTGGTTACCTATTTGAATAACCCTCACTAGCGCTTCTACAGCAGTCAACACTGATAATAACATTATGTACTGTAAGCTCTTACAACTGTGAACAATAAAATTAATAAAGTTATGTACTGAAAGCTCTTACAGCTGTGAACACAAATAATAACATTTTTTACTAATTGTTTTATAGTTGTAGATAATAGTTAACTTATATACTGATTGCTCTTACAGCTGTGAACACTAATAAAAATGTTATGTACTGATTGCTCTTAGTGCTGTGAACAATAAAAATAACACAATGTACTAATTGCTCTTACAGCTGTGAACACTAAATAAAATGTTATGTACTAATTGATCTTACAGCTGTGAACAATAATAATAACACAATGTACTAATTGTTCTTACAGCTGTGAACACTAATTAAAATGTTATGTACTGATTGCTCTTACAGCTGTGAACAATAATAAAATAGTTATGTACTGATTGCTCCTACAGCTGTGACCACTAACAATACTGTCATTTACTGATTGCTCCTACAGCTGTGAACACTAACAATACTGTCATTTATTGATTGCTCCTACAGCTGTGAACACTAACAATACTGTCATTTACTGATTGCTCCTACAGCTGTGAACACTAACAATACTGTCATTTACTGATTGCTCCTTCAGCTTTAGACACTAACAATACTGTCATTTACTGATTGCTCCTACAGCTGTGAACACTAACAATACTGTCATTTACTGATTGCTCCTACAGCTGTGAACACTAACAAAACTGTCATTTACTGATTGCTCCTACAGCTGTGAACACTAACAATACTGTCATTTATTGATTACTCCTACAGCTGTGAACACTAACAATACTGTCATTTACTGATTGCTCCCACAGCTGTGAACACTAACAATTCTTCATTTATTGATTGCTCCTACAGCTGTGAACACTAACAATAATGTCATTTACTGATTGCTCCTACAGCTGTGAACACTAACAATTCTTCATTTACTGATTGCTCCTACAGCTGTGAACACTAACAATACTGTCATTTACTGATTGCTCCCACAGCTGTGAACACTAACAATTCTTCATTTATTGATTGCTCCTATAGCTGTGAACACTAACAATAATGTCATTTACTGATTGCTCCTACAGCTGTGGACACTAACAATACTGTCATTTACTGATTGCTCCTACAGCTGTGAACACTAACAATACTGTCATTTACTGATTGCTCCTACAGCTGTGAACACTAACAATACTGTCATTTATTGATTGCTCCTACAGCTGTGAACACTAACAATACTGTCATATACTGATTGCTCCTACAGATTTAGACACTAACATTACTGTCATTTACTGATTGCTCCTACAGCTGTGAACACTAACAATACTGTCATTTACTGATTGCTCCTACAGCTGTGAACACTAACAAAACTGTTATTTACTGATTGTTCCCACAGCTGTGAACACTAACAATACTGTCATTTACTGATTGCTCCTACAGCTGTGAACACTAACAATACTGTCATTTACTGATTGCTCCTACAGCTGTGAACACTAACAATACTGTCATTTACTGATTGCTCCTACAGCTGTGAACACTAACAATACTGTCATTTACTGATTGCTCCTACAGCTGTGAACACTAACAATACTGTCATTTATTGATTGCTCCTACAGCTGTGAACACTAACAATACTGTCATTTACTGATTTCTCCTACAGCTGTGAACACTAACAATACTGTCATTTACTGATTGCTCCTACAGCTGTGAACACTAACAATACTGTCATTTATTGATTGCTCCTACAGCTGTGAAAATTAACAATACTGTCATTTACTTATTGCTCCTACAGCTGTGAACACTAACAATATTGTCATTTATTGATTGCTCCTACAGCTGTGAACAGCTGTGAACTATCTAACAATACTGTCATTTACTGATTGCTCCTACAGCTGTGGACACTAACAATACTGTCATTTACTGATTGCTCCTACAGCTGTGAACACTAACAATACTTCATTTATTGATTGCTCCTACAGCTGTGGACACTAACAATACTGTCATTTACTGATTGCTCCTACAGCTGTGAACACTAACAATACTGTCATTTATTGATTGCTCCTACAGCTGTGAACACTAACAATACTGTCATTTACTGATTGCTCCTACAGCTGTGAACACTAACAATACTGTCATTTATTGAGTGCTCCTACAGCTGTGAGTGAACACTAACAATACTGTCATTTATTGATTGCTCCTACAGCTGTGAACACTAACAATACTGTCATTTATTGATTGCTCCTACAGCTGTGAACACTAACAATACTGTCATTTACTGATTGCTCCTACAGCTGTGAACACTAACAATACTGTCATTTATTGATTGCTCCTACAGCTGTGAGTCAACACTAACAATACTGTCATTTATTGATTGCTCCTACAGCTGTGAACACTAACAATACTGTCATTTACTGGTTGCTCCTACAGCTGTGAACACTAACAATACTTCATTTATTGATTGCTCCTACAGCTGTGGACACTAACAATACTGTCATTTACTGATTGCTCCTACAGCTGTGAACACTAACAATACTGTCATTTATTGATTGCTCCTACATCTGTGAACACTAACAATACTGTCATTTACTGATTGCTCCTACAGCTGTGAACACTAACAATACTGTCATTTATTGATTGCTCCTACAGCTGTGAGTGAACACTAACAATACTGTCATTTATTGATTGCTCCTACAGCTGTGAACACTAACAATACTGTCATTTACTGATTGCTCCTACAGCTGTGAACATTAACAATACTGTCATTTATTGATTGCTCCTACAGCTGTGAGTCAATTTATTGATTGCTCCTACAGCTGTGAACACTAACAATACTGTCATTTATTGATTGCTCCTACAGCTGTGAACACTAACAATACTGTCATTTATAGATTGCTCCTAATAAAACTTTGCTGGAGATATGATCACAGGACTTCAGAAGACAACATTGGCAATATCCACAACATATGTCTCAAATAACAGGGTGGGGGAGTAGGGTGCAGGAGGAGAAGGAAGGCAAGAGCAAGGACTGAGTGACCCACATAAAATATGTCCTACCACATCTTGTCCTGGCTGCGATGGCTCAATTCCTGGTGCTAGTTTTGGACTTTTAGGGTCAACCTTTTTCTTATTTTGAACAGAAGCCTGCAAAAAGGGAAGGTTTCAAGCAAAGCTGGGTTTGACACTGAGGCCAGTCTGGACAAACAAATCACTGACACAATGACAAGTTCTACAGTCTTTCCTCAAGCAAGATTGGCTATCACAGTGAGGACAAATTGACAAACTCTGCATTGACAGGTCAGGCTCAACCTACAGTCTTCCCCTTCATTGACAAGTCAGGCTCTACCTACAATCTTCCCCCTCACTGACAGGTCAGGCTCTACCTACAATCTTCCCCTTCATTGACAAGTCAGGCTCTACCTACAGTCTTCCCCTTCATTGACAAGTCAGGCTCTACCTACAATCTTCCCCCTCACTGACAGGTCAGGCTCTACCTACAGTCTTCCCCTTCATTGACAAGTCAGGCTCTACCTACAGTCTTCCCCTTCATTGACAAGTCAGGCTCTACCTACAATCTTCCCCTTCATTGACAAGTCAGGCTCTACCTACAATCTTCCCCTTCATTGACAAGTCAGGCTCTACCTACAATCTTCCCCTTCATTGACAAGTCAGGCTCTACCTACAATCTTCCCCTTCATTGACAAGTCAAGCTCTACCTACAATCTTCCCCTTCATTGACAAGTCAGGCTCTACCTACAATCTTCCCCTTCATTGACAAGTCAAGCTCTACCTACAATCTTCCCCTTCATTGACAAGTCAGGCTCTACCTACAATCTTCTCCTTCATTGACAAGTCAAGATCTACCTACAATCTTCCCCTTCATTGACAAGTCAGGCCCTACCTACAGTCTTCTCCTTCACTGACAGGTCAGGCTCTACCTACAGTCTTCCCCTTCTGGTCATGCGTTCATTAATGACCTGACCAAGAAAGCATGACAGAATGACTGCAGGGTTCTACATGGACACTAAATATTACCAGCCTGCTGGAAGACAGGAAACACGCCCCGGCACAGATGAGCCTTTCAACCAGAACGTATCAAGTCAACAAGGGAAACAAAACTACTAATACACTATTGTGTTTTTCTTGTTGTTCAGTGGTTAAAATGTTGGTCTGTATTTGTGTGGTTAAAATGTTGGTCTGTATTTGTGTGGTTAAAATGTTGGTCTGTATATGTGTGGTTAAAATGTTGGTCTGTATATGTGTGGTTAAAATGTTGGTCTGTATTTGTGTGGTTAAAATGTTGGTCTGTATTTGTGTGGTTAAAATGTTGGTCTGTATTTGTGTGGTTAAAATGTTGGCCTGTATTTGTGTGGTTAAAATTTTGGCCTGTATTTGTGTGGTTAAAATTTTGGCCTGTATTTATGTGGTTAAAATGTTGGCCTGTATTTGTGTGGTTAACATTTTGGCCTGTATTTGTGTGGTTAAAATTTTGGCCTTATTTGTGTGGTTAAAATTTTGGCCTGTATTTGTGTGGTTAAAATTTTGGCCTGTATTTGTGTGGTTAAAATGTTGGTCTGTATTTGTGTAGTTAAAATGTTGGTCTGTATTTGTGTGGTTAAAATGTTGGCCTGTATTTGTGTAGTTAAAATGTTGGCCTGTATCTGGGTGGTTAAAATGTTGGCCTGTATCTGGGTGGTTAAAATGTTGGCCTGTATTTGTGTGGTTAAAATGTTGGCCTGTATTTGTGTAGTTAAAATGTTGGCCTGTATCTGGGTGGTTAAAATGTTGGCCTGTATCTGGGTGGTTAAAATGTTGGCCTGTATTTGTGTGGTTAAAATGTTGGTCTGTATTTGTGTGGTTAAAATATTGGTCTGTATTTGTGTGGTTAAAATATTGGTCTGTATTTGTGTGGTTAAAATGTTGGTCTGTATCTGTGATTGCCTCTAATATGTCAACATTGTTCAGTGAATGTCTGTGTCTGTGGCTTGAATGGAAGCCAGTCAATGCTACAACAGACGCCGTTCCCTGGGTAGAAGCTTCCAGACAGCCCGACAAACACCAGCAAGCAATGAGGGTTCAAGGACTAGACAATACATGGGCAACAACAATGCAAATTTAAATTCAGCGCTGGGTTCAGGGAAAATAAGCACATAAATAATACAAATAAATTCAGCGCTGGGTCCAGGGAAAATAAGCACATATATAATACAAATAAAACAATAAATTTATCTAGAATAATCTTTATACAGGAAACACAAATCTATCTAAGCTTTTTTGGCAAACAAACATACTTCTATGTGAATAAAGAATTTGTGACTGCAAACAAATATAACATTACAAAGTTGCACTAGTTCTCCATAAATTCATCCATGTTGTTTATCACATACAGAATGTTGCACTAGTTCTCCATAACTTCATCTATGTTGTTTATCACATATAGAATGTTGCACTAGTTCTCCATACCTTCATCCATGTAAGCAATAGTGTAAGTGCCGGTATGTAAGCGAGAGTCAGTGTAAGTATAGCTGAGGTCAAGGGCAGTAGGAGACATCACGGCTTGGCTAACGGAGGGTCAGGCAAGAAGTCCGTGGATAGACCCACGTGATGTGGGAAGGTCAAGGAGAACGAAGGCAGTGTGTGTGAGACAGCGAATAGAGACGGACGTGTGGAGATCTAGAGAGCGATAGAACGATAGAACGATAGTGTTTGTGACGGATAGATGGAGATGAACGTTGTGTATTGATATTCGAGGAATGTACTAACTGTGATATGTGCGGGATGATGTGAGGCTGTGATTGCGAATGATCATGCGGGCGACAGTGTAAATATCGCCCATGTGAGCTAGCGCGTGGCTGCTGGTGTTGAACGATTGTTTGAGCGTGAAGTGCGACCATGTTGTCAGCCTGTAATATATATTGTAATAAATGTTGTTCAGGAGAAAGCTCCTGCGAGTTTCCGATTGCAGTCATGTGTTATTAGTATATGTGTCGTAGATGTTGTAATTTGCCTGTCCAAGTCCAGTGAGCTAGAAGGAGCAAATAGTTAGGACTCTGACAGGTATAATGGTGTCAGAAGTACACATGAACCACATTCCCATGTAAAATGCATAAAAGAACGCTACTTTTGTAAAGAAGAAGATCAAGTGCAGAATTTTGTAAAAATTTATAAATCGGAGATTTGTTAACAAAATCAGAACGAAAATAACATCTTTTCTTTCCACAGCAGGTTTCAATTCTACAAAGCGACCGACGTAACCAGAACAGGTCAACGGTAACCAGCACGAGAATCACGTTCCTGTACATCAAGCGTTCGAGTAAACAGCCAGCACGAGAATCACGTTCCTGTACATCAAGCGTTCGAGTAAACAGCAGATAAAGATAAGTTGATTAATTTTGATTGCTAAGTACCCAAATCTGCATTCTTTGATTTGCTTGTATAAAAATCATCATTGGGGTAGTTAAATATTAATTAACAGAAAATGTGGTCGGATGAAAGTCAAGCACATTTCTGGGGCACAAATCAGTACAGAAAGTTGACGGATTTTTTTGAGGGTACACGGGCACAAGACAAAGCAAATTGTAATATAAAACATGACCTAATACGTGATTGGACAGAGAAATTTGAAAAGAAAATGAAGACTACAAAAACCCAAAAAATTATTGGGGGGTATGGTACAGAGGACACTTACCAAAAAAAAGTAAAAACTTCAAGAATCATACCTGATTGTGGGGCAGACTATGAATATTATAAAACAAGGGTATTAAAACACTATATAAACTCCTTTCGAGACTCTAAATAGAGGTACAAAAATTTTAACCGCACAGACAAGTCATTCCCCAGTATATAAGGGAAATAGAAGAATTTTCAGAAAACTAACATTTGAAAATTAAACAACAGACAACAATCAAGGGAAAATAAATTTCTTGTTTGTGGAAAAATTAAAAGCAACACTCCAGCCGAATGCGGAAATATTTAGAAGAACACAACACAGAACCTATCAAAAACTTACTAGAAAAAAAGCCGCAAAAATTACAACCCAAAATTGAACCTGGTTAAGAACACCCAAAAGAAAAGTACTGTGAAAGCAAACGAGCCCATTTTTGCCCAAGGGAAAATTTTAATTGTAAAATAAAATCCCCCCAAAAAAAAACAAACCAAAAAATAAAAAAGGTTAAAAAAATTTTTTCCCCCTTGGGGCCCCAAAACCCGGCCGCGACCC
>JACEFZ010004730.1:0-28578 GCA_014155875.1 Cepaea nemoralis
TTTTGTAGAACAATTCCTGGAAATAGTTTTAAACATACATATACATACACAAATGAATGATACACACTAAGTGCCAACTATTAAACGCTAGACGCATAGGCCGGTGAAACGCAGACGGATGATTACATAGAAATAAAAACCACTGACATAAACATGCCCATGAAAGACCATACCGTGCGCATAATATAAACTGACAGATACCATCTAGATAGAAGCTGTATTAACATAAGAATTACAACAATACCATATATCCAAAGACATCAAATATAATATGTAACAGTAAAGAGAAAACAGTAAAAAGAACAAATCTAAAATGAATAATGTACATAGATCTGACGATAGACACTTGGACACCGTGTATAAAGTCGAGACGACCCAAAGCTCAACCGCACAAAACAAACTGACTCGTCAGCTGCCTCTCAACAACATACAATGTGTACCTAGACAATTTATCTTTGCTTTGTCTCCCGTACGTCGCGAAACAATGCAAAAATATCCTACTTATTACGACCACTGGATCACATACAAATAATTACGTAACGCACAACAACAATACTTAGGACGATGAGAGCAAGTGAAACACACAAAAAAAATCGCCGACAACAATGCAATGGTGAAATCTCATAAAAGTCCTTATGTTGTTTTCAATAGTCTCCGAAAATCGCCTGGAAATGTTTGTCGGTTACTGTTTTGAAAAGATTACGATGTTAGCTTCCCACAATGAATTAGTGTTCTGATGCGTTTTGGGGAGACGAAAATACCTTTAAAGTCAATGAATGTTTAACTGTGTCGTCGCTGTTGCTTTGAAGTGATGTTATGGCTTCACTGTTGCCGAAAAGGCTAAACCAACGAATGCAGTAAAATTTTCCAGCGCTTTAAATCCGTTTTGCAAGTCTTTTTTGGTAGAGAAATGCGCTCATACTTGCGAAGAAGGCACCTGAATGACTGTTGTGGTTTGTTTCCCGATGATGACACACACACAAAGACGTTAAACGTAAATCCTGGTTTAAGCAGAAGAACAACGTGTTTATCTCGTTCTACTCTGGACAATTTTTCAGTAACTTTCCATTGTCCATGGCCTTGAACCCGCCGGTCATCTCTGTTTCTCTTTATCACAATAATCCGTGCAGAAACTTTTACTTTTCTGTGGAGCAAGGATTTTCACTTTTGTGTGTTCTCCACACTTTTCTCCTATAACTCCCCTCCTCCTGGCGAGTTTTTAACCATGAATTACCATCGTAACTCCCCTGGCGCCCCTTTCTGTCTTATTATCTGCACCGAACTCTGAAGACACCGTACACACACACACTCGCTGTCCACAAGTTCACCTGACCTTCACCTTTGGCGCCTGTCTATTTTTCTTGAACAACCTGTCCTAAACAACGCCGACATTTTTGTCAACCCGACCTTTTTTGCCCGCTGTCCGCCAGACGACTCTCTCAGCAGCGCGAACCTTGTCTGTGTACTGTGAGTAAACCCCCCTGTCCCCTCTCCCTCTCAGGGTGGGCAGTTGTATTTTTACCTGTGGTGGCTTTCTCGTGACATAGTGTTGGTTTGGAATACTGTCTTCGTCGTCTCTTGACAGTAGTGATACACGTATCCTCCCTTGAACTGTCTGCGTTAATTTATCTGACACACACCCAGTCTGACCGTTGTCTACTCACTTCCACCGGGTTGAACTTGGAATACCATGTTGATACACTCACGGACTGATTCATAACTGATGTAAATCCATATACCTAATTATTTTATTGACGAGCCCGCACTTCCTCGTCTGTCACAAAGTAAATGATGACAGAGTGACATATAGAGTGGCTATGGTTGTGTCTAGGGTATGTCCTTGTAAATGTGATGTTGCACAACAGATTAACCAAGATGCATCACAACCAAACACCAGTTAGTGAACAAGCGTTAATTTCCGCACATAATATTCCTTTAATTCTGAATTAACACAGACACATGTAACATATAAATCCAGGAACAATAATTCTCTAAGAATATATTTCCATCCCAATGGAACACTTCGAATAACACTGCCTCTCAAGGCCTACTAAATCTCGTCCCACACGACAGGTATACTAGCCTCTCTCTAGGCCCGACTCAAAGTAACCCACTCTGGGTCTCGAATTCCACTCACTATCCCTGGAACCCACAGCGCGGAGTCTCTTCCTAACTCCGTCACAATTTTCCACTTTCTCCGACCACGACCTCCTCCTAGTCCGGTCTCAACTCAACTCTCCTCAGCTCGGAGTCCAAACATCAACTGACCCGTCAATCTTTGTCCCTGTCTTTTAAACCATTCTATCCCCCACAATGCCTCACACACAACCCACAACCTCACTGCTCCAACTGTCTGCCTCACCATTATTTTAGCCAGCTGACTTCTTCTCAGCTCCCCCTTTCAATTACTGTCTTCTCATTTTCGCCCTTTGGGGGACTTACTATCCGCCCTATTTTATCTCGTGAACTGTTTATATGTACGGCCACTCACCTTAATACCAATGACCCCAGGCATGTGTCAGTTAGTTATAACAGTTGATGCAATATTCAGGAAAACAGTTGTTTAAATGTTGAATATAGTAGTCAGTTGCAACATTGGTTACAATAATAAGTTACAATAGTGGATACAATATTCAGGTACAACAGGGGATACAATAGACATTGTCAACAGTCCATACATTAATTAAATACAACATTAAATACACTAGTCAGGAAAACAATTTAACCAACAGATAATAAACTAGTCAGGTACAACAGTGAATACAATTGTCAGTTACAACAGTGAATGCAATAATCAGTTACAATTGTGTAAACAGTGCCAGTTACAATAGATAATCCAACAGCATATACAATAGACATTTGCAAGTGTGTATACAATAGTCAGTTATAATAGTGAATACAATAGTGAGTTATAATAGTAACTACAATCGTCACTTTCAACAGTGGATACAATAATCAGTTACAACAGTGAATAGAATAGTCAGTTACAACAGTGGATACTTCTTCTTCTTTTGTTCGCCTGAAATATGTTTATATCTGCAATATAGTCTCTTGTATGAATCTAACAGTCTTTTTTAGTTCACTCAGCGGTCCATAGAGTTTAACTTCCACTGTTGTCTCTCTAGGCCAGAAGGTTCGCCTGGATATGTTGTAGTTTGGGCAATTCTGGAGTACGTGCTCTGCTGTCTGCGACTCCAAACCACATGTGAACATGGCTGAGTCACTAATCTTGAATTTTGTAAACATGTGGTTGCATAATCTATTGTGTCCTGTTCTGAGGCGCAGAAGAATGACCTGTTCTGGTCTGTCCATAACGTTGTAGAATTCTTGCGTAGGGTTTGGTGGCCTTCTGACTGATTTGATCATTCTTTTCTATTGGTGGTATGTAATGGGCACATCAGGTTGTTCTTCTTTTGCTCTTTCCTTAACCAATCGATCAGCTCTGTCGTTTCCGGGGACTCCACAGTGGGATGGTATCCACTGTATGGTGACCTTACACTGACTGCTAAGTTCAGAAAGTAGTGTCCTTTGAACAGGCAATTTCCCAGACAGGAGCGCCTCTATTACGGATTTTGCATCTGTCAATATCACGACAGGTTGTGTACCATGGCTGGTATTTTGTAGTTTCTCTGTGGCTATCTTGATTGCCTCAATTTCAGCATCATAGTTATGACAGTACTTTCCTGTTGGAACTCTGGCCGTGTCTCTAGTATTATTTGGGTATTCTATGTACACTCCCGTTCCTCCATTTCAAACAACATTTTGTGCTGACCCATCTGTGTAGACTCGGATCCAGAGATCCTGTGGGTATTCGTCATCAAGGAAGCTGAGAGTGGCTGTTCTGCGCTGTACACTGTTCTGTTCTTCCTTGTCAAATATTCCTCTCACTTTTGACTGGATTTGTAGTGATATTCTATGTTAATCTTTTCACGGGGTTCGCTCTGGAATAGTTGTCAGGGGGATACCAACTGTGGGATGATGGATGGTTTCTCTGCAGAGTTGTTTGGCTTCGTGGATGAAACTACTTCTTTTCAACTGCCCCATAGCTAAGTTTTCACATCGGTTCTTCATAGGATGGCCTGGCAATCTGAGGAACTTTTCTGCTTGTATTAGTGTCTTTGTATCTCTGCGTTCTCTTAGAGCTTGTGCCCTCCCCATTTTCTCCATTGCTACTATAGGGGTTGATCTCATCCCTCCTGTAATGACTCTAAGAGCTTGATTTTGCACCTTGTCCAGCTCCTGTAATATGGTTTTTGATGCTGAACACTACGCTATTGACCCGTATTCCAAGTGTGGTCGTATGCTCTGTTGATAAACTTTGCTAAGTATTTTCCCACTGGCTCCCCAAGTGGTTCCAGTTAGCTTTCTCGAGATGGATATTTTCCTTCTGGCTTTTGCTACAATAGTCAGTTACAACAGTGGGTACAATTATCATTTGCAACAGTGGATACATAGCCATTTATAACATTAAATAAATTGTCATTTAGGGAACTTGATACAATAATCACTTACAACTGTGGATACAGTGGTCAGTTATAACTTTAAATGCAATAGACAGTTAAAGAACTGGAAACAATAGTCTGTTATAACATTACATACAATAGTAATTTACAACAGGGGATTCACTAGTCAGTTATAACATTAAATACAATAGTCAGTTATACTATTAAATACAATAGTCAGTACAGAACTGGATACAATAGTAATTTACAACAGTGTATACAGGAGTTATTTAGAAGGGTGTATAGAAGGGCAGTTAAAATTGTGAATGCAATAGTTAGTGATAACAGTAACTACCATCGTCACTTTCAACGGTGGGTACAATAATCAGTTGCAATGGTGCAAAAATAGTCAGTTATAACAGTGCATATAATAGTCAGTTACAACAGTGATACAATAGTCAGTTACAACAGTGATACAATAGTCAGTTACAACAGTGAATTCAATTGTCATTTATAACATTAAATATAACAATCAGCTACAGAACTGGATACTATTAGTCAGTTACAGCAGTAAACACAATATTCTGTGACAGTAGTAATTACAACAGTCGTTTACGATAGTAAATACAATACTAAGTTGCAAACAGTTAATACACCAGTCAGTTGCAATAGTGAGAACAATATTCATTTACAATGATGAATGCAATAGTCGGATAAAATAGTCAATACAATAGTCACTGGTCAAGTACACCATTAAATACATCAGAGGAAACATAAATAAGCTACAACAATGGAAACATTAGTCAGTTACATCAAGGTGAACTATAGTGAATAAAGCAATGAATAGAAAAATCACTTACAAAAAATGAATACAATAGTCAATAACAACAGTGGGTACAATAGTGAATACAATACAAAAGTGGAGACAATAGTCCGTTACAATAGTGGATATAATGGTCAGTTACAATAGTTGTTACCGTAGTCAGTTACAATAGTGGATACACTAGTCAGTTATATTATTTAATATAATAGATATTATTGGCAAGACAAAATCACAAATACTGAAGTATTGGAAAGATCAGGTTGTGTGACGGTTTATTCCATGCCCAGTCTTCGTAGACTTAGATGGATAGGACATCTTAGGAGGATGGAAGATGGTAGAATACCAAATTATATCATTTTTGGTGAATTACAAATGGGTAAGAGAT
Organism: Cepaea nemoralis; assembly: GCA_014155875.1. Classification (NCBI taxonomy): domain Eukaryota; kingdom Metazoa; phylum Mollusca; class Gastropoda; order Stylommatophora; family Helicidae; genus Cepaea; species Cepaea nemoralis. The sequence continues at coordinate 5,651 of JACEFZ010004730.1, forward strand.
CTCAGGGCCGGCCTCTACTACGATACAAAGATGTGTGTAAGCGGGACATGATTGATACAGGCATTGCTAATGCACATTGGTAGCAAGACAGCCGCTGAACGTATTGCATGGAGGGCAATCATCAGAAATAGAATAAAGACAAAGGGGAAAATTATTGCAGATAAGTCACACATCGAGCGTGTGAGACGTAAGATAGTGCATGATGGTGTAAATGACCATGTGTTCACATGCACCCACAGTGAACGAACATTTACAGCGCGAATTGGCCTTATCAGTCACTATTTGCTATCGCCATGGGTAGTAGTTATTATGCCTTTTTGAAGCACAAACTATCGTCTGTCAAGACGGCAAGGTGACAATGATAATAGATATATTAGGAATAAACAGGCAATAAACACTCATGAAATAATTACATGTGTAGGCGATGTCATCTGCAAACATCATACATTTCTTTTCACACAGACCCGGGACTTTCGACGCTAACACCATCAAGTCTTTCACCATTAACGATTTCCAAGGACAACAAAACTGCCAGGTCAGCTTCGATCATGTCGAGCCATTCGTCTTCTTAATCAACTGGCCGAACTGTAAACAGTCGACACAGCAAGGGGTAATAACCCGTGTTCACATCTATCTGTGTTAGCGAGTAGCGCATTCCGTCATGATTGTGATAGGGTGTGTTGACACAGTTTGGTATACGTCTTCCTCCTCTTCTTCTGCTGCTTGGCGTAGTGCAGGCATCGGTGATCATGACTCCGCATTCACATCTACAGTTCGATGAAGTTAGTATTACTTACATTAGTGTTAGTTACTCAACTGTTTAGGCATCTGTCTCTGTCCTCATATGTCTATGTCTTCACGTGTCATTGTCTTCATATGACTCTGTCTTCATATGTGGTAGCCTTCACATGTCTCTGTCTTCATCTACCTGTCTTCATCTGTCCCTGTCTTCGTCTCTACCTGTCTTCTTGTGTCTTTGTCTTCATCTATCTCTGTCTTTATCTTTTTTCTGTTTTCATCTATCTCTGTCGTCATATTTCTCTGTCTTCATCTGTTTATGTCTTCATCTGCCTCTGTCTACATCTGTCTCTGTCTTCATATGCTCCATGAGCACCAGTTCTCAGGTGAATATTTAAACCAGCTCCAGGATGAACACAGTCGCTAGTTTCAGGATCAACATTAACAAGGCTGGTGGGATGTAGTTGCCAAGCGCGATATTGTCTCTTCGCTAAATACGAGAACGGCTCCTGCTAATCGTGGGCGTACATATGATCTTAAGCGACATAAGTCAATCTTTTCTGTGCGGAATCACTTCTGTGCCATTTAAATTTATGTCTAGAGTTGGCGTGATCCTATCACTGTATCAATCTCTGTTATTATATCTGGTTAGAGTTAGGCTCTTCTACTCTATACAGTCAATAACGACTAACTGTTAGAACAGAACTCAACACTTCATTAAGAACACAACACTGCCTCTTTTGCAAATACTCTATTGTCCTCTAAAATATTGTATACTTCACATTGTCGCTTACACGAATACATTTGTCCAGCAATATTACACAATACACATAATCTCGACAATTACTATTAATCTAACTATTATTATAGCGGAACAATCTATGGCGATCGCTACTTCATAACGTGATATGTCCGCCCTCGACAACAACCACGACATGAATGCCATCTGTCACCTTCGTGAATCTTGCTTATTCGCTGCGGCGACAAATTCGATGTGCGCCCCGTGGTTTAAGATCCACGATTGTCACGCCCTTCAGGGTGACAATATTTTACCATGCCATGAGCCGTAACTTGGATCATGGCAGTAGTGCTGGTTGAACAATGGCGGAGCAAAATCAAATTCCCTGAAATGTACTTCAAATGAATTCACGTTGAATGACATCATTCATTCATTCATTCATTCATTCATTCATTTATTCATTCATTCATCCAATCATTCATTCATTCATTCATTCATTCATTCATTCATTCATTCATACATTTATTCATTCATTCTTTTGCAGATCCTCGCTTCCATATCAACCTTTCAGAAAACGTAGCGGTAATAAGCAAGATGTCCCGCTTCCAATAAACCTATCTGGAGATCATCCGCCACATCCTGCACACGTCTTCTCTTTGGTCTTCCCCTTCCTCTTTCTCCAGGCATAAATTCCTCCTTGATTGTCTCTCCAGACTTTCATGACGTTTCAAGTGACCAGTATAGTTGAATTTTCTTTATTTTATCATATTTAGTTGCCAACCATCTTCAATATTCTGGTCGTGTCATGTGGATGCTTTTGTTCTTTTCTGTATCCAAAATATTTGTAGATCCCTTCTATATCATTTATATTTAAAGGCATTTATGCACTGTTCAGCTTATTTAGTAGGGTTCCTGGTCTCAAAAGCGTGTGTTGCAATGGGAAAGATGCATGCTCTTAAAAATCAAATTGTTGTAGGTTCATCTTATCCACGCGGGACGCAGAGGTGTTTCCAAGGCACCAGGGCCGGGTTATATACTGGCCAAGACCTATTGACGCGTCCTCGTCGAGCGTCCTGGGCAACAGGTCCCTTCGGGGTCCTGGCTAAAGTCAATAGGATCGTCGATTCCTCCGAAGTCGGAGAGTGTCTGCCTGTACGGCGAGGAACCACCAGTCTGCACACCAATAAGCCAGACATGGGACAACGGATACTCACGCAAAGCTCAGGTCCTGTATGACATCACACTGATGTTGGACAACAGGATGCCTTCATCCGACATACAGGACTTTGCGTTGGAGCTCAAGCCAACGAACACAAGCAAGCAAGCAAGCAATCTTATCCACGCCAGAATTTATTCAGTTGTTTTAGCTTTTGAAGAGCAGTAGATATTCGTCTTTTCATTTTTTTCATTGTGTCACCTCTGTTGTAATTAATGACTCACGATATTTGAAATTATCCGCAACATTAATTTTTTCCTCATTAACATATATTTGTTTCTCCATGTTAGTTTGCTATGTTAAGATATAAGTTGTGATTGTCACTATTCTTCTGGATAAGGTTATTAATTATTCTAAATCATTCTGTGACGTGGATAGCTTTACTGTATCATCAACATATCGAAACGCTGGTGCTTCATGACCAGCGATATTTAGATCATCATATTGTTACTTGGTTATATCATCTCTGACATTTCTCAGTATCTTTTCGAAGTAAAGTTTAAACAAAAGGGAGACATCACACATCCCTGACGGACTGCTTGTTTGGTGTCAAACCAATCTGATGTCAATTCTAACTGCTTCTTGTTGGCTTAGATAGAGCATGTTGATGAGTTGTACTGCATGTGATGGAAAGCCAATTCTCCTCATGATTTCCCAAACTATTTGATGTTGTACACAATCAAATGCCTTTAAATAATCCACAAAACGTGAGAATATGTCTATATTAAATTATCTGCATATGTATATTATTAAACGCATGCTGAGTATGCAATCTCTTCTCCTTCTTCCTTGTATAAACCCAGCTTGAATTATGTTAATGTCTTCTTCCATTTTCTTAAGAAGTCTACCCATCATGATGTTTTATAGTAGACATCCATGCATCGTCATCTTCCTACTCCCGTAGACATCCATGTGGCACCGTCCACCTCATTCTGTAGACATCCATGCAGCACCGTCCACTTCATTCTGTAGACATCCATGTGGCACCGTCCAACTGATTCTGTAGACATCCATGTGGCACAGTCCAAATCATTCTGTAGATATCCATGTGGCACCGTCTACCTCATTCTGTAGACATCCATGTGGCACCGTCCACCTCATTCTGTAGACATCCATGCAGCGCCATCCATCTCCTACCGTAGACATCCATGCAGCACCATCCATCTCCTACAGTAGACATCCATGCAGCACCATCCATCTCCTACAGTAGACATCCATGCAGCGCCGTCCATCGCCTACAGTAGACATCCATGCAGCGCCGTCCATCTCCTACCGTAGACATCCATGCAGCACCATCCATCTCCTACAGTAGACATCCATGCAGCGCCATCCATCTCCTACCGTAGACATCCATGCAGCACCATCCATCTCCTACTGTAGACATCCATGCAGCGCCGTCCATCTCCTACAGTAGACATCCATGCAGCACCATCCATCTCCTACAGCAGACATCCATGCAGCACCATCCATCTCCTACCGTAGACATCCATGCAGCACCATCCATCTCCTACAGTAGACATCCATGCAGCGCCGTCCATCTCCTACAGTAGACATCCATGCAGCACCATCCATCTCCTACAGTAGACATCCACGCAGCGCCGTCCATCGCCTACAGTAGACATCCATGCAGCGCCGTCCATCGCCTACCGTAGACATCCATGCAGCACCATCCATCTCCTACAGTAGACATCCACGCAGCGCCGTCCATCGCCTACCATAGACATCCATGCAGCACCATCCATCGCCTACATTAGACATCCACGCAGCGCCGTCCATCGCCTACCATAGACATCCATGCAGCACCATCCATCTCCTACAGTAGACTTCCATGCAGCACCATCCATCGCCTACCGTAGACATTCATGCAGCACCATCCATCTCCTACAGTAGACATCCACGCAGCGCCGTCCATCTCCTACAGTAGACATCCATGTAGCACCATCCATCTCCTACAGTAGACATCCATGCAGCACCATCCATCGCCTACCGTAGACATCCATGCAGCACCATCCATCTCCTACAGTAGACATCCACGCAGCGCCGTCCATCGCCTACAGTAGACATCCATGCAGCACCATCCATCTCCTACAGTAGACATCCATGCAGCGCCGTCAATCGCCTACCGTAGACATCCATGCAGCAACATCCATCTCCTACAGTAGACATCCATGCAGCACCATCCATCTCCTACCGTAGACATCCATGCAGCACCATCCATCTCCTACAGTAGACATCCATGCAGCGCCGTCCATCGCCTAAAGTAGACATACATGCAGCACCATCCATCTCCTACAGTAGACATCCACGCAGCGCCGTCCATCGCCTACCGTAGACATTCATGCAGCACCATCCATCTCCTACAGTAGATATCCACGCAGTGCCGTCCATCGCCTACCGTAGACATCCATATTGCACCGTCCATCTCCTACAGTAGACATCCATGCAGCGCCATCCATCGCCTACCGTAGACATCCATGCAGCGCCATCCATCGCCTACCGTAGACATCCATGCAGCGCCATCCATCGCCTACCGTAGACATCCACGCAGCACCAACCATCGCCTACCGTAGACATCCATATTGCACCGTCCACCTCATTCTGTCGACATCCATGCAGCGCCATCCATCTCCTACAGTAGACATCCATGCAGCACCATCCATCTCCTACAGTAGACATCCACGCAGCGCCGTCCATCTCCTACAGTAGACATCCATGTAGCACCATCCATCTCCTACAGTAGACATCCATGCAGCACCATCCATCGCCTACCGTAGACATCCATGCAGCACCATCCATCTCCTACAGTAGACATCCACGCAGCGCCGTCCATCGCCTACAGTAGACATCCATGCAGCACCATCCATCTCCTACAGTAGACATCCATGCAGCGCCGTCCATCGCCTACCGTAGACATCCATGCAGCACCATCCATCTCCTACAGTAGACATCCATGCAGCACCATCCATCTCCTACCGTAGACATCCATGCAGCACCATCCATCTCCTACAGTAGACATCCATGCAGCGCCGTCCATCGCCTACAGTAGACATACATGCAGCACCATCCATCTCCTACAGTAGACATCCACGCAGCGCCGTCCATCGCCTACCGTAGACATTCATGCAGCACCATCCATCTCCTACAGTAGATATCCACGCAGTGCCGTCCATCGCCTACCGTAGACATCCATATTGCACCGTCCATCTCCTACAGTAGACATCCATGCAGCGCCATCCATCGCCTACCGTAGACATCCATGCAGCGCCATCCATCGCCTACCGTAGACATCCATGCAGCGCCATCCATCGCCTACCGTAGACATCCACGCAGCACCAACCATCGCCTACCGTAGACATCCATATTGCACCGTCCACCTCATTCTGTCGACATCCATGCAGCGCCATCCATCTCCTACAGTAGACATCCATGAAGCGCCGTCCATCTCCTACCGTAGACATCCATATTGCACCATCCATCTCCTACAGTAGACATCCATGCAGCACCATCCATCGCCTACCGTAGACATCCATGCAGCACCATCCATCTCCTACAGTAGACATCCACGCAGCGCCGTCCATCGCCTACAGTAGACATCCATGCAGCACCATCCATCTCCTACAGTAGACATCCATGCAGCGCCGTCCATCGCCTACCGTAGACATCCATGCAGCAACATCCATCTCCTACAGTAGACATCCATGCAGCACCATCCATCTCCTACCGTAGACATCCATGCAGCACCATCCATCTCCTACAGTAGACATCCATGCAGCGCCGTCCATCGCCTACCGTAGACATTCATGCAGCACCATCCATCTCCTACAGTAGATATCCACGCAGTGCCGTCCATCGCCTACCGTAGACATCCATATTGCACCGTCCATCTCCTACAGTAGACATCCATGCAGCGCCATCCATCGCCTACCGTAGACATCCATGCAGCACCAACCATCGCCTACCGTAGACATCCATATTGCACCGTCCACCTCATTCTGTCGACATCCATGCAGCGCCATCCATCTCCTACAGTAGACATCCATGAAGCGCCGTCCATCTCCTACCGTAGACATCCATATTGCACCATCCATCTCCTACAGTAGACATCCATGCAGCACCATCCATCTCCTACACTAGACATCCATGCAGCACCATCCATCTCCTATAGTAGACATCCACGCAGCGCCGTCCATCGCCTACCGTAGACATCCACGCAGCACCATCCATCGCCTACCGAAGACATCCATGCAGCACCATCCATCTCCTACAGTAGACATCCACGCAGCGCCGTCCATCGCCTACAGTAGACATCCATGCAGCGCCGTCCATCGCCTACCGTAGACATCCACGCAGCGCCGTCCATCGCCTACCGTAGACATCCATGCAGCACCATCCATCGCCTACAGTAGACATCCACGCAGCGCCGTCCATCTCCTACAGTAGACATCCATGCAGCACCATCCATCTCCTACAGTAGACATCCATGCAGCACCATCCATCGCCTACCGTAGACATCCATGCAGCACCATCCATCTCCTACAGTAGACATCCACGCAGCGCCGTCCATATCCTACAGTAGACATCCATGCAGCACCATCCATCTCCTACAGTAGACATCCATGCAGCACCATCCATCGCCTACCGTAGACATCCATGCAGCACCATCCATCTCCTACAGTAGACATCCATGCAGCACCATCCATCGCCTACAGTAGACATCCATGCAGCGCCGTCCATCGCCTACCGTAGACATCCATGCAGCGCCGTCCATCTCCTACAGTAGACATCCATGCAGCGCCGTCCATCGCCTACCGTAGACATCCATGCAGCACCATCCATCTCCTACAGTAGACATCCATGCAGCACCATCCATCGCCTACAGTAGACATACATGCAGCACCATCCATCTCCTACAGTAGACATCCACGCAGCGCCGTCCATCGAGTAACGTAGACATTCATGCAGCACCATCCATCTCCTACAGTAGACATCCACGCAGCGCCGTCCATCGCCTACCGTAATCATCCATATTGCACCGTCCATCTCCTACAGTAGACATCCATGCAGCGCCATCCATCGCCTACCGTAGACATCCACGCAGCACCATCCATCGCCTACCGTAGACATCCATGCAGCGCCATCCATCGCCTACCGTAGCCATCCGTGCAGCAGCAACTATCGCCTACCGTAGACATCCATATTGCACCGTCCACCTCATTCTGTAGACATCCATGCAGCGCCATCCATCTCCTACAGTAGACATCCATATTGCACCATCCATCTCCTAAAGTAGACATCCATGCAGCACCATCCATCTCCTACAGTAGACATCCATGCAGCACCATCCATCTCCTACAGTAGACATCCACGCAGCGACGTCCATCGCCTACCGTAGACATCCACGCAGCACCATCCATCGCCTACCGAAGACATCCACGCAGCACCATCCATCGCCTACCGTAGACATCCATGCAGCGCCGTCCATCGCCTACCGTAGACATCCACGCAGTACCATCCATCGCCTACCGTAGACATCCACGCAGCACCATCCATTACCTACCGTACACATCCACGCAGCACCATCCATCGCCTACCGTTGACATCCACGCAGCACCATCCATCGCCTACCGTAGACATCCACGCAGCACCATCAATGGCCTACCGTAGACATCCACGCAGCACCATCCATCGCCTACCGTAGACATCCACGCAGCACCATCCATTACCTACCGTAGACATCCACGCAGCGCCATCCATCGCCTACAGTAGCCATCCGTGCAGCGCCGTCCATCGCCTACCGTAGCCATCCGTGCAGCGTCGTCCATCGCCTACCGGAGACATCATGCAGTGTCGTCCATCGCCTACCGTAGACATCCACGCAGCACCATCCATCGCCTACCGTAGACATCCACGCAGCACCATCCATCACCTACCGTAGACATCCACGCAGCGCCATCCATCGCCTACCGTAGCCATCCGTGCAGCGCCATCCATCGCCTACCGTAGCCATCCGTGCAGCGCCATCCATCGCCTACCGTAGCCATCCGTGCAGCGCCGTCCATCGCCTACCGGAGACATCCGTGCAGCGCCGTCCATCGCCTACCGGAGACATCCGTGCAGCGCCGTCCATCGCCTACCGTAGCTATCCGTGCAGCGTCGTCCATCGCCTACCGGAGACATCCACGCAGCGTCGTCCATCGCTTACCGGAGACATCCACGCAGCGTCGTCCATCGCCTACCGGAGACATCCACGCAGCGTCGTCCATCGCCTACCGGAGACATCCACGCAGCACCATCCATCGCCTACCGTAGACATCCACGCAGCGTCGTCCATCGCCTACCGTAGACATCCACGCAGCGTCGTCCATCGCCTACCGTAGACATCCACGCAGCGTCGTCCATCGCCTACCGGAGACATCCACGCAGCACCATCCATCGCCTACTGTAGACATCCACGCAGCACCATCCATCGCCTACCGTAGACATCCACGCAGCGTCGTCCATCGCCTACCGTAGACATCCACGCAGCGTCGTCCATCGCCTACCATAGACATCCATGCAGCGCCATCCATCGCCTACCGTAGACATCCACGCAGCGTCGTCCATCGCCTACCGTAGACATCCACGCAGCTTCGTCCATCGCCTACCGGAGACATCCACGCAGCGTCGTCCATCGCCTACCGGAGACATCCACGCAGCGTCGTCCATCGCCTACCATAGACATCCATGCAGCAAGGTCCATCTCCTACCGTAGCCATCCATGCAGTGTCGCCCTTTTCCTCTCGCAGACATCATGCAGTGTCGTCCATCTCCTCCTGTAGAGACCAATGCAGCGCTGTCCTCCTCTTCCACATATTACTCAGTTCTGTTTCTACTTACCTTCGCCAGGTGTTTGTAGGTGCTCATCTATTTCTCTATTTCTTTTCCTTGATGGATTCCTGACAATCGTCTTTCTATGATACTATTCCCAGGTTTTCTCAGTTTCTACCATCATCATATTTTCTTCCCCTGATGATTCACTGGTATGTGTTTCTGCCTATCCGTTAGCTCCACACTCGTGATTATGTAATACTATTTCATTCCTTCTATCGTACTTATTATTCCTTCTATCTTGCATGCTATTCCTTCCATCTTGCATGCTATTCCTTCCATCTTGCATATCAGTCATTCTATCTTGCATGTTTCCCTATTATCTTACATACCGTTCCATATTTGTGTATATATTCCTATTATCCTAATATCGTACACAACTAGACACCCGCCTGCTGTCGCAGTTGTCAGAGGTTTAAACTCACTTGGGTGGTTGTGAATTTTTACAACAGACATGGACGGCCTGGTGGACCCAGCTTACGAGGATCTGTCTTGAGCAGTATAGATGGCCGGTATATCACAGACCGCCTGACACACGTGACCCAATGGGTCTGTAGAATTGTGGGTCCAGTCATACATGCTCAATGCGGCTTTTGTGTGTACACGGGATCTGTACAGTCTGATTATGTGTATGCAGATATTCTGTTGACGTGTGATGTCTGTCTGACAATGCTTATGTATATATTCTGTTGACGTGTGGTGTCTGTCTGACAATATGTATGAAGATATTCTGTTGACATGTGGTATCTGTCTGACAATTTGTATGTAGATATTCTATTGACGTTTGGTATCTGTCTGACAATGTGTATGTAGATATTCTGTTGACGTGTCTTATATGTCTGACAATGTGTATGTAGATATTCTGTTGACATGTCGTATATGTTTGGCAATGTGTATGCAGATATTCTGTTGACGTGTGGTGTCTGTCTGACAATGTGTATGTAGATATTCTGTTGACGTGTGGTGTCTGTCTGACAATGTGTATGTAGATATTCTGTTGACATGTCGTATCTGTCTGACAATGTGTATGTAGATATTCTGTTGACGTGTGGTGTCTGTCTGACAATGTGAATGTAGATATTCTGTTGACGTGTGGTGTATGTCTGACAATGTTTATGTATATATTCTGTTGACATGTCGTATATGTCTGACAATGTGTATGTAGATATTCTGTTGACGTGTGGTGTATGTCTGACAATGTGTATGTAGATATTCTGTTGACGTGTGGTGTCTGTCTGACAATGTGTATGTAGATATTCTGTTGACGTTTGGTATCTGTCTGACAATGTGTATGTAGATATTCTGTTGACGTGTGGTGTCTGTCTGACAATGTGTTTGTAGATATTCTGTTGACGTTTGGTATCTGTCTGACAATGTGTATATAGATATTCTGTTGACGTGTGGTGTCTGTCTGACAATGTGTATGTAGATATTATGTTGACGTGTGGTGTCTGTCTGACAATGTGTATGTAGATATTCTGTTGACGTTTGGTATCTGTCTGACAATGTGTATGTAGATATTCTGTTGACGTGTGGTGTCTGTCTGACAATGTGTATGTAGATATTCTGTTGACATGTCGTATCTGTCTGACAATGTGTATGTAGATATTCTGTTGACGTTTGGTATCTGTCTGACAATGTGTATGTAGATATTCTGTTGACATGTCGTATCTGTCTGACAATGTGTATGTAGATATTATGTTGACGTTTGGTATCTGTCTGACAATGTGTATGTAGGTATTCTGTTGACATGTCGTATATGTCTGACAATGTGTATGTAGATATTCTGTTGACGTGTGGTGTCTGTCTGACAATGTGTATGTAGATATTCTGTTGACGTGTCTTATATGTCTGACAATGTGTATGTAGGTATTCTGTTGACGTGTGGTGTCTGTTTGACAATGTGTATGTAGATATTCTGTTGACGTGTGGTATCTGTCTGACAATGTGTATGTAGATATTCTGTTGACGTGCCTTATCTGTCTGACAATGTGTATGTAGATATTCTGTTGACGTGTGGTGTCTGTCTGAAGAACATATCGTACACTGAAGTGTCAGCTTGTGGCTTTAGCAGGATGAATACTATTTTTAAAGAGTATCGTTGCTTAGGCGTCACCTATTTTTATTTTTTTTATTTTCGTAACGTCGGCAGCCGATATGGCTAGCCCCACTCACAGCATTCTCTAATTTGCCGATGTCTGTCAAAACAATCTCTCTACATTTTCTCACACGTTAAATATTGTCTTGGGTAAAACTATATTTATTTATTTAAAATCAATTTTTTGCTTGTTTATTTCTAGTGATGCTGGCACTTTGAATACATTTCTGTAGTCTTTAATGTTAATAATGTTGAGGTTTAGAAACAAGAAACTAAGAATGGACGTTGATAAACTGAGGTCATGATGAAATGTGATTGCAGCAACGGGGATCGTACGGCGTGACTGTAACGTGTAAAGGATTCTTGCATGTCATGCCCGTAGGGGCGCCTGAGAAGCCCACTCTTGAGCCGTACAAGATCAAGTACCAGGGACTCCGGTAGGGCTCGTGTTGACGTTGGTAACACTGCACATGTCTTTATTTTGTTCCACAGAAAGAGATAGACCTGTGTATAGATCATCTAGCTTGACTGAGCAACAAAGGAACAGCAGAGGTCATCTAGCTGGACTCGGCAACTGACAAATCAACAGAAGAGGTTATCTAACTGGAATGGACAACTAGCATAAGAACAGTAGAGGTCATCTAGCTAGAATGGACATTTAACAAACGAACAATAGAGGTCATCTAGCTAGACTGGGCAACTGAAAAAAACGAACATTAGAGGTGATTTAGGCAGACTGGGCAACTGACAAAGGAACAGTAGTATTCATCTGGCTTGACTGCGCAACTAACCCAGTATACAGTCCAATAATCAACATAGAACATTACACAACTGTCACCCCCGTATACAGTCCATGAATATCTCCAGCCTGGAGTAATTCGCATTAAATGACGCTTGCTCGCGTGTCTTCAAGTTGATAACGGGCGGGCTGTAACAAACACTGCTTAGAACAGAGAAACCTGTTGTCTTGTATTTCGTGTATGACTACCTGCTATCCCGGACTAAATTGGGGTATATAGATCAGTGGTATATTGTCTACAGTACACACGGTATATAGATCAGTGGTATATTGTTTGTTGTTTGTCCATCAAGAATGATGATGACCATTCATTTCATCCAGTGGGGTTGAAGGTATGGAGCCGTTGGTTCTAAGATGGCTGATAAGGCCTATTTTGGCTCGAAATGTTCTTTGACAATGTGGGCAAAGAATGCTTGACGTCTCTGGAGGAGGATTTCCTGCAGTGGTTTTTCTGTCCTGCCTTTTCTTCACAGCTCTTTTAGTCCTGGTTGCCTCACATATGACTGCACCTTTGCGTAATGATGCGCGCCACGAATTTCGGTCTCTGGCTGCAGTCTCCCAGGTGTCATGATGAATTCCAAAAGCATTCAGTGAAATTTTCAGTGTCTTTAAAGAGTTTCCTCTGGCTACCTTAGGAGCGTTTACCACAACGCAGTTCGCTGTAAAAAATTCGTTTAGGGAGCCTGTGATCTGGCATGCGAGTCAAGTTAGTTAGTTAGTTAGTCGACAGATCATCCTCATTGCACATCGAACCATTCAGTCCATAAGTGCTCGGATCCCCTCCTCAGCAAATCCCGCAACGTGTAGCGGCTAACGACGCCAGTTCTGTGTTGGTTTATCAATCTTCTTTGGCTTCCTGCGTAGTGTTCTTGTTTGGCCACCCCTCTTTTATTTTGCTGCTCTCGCAGTCTGGCCATTGTTGTAGATTCACAGTCATCACTTGGTTCTCGCAAAAGTCTTACTTCTCGTAGAGCATTCAGAATGTCGGTGTGACGAGTCCACCTTGGGTAGTGAGAGTGAACCACACCCGAGGTGTCTCTGGCACTCCCGTGTATTCTAGCCCCAGGGGTTGGACGAGCAGATACACATTTTTACTCTGTGGTTGATCTCATATTAGTTAATTACGTCTACAAGCCCCTCCAGATTCTAGACCCCCACTAACTACCTACACCTTTGGAACAATGAACACTTAGGCATCGTCCGAGACCACCTCAATCATTATACAAAGAGCAAGTCAACTTACATAAAGTTTATTCTACCCTTGAGAATATAGAACTGAAATGAACATCCTGATAGAAAAATCTATTTACACAAATAGAAGATAGAGTAGAGACAGAATCAGAGATGTAGGTGTCTTCATCGAGTTGAGAAGTAGATTGGATGCAGATGTCCCGTCCAGTCGGTCCGCCACTCACCCGGCTTCCTTCCAGTGAGATGACTAGAACCTTGGAGACCACTCTGTCTCCAGAGCATGGATCCACAACCCTAGAGTCACTGCTGGACCACACTTCACTGGACCAACTGCATCTATATCACTCCCACGGAGTCACTGTTAATACAGTTCTCAAACAATACTGGTTGGGAGACAATCCTCCTGGACTTGACTCCAAGTAGTCGTTACTTCGATGAACTTAAATAATCACTGACCAATCGAATGGTCTATCACTCATAACACAGTCCCACTGCAGAACAGATATGGCATGGACCAATTCAAGGGTCCCTTCATCACATCACCGGAACATGAATGGAAAAATGTCACGGACCCATTCAATGGTCTCTTACAGTCACACTGCTTATAGAATCAGATATGGCTACTGAAAATGTTACTGAGTCCTTCTAGAACACAGTTGATAATCTTGATACTGCAACAGTACATTAATAGAACCAGACATCTCTTTCACGGAAACAATTCAGGTTGGACTATAATCCCATAGTCCCTTCCACCGGGTTACACTTGCCACGAGTCAATAACTGGTGTAGTTCTTCTCAAGACCTGCCACTAGAGCTGTCCAAAGAACCATTCAAGTGCCTGAAGATTAGTTACTTCTGCGTTTAGGCAGAACCCCCGTCAAACTAGACGGACCGGTGTTCCCTGTCGTTGAGCATGATTACTCAAAATGCTGAAATGTTCTTAGCAAAAACAGAGTGTCGTCTATTATCAAAACGATCACAAACCATCACTTCCCACACGTGCACCTTCAGGGTGGTTGTATGTCTTGAGGCAACCTTCACTCATGGTGAATCACATTGGGTACCTGGTGTGGTTGAGTCTGGCGTGATAAGTAAAGAACTGAACCCTTCGCTCTGTCACACGAAGTGGTTTCCTGCCAACAACAATTATAGTTGACTGGTTCCTCAACAGGCAAACTCCTGCATGGTCGAACCAGATCTCCAGTCAGCTTCCGAACTGTTCAAGGGCTTCTCAGCTTCCTTGACATAACAGTCAGCCGAATAATGGTTGAGGGGAGACGCACACAAAAATGGCTCACATCAGGCCTGCGTCTGTTTTGTTCCAACAACAGTAAGTGAATGACTGATTTAGCCACATTCCCGCTTCGTGCCAACTCAATGCGCACTAGAAGCGAGTGCTTCTTGAGAAAGATACTTTCTCGGGAAACCGTCATTCCCCGCCTAGAGTTTCTAGATCTCTCTGCACGGGAATTTAGAGCAATACCCAGCATCACGGGTTACTCGAATTTCGGTGTTTCGAGAATATTCTAGATCGTAAGTCCTTCATCGGCTTCCCTCAGTCTATTTTTAGCTGGGAAAGTCCCCGATGACGCGCCAAAATAGTGCGGAATCTTGACGACCCAAGACAGATAATCGCGTTTCGTCACATAGGGCCCCACTTTAAGAGGATCGACCCCGTCGTTCCACTTCTACGCAGAAGCTGTCTATGTCGTTCTTTCTTCTTTCTTAGAGACCGGATGGCGGGAGAGAAAGTCGGCTCCGACATTTTCTTTCCCTGGGATATATTCTATCCTGAATTGGTAGGGTTGCAAAAGCAAGGACCATCTCAACAACCGTGGATTAAGTTTCTGGGATGACGCCAGAAACGTAAGTGGCTGGTGATCAGATTGTACAGTAAACTGTACCCCATATAGATATGGTTGGAATTTCTGAACTGCCCAGACCAGAGAAAGGCATTCTCGTTCCACGGTTGAGTAATTCCGTTCAGCGGGTAACAACTTCCGACTGGCATATGCCACGGGGCATAAGATAGACTGATCTTCTCGCCCCTCCTGTAGTAGAGCTGCTCCGATTCCAATGTTGCTAGCATCCGTTCGCAGCACGAAGGGTTTTTCCAGGTTAGGTAATTGCAGTACCGGTTTCGCGGTTAATGCTTGTTTCAATTTACCATACGCCTCCTCACATGCTGGAGTCCATACTAGTTTTTCGGGCTCCCCCTTTTTCAGAGTGTCGGTCAATGGTGCCGCTACCATATTGAACCGCGGAATGAATTTCTGATAGAAACCACATAAAGACACAAAGGATCTCACATCCTTTTTCGTCTGTGGCCGGGGAGCCAGCTGCACTTTCTCAATGTTTTTGGCTTCAGGGACCATCTGGCCGGGAGTTATAGTGTGTCCTAGAAATTCTAGGGTCCCATACCCCAGCATACACTTGGTGGGCCGGGCGGTGAGCCCCACTTCTCTCAGTCTCCGGAAAAGGCGGTCTAAGGAAGCTATATGATCGTCCAAACTGACCGAAGCAATGAGGATGTCATCCATGAAGGAAACGATCGCGGGATCCCGAAGGGGATCTAATAGCATCCGCATCATGCGCGTGAACACACTAGGAGCGTTATTCAGCCCAAACGGCATTACGTTGAACTCATAATGACCGCTATGGGTACTGAATGCTAGGAGGGGCCGGATCTCCGGCTTCACTGGGATTTGATAATAACCCCGACTCAAATCAATCTTTGAGAAATATTTGGCCTGGTGCAGCCGGGAAAACAGCTGGGTTGGATTCGGTAGGGGCTCTACCTGAAAGTGGGTATGGCTGTTCAAAAGCCTGTAATCGATACACAGTCGGTGTTCCCCGCTGGGTTTTCGCAATAA
This sequence comes from Cepaea nemoralis, assembly GCA_014155875.1. Lineage (NCBI taxonomy): Eukaryota > Metazoa > Mollusca > Gastropoda > Stylommatophora > Helicidae > Cepaea > Cepaea nemoralis. The sequence goes on from JACEFZ010004730.1 coordinate 22,172, forward strand.
GACCACCCCCGCATTATACGGGGATGTCGAGGGCGAAATGATCTCATCTTCCAGAAGCTTCTGGATCTCGGCCTCCAGGGATTTCTCCTTCGAGAAAGGCACCGGGTAGACCCGTTGCCGGACGGGGTCTGGACTAGTTAAGGTCATGTCGAACTCGATCAGCCCCGTCCGACCTGGTTTATCAGTGAGTACATCACTGTGGGACTCTAACAGACAGCTGAATTTCTCTCGATCCGCTAGCGACAGATCGGGATTTACCTTCACATCCCTATAGGTTTCCCGGGGATTTAAAGGGTATTCCGTATCAGCGTCCGGTCCTATCTCTGTTTCCATGGCGACGGCCATCGCCTATGAGGTGGGAGGAGTCTTCCTCGGATCTCTCCTCGTATTTCTTGAGGAGATTGATGTGGAAAATCTTAGATTTTCCCCGGATCCTAATCCCATAGTTAGTCCGGGAGATCACCCGTTCCACTGGGAAAGGTCCTTGCCATCCGATTTCCAGCTTGTTACCTCCCATGGGGAGCAACAGTAACACCTTATCCCCCACCTGGAGAGACCGCTCTTTGGTGCGCCTATTATAATAGGCGGCGTGTCTCTTCCGAGCCTTCCGTAAATTCGTCGCGGCTAACTTCCAGCCGGTCTTGAGTTTGTCTTTTAACTCTTCGACATACTTGTACGAGGACACCACCTCCTCGGGAGTGTGATCCTCGGTCCAACACCTCAATAAGGCTTCCAGGGGTCCCTTGATCGGCCGCCCAAACAACAAAGTCGCGGGTGGCAGCCCGGTGGACCCATGGGGAACCTCTCGATAAGCAAAGAGAGCTGCTGGAATGAACTCATCCCATCTCTCAGGCTTATCTTGTGCCAGCTTCCTGAGCATCGTCATGAGGGTTCCATTGAACCTCTCGACTAGCCCATTGGATTGAGGGTGGTACGGGCTGGTATGGATGTGGTTGGTATGAAATATTCGGAAGACCTCTTCCATCAATTTCCCACAAAACTGGGACCCGTTGTCCGTGAGGACCTGATTTGGGAATCCCAACCGCGTGAAGGCTTCCATAAGTGCGTTGGCCACCCTTTTCGAGTCAATGGTGGCCAATGGTATGGCTTCTGCCCACATGGAACAGCAGTCTACCATCGTGAGTATATACATATTCCTCTTCCTCGTCCGAGGAAGAGGTCCCAATATGTCGACGGCGACTCGTTCAAACGGAGTCTTCATAATGGGCATCTCCCCAAGAAGCACCGGTGCTGTCCAATGTTTGGGTGCCACTCTTTGGCACTCTGGGCATGACTTGACATACCTTCGCACATCCCCAGTCATTCCTGGCCAATAGTAGTGGCAAGAAATGCGCTGGAGAGTCGCCCCGACACCCATATGTCCACTGAAGGATATGGTGTGTCCCATGTGAAGAAGTTGGGTTCTATACGCTTTTGGGACCACCAATTGCCCGTACTGGCGGTCCTCTTTGCCCGCACGGCGGTATAGCAACCTGTTCTTCATGTAGAATTGACCCCGGGATGGCGGTTTTCCACTATTGGGCAACTTGTTAAAGCAAGGGCGCAATGTAACGTCCTCACTCTGAGCAGCTCTGATTTCCCCCGGCAACGGGTTAGAGACCCGTTCCGCCAGGGGCACCTCCCCGGTCTGGGATCGAGTTTGCATAGCTCCCACGATTATCGGTGTCTTAGGTTCTCCTAAAAACACAAAAGTATTCCCTAAGATCAGGGGATAGATTGGATCGGGGAGCACCGCCGCCTGAATGGTGCCCGTGACATACTTACACCGAATGTCTACATGGGCCAGTGGCATATTCAAAGCCACTGCACTCTTGGTGGCCGGCTGGATCTCTACCGTCTTGCCGGTGAGCTGCTCTGGGCGTACCAGGTGGGAGGCAATTACTGCTTCAAATTGCAGACCGGTGTCGTACAGACACTCCACCTGGTGCCCATTCACTTCTATCATCTCAACCACTGGAGGTTTTTCTGGTTCCCGATTCTCGTCCGCCCAAGTCACTTTCTTACGAGGTTTCACCTTAACGTCGGCCAGACATGCCAAGTGTAAGTCTTTTGGTGCTCTCGTACACCGGATTGTATGATGTGTAGGCGACTTACAGAATTTGCACCACCGTGGACTTCTCTTTCTCTTTGGAGAACTAGGTGGGCTATTCTTACCTTGGTTGACGTTAGAGCTCTTCTCTATAGAGTTTACCTGTTTCCTTGGTTCATCAGAACCATTGTTCTTCTTTGACTTCTTCTTTGACTTACCTTGATCCGTATCTTTCGATCTCGGATCTGTTGGACTGGTATCCCCAGTCTCGCCATAGACTTCAACGTATCTTTCGGCTAACTTGGTGACTATATCCAATCTCTCAGCCCCATTCTCACCTAAGAAGTTTCGCAAGGGTTTAGACATTTGCATTCGCATCTGATCTACAACCATCAACTCACGCAAACTTTCATACTCCTCTTTAAATCCGGCCAAGGCCATCCATTTAAGAAGGTATGAGTTCAATCTCACACTGTATGATGAAAACAGTTCACCAGGTTCCCGCTTTGCAGTCCGAAACTTCCTTCGGTATGAGTGCGCTGTGATCTCGAATCTCTTCAAGAGAGCCGCTTTCAGTGCCGGGTAATCATTCTGTAGACCCGGTGGCAAGCGTGCATACACCTCATAACTTTTGGCACGGAGTCCCTGGGAGAGTTTTAATCACGATTTCTGTTTGTCTAATCCCATTGCAATAGCCATGGCCTCATACTTCTCTAAGTATTGGTCTATCCTTTCCTTCTCGGGTTCGAACGGCTGTAAAGGCCATTTCATAGCCTGGTAGTCACGTCTACTGGTTGACTCTGAGCCAGGAGGTACACCTCCTCCCATAGCTCCATCAGTTACACCTGTAGCAGGCACTTGTGCCTCAAGTAGCTTCATTCGATACTCATGGTCACGTTTTTCTTTCTCGGCTTCCAACTCAAGCCGTTTCATTTCAGTATCAGCCGCTATCCTCTTTTCCTCAAGAGCCACTTTACTGGCTTCCAGTTCTCTTTCTGCTCTCCTCCTCTCTCTTTCCTCTTGGCGAAAATTTCTTTCCACCTCTTGCACATAGGATTTCAAAGCATCTCCCTCTAGACCAGACTTACGTCCAGTTTCCTGAACTTTGTCTAAGTCTAACTCTTGGGTAGACATGTTGACTATGATAGGTGGGTACTCAAGTATGTGTGGGTGAAGCAATACAATGAATCAATAATCAATAGTACTAACTAATCACCACAACACAAATGTCCGTCAGACAGTTAGGAGATAGGTAGAAGTAGTAGAATCTTATGTAGACTGAAGTGGAGGATAAAGACTAAGTCCCTATCCCTATGTGAGAGGTCTACAACACACAGAGATCTTGGAATAATCCCGGACGGGCCCCCACTCTGTATGGAGTGTGACGAGTCCACCTTGGGTAGTGAGAGTGAACCACACCCGAGGTGTCTCTGGCACTCCCGTGTATTCTAGCCCCAGAGGTTGGAAGAGCAGATACACATTTTTACTCTGTGGTTGATCTCATATTAGTTAATTACGTCTACAAGCCCCTCCAGATTCTAGACCCCCACTAACTACCTACACCTTTGGAACAATGAACACTTAGGCATCGTCCGAGGCCACCTCAATCATTATACAAAGAGCAAGTCAACTTACATAAAGTTTATTCTACCCTTGAGAATATAGAACTGAAATGAACATCCTGATAGAAAAATCTATTTACACAAATAGAAGATAGAGTAGAGACAGAATCAGAGATGTAGGTGTCTTCATCGAGTTGAGAAGTAGATTGGATGCAGATGTCCCGTCCAGTCGGTCCGCCACTCACCCGGCTTCCTTCCAGTGAGATGACTAGAACCTTGGAGACCACTCTGTCTCCAGAGCATGGATCCACAACCCTAGAGTCACTGCTGGACCACACTTCACTGGACCAACTGCATCTATATCACTCCCACGGAGTCACTGTTAATACAGTTCTCAAACAATACTGGTTGGGAGACAATCATCCTGGACTTGACTCCAAGTAGTCGTTACTTCGATGAACTTAAATAATCACTGACCAATCGAATGGTCTATCACTCATAACACAGTCCCACTGCAGAACAGATATGGCATGGACCAATTCAAGGGTCCCTTCATCACATCACCGGAACATGAATGGAAAAATGTCACGGACCCATTCAATGGTCTCTTACAGTCACACTGCTTATAGAATCAGATATGGCTACTGAAAATGTTACTGAGTCCTTCTAGAACACAGTTGATAATCTTGATACTGCAACAGTACATTAATAGAACCAGACATCTCTTTCACGGAAACAATTCAGGTTGGACTATAATCCCATAGTCCCTTCCACCGGGTTACACTTGCCACGAGTCAATAACTGGTGTAGTTCTTCTCAAGACCTGCCACTAGAGCTGTCCAAAGAACAATTCAAGTGCCTGAAGATTAGTTACTTCTGCGTTTAGGCAGAACCCCCGTCAAACTAGACGGACCGGTGTTCCCTGTCGTTGAGCATGATTACTCAAAATGCTGAAATGTTCTTAGCAAAAACAGAGTGTCGTCTATTATCAAAACGATCACAAACCATCACTTCCCACACGTGCACCTTCAGGGTGGTTGTATGTCTTGAGGCAACCTTCACTCATGGTGAATCACATTGGGTACCTGGTGTGGTTGAGTCTGGCGTGATAAGTAAAGAACTGAACCCTTCGCTCTGTCACACGAAGTGGTTTCCTGCCAACAACAATTATAGTTGACTGGTTCCTCAACAGGCAAACTCCTGCATGGTCGAACCAGATCTCCAGTCAGCTTCCGAACTGTTCAAGGGCTTCTCAGCTTCCTTGACATAACAGTCAGCCGAATAATGGTTGAGGGGAGACGCACACAAAAATGGCTCACATCAGGCCTGCGTCTGTTTTGTTCCAACAACAGTAAGTGAATGACTGATTTAGCCACATTCCCGCTTCGTGCCAACTCAATGCGCACTAGAAGCGAGTGCTTCTTGAGAAAAGATACTTTCTCGGGAAACCGTCATTCCCCGCCTAGAGTTTCTAGATCTCTCTGCACGGGAATTTAGAGCAATACCCAGCATCACGGGTTACTCGAATTTCGGTGTTTCGAGAATATTCTAGATCGTAAGTCCTTCATCGGCTTCCCTCAGTCTATTTTTAGCTGGGAAAGTCCCCGATGACGCGCCAAAATAGTGCGGAATCTTGACGACCCAAGACAGATAATCGCGTTTCGTCACAGTCGGCCTGGTCCATGGCGCGTCCGCCCTCCACAGTAGCCTCACCTGCGACCTTGTCAGCCCGCTCATTTCCTTGTACTCTCGCATGCCCTGTCACGAAGATGAAACTAATCTTTGCCAGTCGAGACCGCTCCAGAGGCAGCAACCATTCTCTTCGGATCGACCCCTCCTCTATCCTCTTGATCATGTTCATTGAGTCGCTAAGGAAACAAGCCCTAGTGAATGTCTGTGTCTCGAGCGATGTTATTGCTTTACTTACTGCCATGACTTCCATGGTCAGGCTACTTGTGGTTTCAGTGAAAGTATCAGAGTCCTCCATTACAATTCTCCCTCCGGCCCGAGCTGTAAAGGCCCATGAGCTTCTCACATGTCGGACGACCGACCCTTCTGTGTAGATGACCGCGTCACCGTCTAGCGAATTCTCGAAAATCAACGCTTGTACTTCAGCCTCAACAGCATCCGGATTTTCTTGTGTGCATTTTCTATCTAGTTGGATGCAAACTGAAAAGGATGTGCAGAAGTCTGTTGGCACTTGCACCCACTCCTCGCCAGGTTCTGAATGCGAGTCATGTCACTAGCCCAACGAATCTGATTCTTCATCAGTATAGTGTGGATACTGGGCATGGATGCTCTTTCTAGGACGTCAGTGTCTGGAATCTTGTCTTGCCATTTAATCTTCAGTAGCTTCCTTAGGCAGACTGTGTGGAAGTGGTTTAATTTCCTAGCGTGTCGCTGATAAACAGTCCAGATTTCACAAGCATATAGCAGTGTGGATAATACAACTGCTTTGTAGACTTTTAGCTTTATTTGCAGGCTTATTCCAGTTCTGTCCCATACATTCTTGTACAGTCTGCCAAAGGCCGCACTGGCCTTGGAGATTTTTGCATTCACTTCGTCATCAATTGTGGCAGCTTGTGACACAGTGCTGCCAAGATAGGTGAATTTGTCCACAACATTTAGTCTATGATCATTCACTTTGATATTCGGCACAGTGTGATTATTCCCTGGAGCTAGCTGGTACATAACTACAGTCTTCTCCAAGTTGATATTGAGCCCAAAGTTGGCACAGACATGTGAGAAAGCTGAAACATTGTGTTGCATGTCCGCCTCTGAGTTGGCGTATAGGG
>JACEFZ010004731.1:0-22019 GCA_014155875.1 Cepaea nemoralis
ATTGTGCATTAAGTTCTTGTCTTTGGATGAAGGCAGGCATGTTGTGAGACAAAGTCAGTGTTGTGACAGGTGCGTATTGAGACACATGCATGTTGTGACAACTTCATGGTAAGTGAGAGGTATGTTGAGATTAATGCTTGTTAAGACAAGGTATGTTGCGATAAAGGCAGGTTGAGATAAAGTCATCGTGTGTGTGTGTGTGTGTGTGTGTGTGTGTGTGTTCCTTAAGATGTCCGCGCGCCGAGTGACAAGTCTCGCTACCCCTTTCGCTGAGACTGTTACCCCTGGCCTCTACATTTCCCGTGAACGGTGATCTCCTTGAGTGTTACTAACTGTCGTTCTAGTTTTAACCCTCACTATTCCTGTATTGCGAGTTGTAGTGTGTACTACTCTATTGACGTATGTCCTGTTAACTCTTTTTATTTTTTAAGGACTGGCGATTCCCCAAGAGGATAGACCAACACTCTGAATCCCCCACGTTCCCCTGGTTTTGTTGTCAGATCTTTAGTCACATTATGTGCCTTTTGTGCTCCACCAAGGCTCACTGCCAGTGTGAGTGGACGGTGAGTTAGGTTAGGTAGTTGGTGATCGTCTCTTTACTTTATCCAGACCAAGCACAGAAAAAATCTACACTTGATCTTAGCCAAAGGCTGGATGGGTGCCAAACTGTGGACATTTAAGTATTGGCCAGTCCACGTTTCTTTGTGGTACTCTCATCTTTGAATTGTCCCATCTGCTCTTACGTCTCATTAAAATATCTCTCGAGGTATGGTGTCCGCCACGAGTGCTGAAGGTCCCGGGTTCAAGCCCCGGTGATACCGGGATTTTGTCACGTGGACTTCTAGTACTAAATTTCCCCTGGTCTCTGGGTAGTGAGATCGGACGCCCGTGTGTATTGTTGCGCACTTTAAAACATCCCTTGGCAGCTGGAAATCGAAAAAGAGAAGCCTAACGGCGCTGCCCGGGAAAAATTTCGAGTTAACAATCTACCCAAAGTATTTTCAGGATCCTGCCGGTGCTACGGAGTTCGTGCACTGAGCTGAGTTTCTCCAGACTCACATCTGAGTTAGGGGGAAAACGGAGCACTTATGTGTTGCACCCGTGTGCCGTGATGTGGATCCATCGACTAGACTAATAGACTAGACTAGACTAGGAACGGCAAGGCTTCGTAGTGTCCGTGTCCCATAGGCAGAGATGTGTTCTTATGCGTCTGGTTCATTATGGCCTGGAACGATGTTGCTTCTAGCTCGTCTATAGTGATGATTATTATATCGTCCACATAACGACGCTAGAAGACCAAGTTTTATTGTCTGAGGATCTCCTTTCTTATAAATGTGCCATGAAGATGTCCACTAGAATAGGATCAAAAGGACTCCCCATGGCCACCGCGACATTATGGATGTATGACTTTAGTAGCCAACCTCGTAGCGATAAAGATTGTCCACGTCCCTGAATACAAGGCGAGGCCTGACTTGTCTCTCACAGAAGCAGAAGGCAACAGTCTCTTATTTCGGAATTAATCGGGAAAGCTTTACTGTCTCAGAAAGTCAAGCGTGGGATAAGTGGAAAATCTATTCCAACATCTCGAAACTGGAAGCAGAGTGCAAATTTACTGCAGGAGAAAGACGTCCAGAGTCATGACCTGGATGGGTCCCTCCCTGGAGAGAGTTAGGAAGATAATTGGTTGAAATATTCGGCGAAGGGAGGCACTTCTGGTTATCGGAAGTCTTACAGCAAATGTAAATTATCATAACAACAGGCTAGCAATGCGTTGATTAATCACCACTTTTATGAACAATTCTGTCTAAACGGGTTGTGGACGTTGTGGATTGTCCACAATGAAAGGAGCACAACAATAGTAGATGGGACATAACAACATAACAGTTATTCAAGGGACATTACTTAGAATAAAATAAATATATGATTTGATTTAAATAACTGTTAGAAATTTTTATTGTCTATGATAAGATCTTTACTTTAATCAGAAATTAAATACTCGGCATAAAGTGTAGATAATAGCTTAAGAAATCTTCAAAGTTTATGAAAACTTTTTGGCTTTATTTTATATGAGTAAAATTTTATAATGAACTTTCTTATTTCTTGCAATATTACATTAAACGTGTTTGTCCTTTTATTACCAGTGCTAACTCCTTAAGATTTGAATATATTTTTGGCCGTCCTTTGGACGTAAATTACAAATATTTATGAAATCGGCGTTAGTTCGCATGATGACGAATATTAATAATAGGCAAAGCTAATCAACTCACTTGTTTTAACAGTCGCAAATTGCTGTCAAAGGCAGAGGTAAAAGACCACAATGTGGATATGGACGACAAGGGGAAACCATCTCATTATCTGAATAACGAAGACACAAACAATAGATTGCACGATTTATTGCCTGGCATATTTCGCTGCATCTCGTCAGGTACATACTGCAGAAATCACACAACTTACGTGAATTAACTAGATAAATCCTTCAAGTTGAAATATACACAATTTCGCACAGTAATGTCACTTATCTACCACGGTAATTTTAAGCTGACTAACATGTCTTTCTGTTTACACAATTCTGGCTTACGTTGATAGATCATATTTGCTTCTGCAAATTTTAACAAGCGAGTATTTTGTGTTCCAAACAACACGCGAAATGCAGTCTCTCTGGACACAACATGGCCACTGGCGACAATGTGCCTGCCGATTGAATACGCCGGGAGCTTCCGGTGTGTCGGCTCCTCGCGGCTAGCAACTCCTGTGTGTTGTATCTTGTTGACCCATTGAGGTATGTGTTCTGACACCCGTTTGTTAAGCTGTCTCTCCGTTCGACCAATGTAAACGGCCTGGCATCTACATGTGAATTGGTAAATACAATTGTTTGTGGCGTACAGAGGAACAGGCTCATTGACTGTTGGTGTAGGAATGGGTACGGTTTTACATCTAATGACTGGAGTTGCCGCACAGAATGTTCGACCTACTGCTGTATTAAGCCGGTCTTGTAGACGTTGCATTACGTCATCCCCTCGAAAGGTTAGCTGGATGAATACCTTGAGTTTAGGGACTGTTGTTACGTCTGCTTTGGGTTTAGGTTGTTGGCAATGGCGCTTTATAAATCCTGTGGAGTACCCATTCAGGGTTAAGACATTCTTCAGAGTTTCAAATACCTCTGTCAGTGTGTCCTGGGTGCATATCTTTCTAGCACGGTCAAACAAGGTCTAAAAAAATATGGTTTTGAACATCTCATTATCTTCCAAAGACTTCATTGCAAAACACATTTCAGAGGTAGTGAAGGACGTTAATGGTTGTCTTAGAACATCCTCGTCCGGTAGGGACAGTCATGAGCCACAGGTGACACCAGACCATCATCCAGCTACTGATGGCAAAACCATATCTAAAATAAATCCATTTAGAGTAGGAACATGGAATGTTAGAACATTAAATGAGCTGGGAAAGTAGAACAATGTTCTAAGAGAAATGGAAAGCATGAAAATGATTATACTAGGCATAAGTGAGATGAGATGGAAGGGATCGGGCAAAATTATATCCGACAAACACACAGTAATTTATTCTGGAGGGGATACACACGAAAAAGGAGTAGGACTAATATTTGATGAAAAAACAGCCAAGTTAATTAATGGATACTGGTGTATTTCAGATAGAGTCATTATGGTCACAATCAAAGGCAAACCAATAGATATAAATATTAAATAAGTATACGCACCAACAACAAGCTGTAGTGATGAAGAAATACACCACTTTTACGATTGTTAAAAATGGCGATGACTCAAATTGGATCACAAGAAATATAAATAATACTGGGAGATTTTAATGCAAAATTAGGAAAGGGAAAAATGGAAGATGTAGTGGGTAATTATGGTTTAGAAACAAGAAATGAAAGAGGTGAGAAACTAATAGAATGGGCAAATATCAATGAATGATAATTGGAAACACCTGGTGTAGACACCATGAAAGACGACTATACACATGGAAAAGTCCTGATAAGAAAATATGCAACCAAATGAACTACATATTTATTAATAAAAGATTTAGAAATGCGTTCATTAATGTAAAGACAACGCCTGGTGCTGACTGTAATAGTGATCATGTACCACTATGTGGACAAATAAAAGTAAGGTTAAAGAGGGGAATAAAATGGTAAAGAACGTAAGACTTAATAAAGAGGATAAAGTAGATAAAGAAATTCAAGAACAATACACAATGACTGTGAAAAATAGGTACAACGCAATAGCTAAAATACAAAGTATAGATCAGTGGTTCTCAACCGGTGGGGAATTCCCCCGCAGGGGGGCATTTTAGGGTTTCCGGGGGGGGGGGGGAATTAAGATTATGTCAAGATCGCGTTAATACAAGAACCGATTACTTGATATTGTTTTTCCCTTCATACTTTATGGTTCTGTACGTCTCACCCGTCTGAAATTCATTTTATAACGTAAGTAGACCCGCAAATCATGTTTTATGTAGATATCTAGACTTGTTTTAGTATGTGCTATTAAATTTAGCTTCCATTATTACGTATACTCTGTGTGTGTATGTGTGTGTGCGTGTGTGCGTGTATGAGTGGGTGCGTGCGTACATGCGTGCGTGCGTGTGTGTGTGTGCGTGTGTGTGTGTGGGGGGGGGGATTTTTTAGGGTGGAAAAACGAAAAGGGGGAATGACGTTCTGAAAATATGGTGAAGGGGGGCACGGGTCAAATAAAGGTTGAGAACCACTGGTATAGATGAACAATGAGTAATGTTAAGGGACTCCATTCATCAAACTAACAAAGAAACAGTACCGGAGGGAAGCCAAAAAGCTAAGAAAGAATGGATGACTGAAGAAATCTTAATGTTGATGAACAAAAGAAAACTGGGTAAAAATTACAAACAAGAATATGCTAAGATAAATAAAGAAATTGGAGATACATGTATGAAGGAAAAAAGACTGTTGGTTAAACGATCAGTGCAAACAAGTTTAATATATGCTGTAATGAAGAGGTGGACTTATTATATACGAGAATTATATGATGGAGAAAGCGAAGAATTAACATAAAAGGTCCACCTATTCTAAAAGAAGAAGTCGTTGACGCTGTAAAACATATGAGAAAAGGAAATACAGCTGGGCCAGGTAAAATCAAAATAGAAGAATTAGAAGTACTAGGTGACTTTGGAGTAGGTATATAAACCAAAATGCTCCTGATTGATGGAAAGAAGATGGCTCTCTTAAGAAACAAGGAAAGAATAAAGAGAAGCAAACTCAGTGAGCTGAAACATGCCAAGAAGGGTGTGCAAAAAGCTGCCAAGCAGCATGCAAATGACTATTGTATCAAGTTATGCGAGTACATTATAAATGCAAGTGATAAGGGAAACATCAGAAGCATGTATGAAGAGACAATGCAAGTATGTGTTCCAATTATCAAAAGAAGTGGGACGCAGAGGTGTTTCCAAGGCACCAGGGCCGGGTTATATACTGGCCAAGACCTACTGACGCGTCCTTGTCGAGCGTCCTGGTCAACAGGTCCCTTCGGGATCCTGGCTAAAGTCAGTAGGATCGCCGATTCCCCGAAGTCGGAGAGTGTCTGCCTGTACGGCGAGGAACCACCAGTCTGCACACCAATAAGCCAGACTTGGGACAACGGATACTCACGCAAACTTCAGGTCCTGTACGACATCACACTGATGTTGGACAACAAGATGCCTTCATCCGACATACAGGACTTCACGTTGGAGCTCAAGCCAACGAACACAAGCAAGCAAGCAAGCATCAAAAGAAGTGCACCACTGGAAACCTTGACTGGAGGAATCATCACTGATAAGAAAGAACAGATGAATAGATGGGTAGAGCACTATTTGGAGCTTTACTTAAGCGAGACCAAACTAGCGGATGATGTCCTCAGCGCCATTGAGGCCCTCCCAACTCTTGACCACCCGGATACACTTCCCTCCATGACAGGAGTTGAGTGTGCTATTAACGAACGTGCTTATGGCAAGGCTCTAGGTAAGTATGGGATTCAAGTAGAGGTTATCAGGAGTGGGCAAGGCACACTCACTTTACAGATCCACCAGCTAATAGAGCTATGCTGGCGAGAAGAACAAATCCCACAGGATTTCAAAGATGCAAGCATCATAACACTGTACACCTGTATGACATCACACTGATGTTGGACAACAGGATGTCTTCATCCGACATACAGGACTTCACGCTGGAGTTCACAGCCAGCGAACGCAAGCAAGCAAGCATAACACTGTACAAGAACAAGGGGGATGGAGCGACTGCAACAACTATAGGGGTATCTCACTTCTGTGTATCGTTGGGAAAGTATTTGCCAGAATTGTTCTGCGCAGACTTCAAGTCCTGGGAGATCAAGTCTACACCGAATCACAGCGTGGCTTTCGACGGAACCGGTATACCAATGATATGATATTCTCATTGAGTCAAATGTATGAAAATGCCGTGGACAGAATCAACCACTGTTTATTGCCTTCATCGACCCCACAAAGGCATTTTATTTGGTCAGTTGTGAGGGTTCTGTTCAAGGCACCACATGAGATCGGTTGCCCACCGACTCTTCTGTCAATTGTGGAATCGTTCCACACAGGCATGAAGGGTATAATCAAGTTTGATGGTGCAACTTCTGAAGAGTTTGAAATCAAGAGTAGAGTTCAGCAAGGTTGTGTACTAGCTCCAACCCTATAGGGAATATACTTTTCACTTCTACTGAAGTATGCCTTTTGGGATCAGGATGGTGGTACAAATTCACTCACGATCAGATGGTGGCGTCTACAATGCTCAGAGATTGAAGGCCAAGACCAAAATTAGGAGGGTACTGAGTTGTTTTTTGCAGATGTTGCTGCAATTACGACCCACTCTAGGGAACATATTACAACATCTACTATCTGCAATCTCCAATGCTTGTTCTGAATTTGGTTTAAAGATTAGTAAAAAGAAGACACAGATTATGTCACAAAATGCACATGGGGTAGCATCAATCTTTATTGACGACTCCGAACTGGAGATAGTAGACCATTTTACATTTCTATTATCAGAGGTACCTAGCAAATTATCACTAGATCAGGAAATCAACATCCGGATTGGTAAGGCAGCAACAACAATGAACAGGTTAAGAAAAAGAGTCTGGGAGAACAGGAAGCTTACTGCCAAAAAAGAAGTCATTGTCTATCAAGCCTGTGTCCTTAGTACTTTTCTTTATGGCAGTGAAGCCTGGACAACTTACACCAAGAGAAACGTTTAAACAGCTTTCATATGTGGTGTCTGCGAAAAATTCTTGGTATTCAGTGGCAAGACAAAATCAGTCTGAGGTATTGGAAAGATCAGGTTGCGTGACGGTTTCTTCCATGCTCAGTCTTCGTAGACTTATACGGATAGAACGCACTAGGAGAATAGATGATGGTAGAATACCAAAGGGCATCTTTTTTGGTGAATTTTAAATGGATAAGAGATCTCGGGGTCTCTATTACGATACATAGATGTGTTTATGCGGGACATGATCGATACAGGCATTGATAATGCACGCTGGGATCAAGTCGCCACTCAGCGTGTTGCATGGATGACAAAGATCAGATGGTGCATGACGGTGAAAATGACCATGTGTTCACATGCATGAATTGTGGACGAATATTTACAGCACGAATTGTTGTGATCAATCATATTCGCTACAGCCATCCATCTATTATGTGCCATGCCGGAAAGCGTGGGCGGTCATGAGTCGCCATTTGACTCGATCACCAGAGTTGTGGATAAGCTCAGTGTTCCTGCCTCGACCATGCCATGTGGCCAGGTCTTCCAGGTATTTACTTCTAGGTCATCCCCTTGTTCTGTTCCCTTCGATCTTGCCAGTTGTCATCAAGTTCTCCAATACATTTCTTCTCAAAACATGTCCAAAAAAATGTGACTGCCTACGTCCAATTTCTCTAGTCTTTTTACGATTTTGATTTGTTTCCTGTAATAATTTGTCATTGGTTTTTCTGTCTATCCATTGTATTCTTTGTATTCTCCCCAGAAACCACATTTCTACAACCATCAGATGTTTTTCAGCTTGACTGCTCATTGTCCAAGTTTCACAATTATACAATAGTGCAGGCTACCGCCATGGGTTGTAGTTATTGTGCCTTGTTTGAAGCACAATGTAACAAACTATCGTCTGTCAAGACGGCAAGGTGTGAATACACCCACGAATGATATTTGCAGCAGTGGATATTTACCTAGCGATATGGTGAAATCTGTATTTATAGCTATATCAAAAAAGACCAGGGACAATTGAATGCTAGGACTTCCTCACAATTAACCTCATCAACCATGTTACTAAGCTAATTATAATGAGAAGAACAAGAAGAAAAAAAAATAAAAATGGAAATTGGTGATGCACAGTATGGATTTCTGGAAGGAAAGGGTACAATGAAACATATACATTACGGACACTAATAGAAAGGCCCATAGAGATCCAGAAAGACATATATTTGTGCTTCATAGATTATACTAAGGCAGGGGTGGGCAAACTACGGCCCGCGGGCCGCATGTGGCCCACCAAGTGATTTTATGCGGCCCGCGAGGGCATTTAGAAATTTAAAAAAATTTAAATTCGTTTTTAAGTTATTTTGTTGAATTTTACAGAATTTCATGTACCGTTATGATGTGTGTCAATAACAAACGTAAGATTGAAGATGAATGCCGTGTTTTTAATGACAAATAAGTACTGTTTTATAAAAGTACATAGCAAATCAGTTTGCTTGTTGTGTCGTGAGTCAGTGGCTGTCTTCAAGGAGTACAATTTAAAAAGACATTATCAAACAAAACATTCCGATTTCGAATAAAATTTAACGACCAAAGAGAAGGAAGGGAAATGCCTTGAGTTGGTGAAAAATTTGGAGAAACAGCCAACTGTTTTCACTAAACAGTCTTCAATTCAAGATGCTGCAACTGAAGCTAGTCTTGTGCTGTCACACAGAATTGTAAAACAGAACAAGCCATTTTCTGATGGCGGGTTCAACAAGGAATGTTTGCTAGATGCAGAAACATTATGTGTCCAGAACCAAATTAAAATAGATTTGACAACATTACTTTATCAAGGAGAACTGTGGTCAGACATGTTGACAAGATAAGTGACAATTTGATGCATAAACTTCAAGATGCAAGTAAACAATTGTTGTGGTACTCTCTTGCATTGGATGAGAGTACCGATGTAGATGATACTGTCCAATTATTGATATTTATACGTGGAATAAACACTTCTTTTCAAACTCACTGAAGAGTTACTGAGTGTTGAGTCACTCAAAGACACAACCACAGGCCATGATATATTCAATGCTGTTACTAACTGTATTGAAAGAACTGGGTTGGTTTGGAACAAGATGACAAGTTGTTACAACTGACAGAGCTCGTGCTTTGACTGGAAAAGATGTAGGTCTGGTAAAGTGATAAGATTAAAGCAGAATATCCAGACCACACATTATTACCACTTCACTGTGTGATTCATCAAGAAAGTCTATGTAAAACTGTTTTGAATATCAAGCATGTTATTGACCCAGTTGTCAGTGTCATCAACCTCATCAGATCAATAGGACTTAATCACAGACAGTTCAAGTCATTACTTGACGATTTGGAAACTGGACATTCCGATGTCCTGAACCACTCCAATTTTCGATGGCTGATTCTCGGCAAGGTGTTGAGGCGAGTGTGGGAACTCAGAGAAGAAATAGTGATGTTCATTGAGATAAAGGGCATTGAATGTGACTTTAATGCTAACATTGTCAATAAAGAGTGGCATTTAGACTTTATGTTTGTCATTGAAATTATGGAAAGGTTAAATGAACTGAATGTCAAACTTCAGGGTAATGGTGTGTTTGCACGTGAATGTATGTATATGTAAAATCATTTCAGGCAAAGCTCTCACTGTTATCCAGACAAGCAAGTGAAAAAAAGATTTTGTCACTTCCCTTTGCTGAAACAAGAAATCATTTCTGGCGAAATGACTGAAAAATACAAAGCCCAATTAGATGCATTGATTGAAGAATTTGGATGTAGATTCCAAGATTTCAAGAAATTAGAGCCATAGTTCAATATTCTCAGTTCACCTTTTAGTGCAGAAGCTGATACAGCCACAGAGGACATACAGTTGGAGCTGCTTGACTTACAAGCAGATCATGACCTGAAAGAGAAATTCAAGACAGATGGTTTCCTGGATTTCTATGGATCTTTATCACAAGAATCATTTCCCAAATTGAAAACCTTTGCAGCTAAACTTTTATCATTATTTGGATCAACATATATTTGCGAACAAGTATTCTCTTGCTTGAGGATCAACAAATCTAAGAATAGGTATTTATTGTCGGACTGTAACTTGCATGCTGTCATTCGAATTTCAACAAGTAAACTTGCTCCAGATTCCAAGAATATTGTCAAAAAATGCAAGCAGTTACATACATCTCATTAGAAATCAACAACTGTAGTGACAATGTAGTCGCTGTGTGTCTAAATTAAAGCTATTGATAGATAATAAAGAATATTTGTTTTAATAACAAGTTGTAAAATCGTGTCAACAAATTAGTAAAAATGTTTGTCCATATTGTCAAATATAATGTATAAGTAAAATAAAATTGCAATAATTAATTATTTATACTGCTTAATAACCTATAAATAATTAATAATTACTTATTGTAATAGGTTGCTGTAAACAAAATGGATATATATATATATATATATATATATATATATATATATATATATATATATATATATATATATATATATATATATATATATGCGGCCCACCAATAGCTTTACATTTGTCAATGCGGCCCTCCGCACGAAAGGTTTGCCCACCCCTGTACTAAGGCATTTGATAAAGTAAAACATTATGAACTGATTACAATGTTGGAAGATATCAACATTGATGGGAAAGATCTAAGTATAATAAAGATCATTTACTGGAACCAAGTAGCAGCAATTAAAATGGGAAATAAAGAGGGTGGTTATGAACAGATAAAGCTTGGAGTACGACAGGGGTGTGTCTTGTCACCAGATCGCTTCTTCCTATATAGCGAAGTGATAATAAGAGAGATCAAAGAGAAGCCACGAATATTTATTGGAGGTTATAATATAAACAATATACTCTATGTAGAAGGCACTATATTGATGGCGTATAATGCGAAAGACCTACAACAATTGTTGGACATTGTAGTAACAGAGAGTGCAAGGAAGGTACTTTCCTTGAATATTAAGAAAACAGTAACAATGGTGATATCAAAGAAAATGGTGACACCAAAATGTGACATAGAAATAGAAGGAAAAATTCTTAACCAAGTGGATAATTTTAAATACCTAGGGCCATTTATGACGGTGGAGAGATAATATATATACAGACCTACAAGCACTTGGAATCAACGACTGGCAAGAGAAGGTCAACCAGAGAGACGAATGGAGACGGATTGTATCTGCAGCAAAGGACCTCAATGGCTCCAAACGCTGAAGAAGAAAGAAGAAGAAGAGAAGAAGAAGAAGAAGAAGTAGAAGAAGAAGAAGAAGAAGAAGAAGAAGAAGAAGAAGAAGAAGAAGAAGAAGAAGAAGAAGAAGAAGAAGAAGAAGAAGAAGAAGAAGAAGAAGAAGAAGAGGAGGAGGAGAAGAAGAAGAAGAAGAAGAAGAAGAAGAAGAAGAAGAAGAAGAAGAAGAAGAAGAAGAAGAAGAAGAAGAAGAAGAAGAAGAAGAAGAAGAAGAAGAAGAAGAAGAAGAAAAAGAGAAGAAGAAGAAGAAGAAGAAGAAGAAAGAAGAAGAAGAAGAAGAAGAAGAAGAAGAAGAAGAAGAAGAAGAAGAAGAAGAAGAAGAAGAAGAAGAAGAAGAAGAAGAAGAAGAAGAAGAAGAAGAAGAAGAAGAAGAAGAAGAAGAAGAAGAAGAAGAAGAAGAAGAAGAAGAAGAAGAAGAAGAAGAAGAAGAAGAAGGAAGAAGAAGAAGAAGAAGAAGAGAAGAAGAAGAAGAAGAAGAAGAAGAATGAAGAAGAAGAAGAAGAAGAAGAAGAAGAGAAGAAGAAGAAGAAGAAGAAGAAGAAGAAGAAGAAGAAGAAGAAGAAGAAGAAGAGAAGAAGAAGAAGAAGAAGAAGAAGAAGAAGAAGAAGAAGAAGAAGAAGAAGAAGGAAGAAGAAGAAGAAAGAAGAAGAAGAAGAAAGAAGAAGAAGAAGAAGAAGAAGAAGAAGGAAGAAGAAGAAGAAGAAGAAGAGAAGAAGAAGAAGAAAGAAGAAGAAGAGAAAGAAGACGAAGAAAAGGAAGAAGAAGAAGAAGAAGAAGAAGGAAAGAAGAAGAAGAAGAAGAAGAAGAAGAAGAAGAAGAGAAGAAGAAGAAGAAGAAGAAAAGAAGAAGAAGAAGAAGAAGAAAAGAAGAAGAAGAAGAAGAAGAATAAAAGAAGAAAGAAGAAGAAGAAGAAGAAGAAGAGAAGGAAGAAGAAGAAGAAAGAAGAAGAAGAGAAGAAAAGAAGAGAAGAAGAAGAAGAAGAAGAAGAAGAAGAAAGATAGAAGAAGAACGAAAGAAAGAAAGAAGAAAGAAGAAGACGAAGAAGAAGAAGAAGAAGAAGAAGAAGACAAGAAGAAGAAGAAAGAGAAGAAGAAGAAGAGAAGAAGAAGAGAAGAAGAAGAAGAAGAAGAAGAAGAAAGAAGAAGAAGAAGAAGAAGAAGAAGAAGAAGAAGAAGAAGAAGAAGAAGAAGAAGAAGAAGAAGAAGAAGAAGACGAAGAAGAAGAAGAAGAAGAAAGAAGAAGAGAAGAAGAAGAAGAAGAGAAGAAGAAGAAGAAGAAGAAGAAGAAGAAGAAGAAGAAGAAGAAGAAGAAGAAGAAAAGAAGAAGAAGAAGAAGAAGGAGGAGAAGAAGAAGAAGGGCCAATTATAACATCGGATGGAAGTTGCGCCACAGAGATTAAGAGCAGAATAGGGCAAACAAAAGCTGCATTTCAGGAAATGAAGAGTATCTCATGCACTAAGTCACAATCACTGAATGTAAGAAAGAGAGTGCT
This sequence comes from Cepaea nemoralis, assembly GCA_014155875.1. Taxonomy (NCBI): domain Eukaryota; kingdom Metazoa; phylum Mollusca; class Gastropoda; order Stylommatophora; family Helicidae; genus Cepaea; species Cepaea nemoralis. Next base: position 13,001 of record JACEFZ010004731.1, read on the forward strand.
GAAATGCTATAAAGAACCAGTTTTGTTGTATGGCAGTGAATCTTGGAATGTAAAAGAACAAATTAAAAAAGAAATTAGAAGCAACAGAGATGTGGTTCCTGAGAAGAATGTTGGGAATTCCTTGGAATGCCAGAGTAGCTAACAATGATTGCCTGAAACAGGCTAATGAAACTATAACATTATATACAAGCACAAGAACGAGACAAACATCTTTCTTCGGTCATGTGATGAGAACAGAGGCATTGGAGAACGTCGTGACAACTGGAAAGATCGAGGGTAAGAGAGGCAGAGGCAGACCAAGAGAAATGATGCTGAATGGATTGAGACGGTGGCATGGAGAAATATCAGCAGCAGAGTTGATCCAGAACACCAAAGATTGAGATGGTTCCGTCGCCCTGCTACTGAGTGAGTGCGTAGGCGACACTGTGAGCTGTGAGATTCGCGTGGAATGCTGTTACATCTGTCCTGTACAGTGACATGCATGTTCGGAACAATGGCTACCGGCTGCCAGTGGCAAGACAAGTCAAGACGATGGAGACGAATACAGGTGCAACGGATGATCAGGGCGCTCTACGTGCCTGAATGTGCTCATTATGTCCCACAACGCTTTGCAGGCAAACGCCGTCTTGCCCGTTGAATCATCAATGATTTCTTTCGCATAGTCTGCCGAATCCTGTCTTCACATGCCAGGTAGGTATACCCTAGTTCACCGATTGGTTTAACGCCGAATCGGTGATCCTCGCCTGGTTTAGCCAGCCTGATACAGCTGTTGCCTTCTGACAGATACTAGGATCTACAGACGTGAGCTGGATGTCGGGCTTGGACCAGTGGGGAATGGGCCATGCAAAGGGCGTGACAGCCATCCTGATTTAAAGTACTACCAATGCCCAACATATTAGCACCGGGCCGCCAGCCAAGCTTGCTAGCCATGCGCTACCGGGGCTTCCTTAAATATAAACAGCATGCGGTACCATACTGGAACATATTAGCAACGGACTGCCAGCCAAGCTTGCTAGACATGCGCTACCCGGGCTTCCTTAAATATAAACAGCATGCGGTACCATACTGGAACATATTAGCACCGGACCGCCAGCCAAGCTTGCTAGCCATGCGCTACCGGGGCTTCCTTAAATATAAACAGCATGCGGTACAATACTGGAACATATTAGCACCGGAACGCCAGCCAAGCTTGCTAGCCATGCACTACCGGGGCTTCCTTAAATATAAACAGCATGCAGTACCATACTGGAACATATTAGCTCCGGACCGCCAGCCAAGCTTGCTAGCCATGCGCTATTGGGGCTTCCTTAAATACAAACAGCATGCGGTACCATATTGGAACATATTAGCACCGGACCGCCAGCCAAGCTTGCTAGCCATGCACTACCGGGGCTTCCTTACATATAAACAGCATGCAGTACCATACTGGAACATATTAGCACCGGACCGCCAGCCAAGCTTGCTAGCCATGCGCTATTGGGGCTTCCTTCAATACAAACAGCATGCGGTACCATACTGGAAAATATTAGCACCGGACCTGCCAGCCAGGCTTGCTAGCCATGCGCTACCGGGGCTTCCTTAAATATAAACAGCATGCGGTACCATACTGGAACATATTAGCACCGGACCGCCAGCCAAGCTTGCTAGCCATGCGCTACCGGGGCTTCCTTAAATATAAACAGCACGCGGTACAGCACTGGAACATCAAAAAATAGTACAAAATAAGAGACAACACATCGGTATACACGGCAGAACTAGTAGGAATTATGAAAGAACTAGAAATAGCAACAGAGTACCCCTCTATAAAACTAAGTATACTGACGGATTCACTATCCACAGTACAAGCGCTAGTCAGAATCCTTTAACCCCCCCCCCCCCCCCTCCCCCATCCATAATAGCACTCATTTGATCCAAAATTATGCCAACTCCACTTTTGTAGTCCTTCCCTCATGAGTAAAGTATTATTTCTGTAAGTATTTAAATAGTTTTCTCACGCTCCAGGCCACCGCATTTCACAATATATATTAACAACAAATTGTTATTATGCATTTGGCAAGAAATCATAAAACTTTACTTCCCATATTTACATCCTTGGTCTCTTACAGCATATGTAAATTATCATAACAACAGGCTAGCAATGCTTTGATTAATCAGCACTTTTATGAGCAATTCTGTCTAAACGGGTTGTGGACTGACCACAATGAAAGTAACACAACTAAGTACAAAAGTAGAAAGGGATATAACAACGTAATAATTAAGGGACATTACTCGAAATAAAATCAATGGATTATGTAATTTAAATAAATTTAGAAGTTTTTATTGTTTGTAATATTTTCTTTACGGTAATTTGCAAAGAGTTAACGCAGCATCAAGGGCAGATAAAAACTTAAGGATAATTTCAACGGTTATGAAACAATTTTGACATTACTATTTTATGCGTAAAAGTTAATAATGGACTTTTCTATTTCTTTGCAATGTAATATTAAATCTTTTTATCCATTTAGTGGCATGATTGGCTTTATGATTGACTAACATATATTTTTGACCGTCCTTGACTATGGGACGCAAATTACAAACATCTAGGAAGGTCTGTGTCCCCAGGCATTGCCTTCTGGCCCAGCCCATCTCGGTCTTCTTAGCTCGCTCATGGATGGAGTCGTTGAGACAACACGCCTGGGTGAAAGTCTGTGTCTCCAGGCAGGCTGTTGCCTTTGTTAATGCCATGACCTCCATGGTTACACTCGATGCTACTGGTGGATTAGGATTGTCGTTAAACCGTCTAGGAAAAGATGTATTGTGTTACGTTGACTGTTAGAATGAACTGATCGTTGTGTGAATTCTTGATGTTGTAAACTCTTCAATATTCGTGTAGATGCTTGCATGGAAATATCACTGACGTCTCTGTGTGTCTGTTCCTTAAGATGTCCGCGCCCCGAATGACAAGTCTCGCTACCCTTTTCGCTGAGGTTGTTACCTCTGGCCCCTACATTTCCCGTGAACCGTTGAGCTCCTTGAGTGTCACTAACTGTCTGTGATTTATTGTTAACCCTTACTCTTCTTGTCTTGTGGGTTGTAGTGTGTGACTACTACTCTACTGACTTATGTCCTGTTAACTCTTTTCTGTCAACGACAGTCCATACTATGCCATGTTTGTAATGGACGGGTGCGTGCGAAACGGTGAAGTTCAAGACCTAGAGTGCTCTTACCCCGCCCACCATGTCGACTGCATAAACAACATGACGACTCGGAATGGGAAAAAATGTGGCCTTGTTTGGATGAAGAATGACTTGCGCGATGAATTGTATTTAAGTGAGGAAGAGTTGCGCAATTCGTCGACCATTCTCTCTCGCCTGAGTCCATCTGAATCCAGTGGCAAGACAAGTCAAGACGACTGGAGACGAATACAGGTGCAATGGATGACCAGGGCGCTCTACGTGCCTGACCGTGCTCATTATGTCCCACAACGCTTTGCAGGCAAACGCCGTCTTGCCCGTTAAATCATCAATGATTTCTTTCGCACAGTCTGCCGAATCCTGTCTTCACATGCCAGGTATGCATACCCTAGTTCACCGATTGGTTTAACGCCGAATCGGTGATCCTCGCCTGGTTTAGCCAGCCTGATACAGCTGTTGCCTTCTGACAGCTACTAGGATCCACAGACGTGAGCTGGATGTCGGGCTTGGACCAATGGGGAATGGGCCATGCAAAGGGCGTGACAGCCATCCTTATCAAAGGTACTACCAATGTCCAACATATTAGCACCGGACCGCCAGCCAGGCTTGCTAGCCATGCGCTACCGGAGCTTCCTTAAATATAAACAGCATGCGGTACCATACTGGAACTTCACAAAAGAGTACAAAATAAGAGACAACACATCGGTATACGCGGCAGAACTAGTAGGAATTATGAAAGGACTAGAAATAGGTACAGAGTACCCCTCTATAAAATTAAGTATGCTGACGGATTCACTATCCGCAGTACAAGCGCTAGTTAAGAATCCTTTAATCCCCCCCCCCCCCCCACCCACCCCCACCCCATCCATAATAGCACTCATTTGATCCAAAATTATGCCAACTCCACTTTTTTAGTCATTCCCTCATGAGTAAAGTATTATTTCTGTAAGTATTTAAATAGTTTTCTTACGCTCCAGGCCACCGCATGTCACAATATATATTAACAACAAATTGTTATTATGCATTTGGCAAGAAATTATAAAACTTTACTTCCCATAGTTACATCCTTGGTCTCTTACAGCATATGCAAATTATCATAACAACAGGCTAGCAATGCGTTGATTAATCACTACTTTTATGAACAATTCTGTCTAAACGGGTTGTGGACTGACCACAATGAAAGTAACACAAGTAAGTACGAAAATCGAAAGGGATATAACAACGTAACAATTAAGGGACATTACTCGAAATACAATAAATGTATTATTTAATTTAAATAAATTTAGAAGTTTTCATTATCTGTAAGATCTTCTTTACGGTAATTTGCAAAGAGTTAATTTAGCATCAATGACTGATAAAATTTTAAGGAATATTTAACGCTTATAAAACAATTTTGACATTACTTTTTTATGCGTAAAAGTTAATAATGTACTTTTCTATTTCTTTGCAATATAATATAAAATCCTTTTATCCTTTTAATCGCATATTGGGCAAAACGAGCATATAAAATATATTTTTGACCGTCCTTGACTATGACACAAACACAAGCCAGATTTTCTTTTATTGCAAGAAACTAACATCAAAACAGACTTTGAAGCAGCAGAATTAGTGACACGGCTAGGAATAAGAAACTCGTGTTTCAGTTTGGCGAAACATAACGTAGGGTCAGGGACAGCCATTCTCCAAATTTCCGACACGTGGACTATATCTAGAACACACACAGACGCACATGGTAGAATTTCCACAATTCAAGTTAAAAACGACACACACACATTTGTCATTGTGAACATACACGCACCACCTAACTACAATTATCAACCTCTATTTTATGAACATTTAGACGACTTACTAACACAGACATACAGGGGACAAAATATTGTTCTTGCCGGTGATTACAATTGTGTTCTTGAAGATTTAGACGTGGTAGGTGGGGAGGTGAGAACACAGCTGAGAAGAGCCGGCAGGGACAGCTTACATCAACTTGACACACTACGAAATATCATCGATACACACAACCTCACAGACGCATTCAGGCATACACACCCCGACAGTAGAGAAACGACATACACAAACACAACACACAACATATCATCTAGATTAGACCGGATTTATACGCCCGCAACACATCACATCATACAAACCAAACACCTACGGGAAACATTAGATTACACAGACCACAAAGCAATACTAGTACACATCAGCACAAACAGCACAAACACGCAGCCAAACAAAAGGTCACCTCACTGGAAGTACAATAATTCACTATTGGAACACTCAGAATATGTAAAATGTATGACACAGCTCATACACACGTACACAGACAATATACCGACTGAGAACATCACACAATACTGGGACTTATTGAAAAACACCATACGAAGCAGAACACAACATCTAGCAACCATGATCCACAAAGACAGACTAAGACAGGAGCGCATCATACAGACAGTCATACGACTAACAAAACAAACAGACAGAGATGCACATCACTTACACACATTAGAAGAACAACTAGAAGAACACCAACAACACAGATATCTGGGTGCTTTTCTCAGAACAAAACTCAACACAATTACACAAGAGTCAGCTACGAGGCCATATTTAGCAATAGAACAGAATGTACAACGTAACAGACAAAATAAGCAAAATATCAGACATGCAAGGAAACATGCAGACAGAAACACCACACATAGAAACTGCTTTCCAACAACATTACACACAACTATTCACAGCAGAGACAGTCGACACACAGATACGAGACAACTTCTTACAGTACACAAAGAAATTATCTGACACAGACAAAGACGCACTGAACACAGAACTGACACTGACAGACATAACACAGGCACTAAGCACACTAAACAAAGACAAAACTCCAGGACCAGACTGTTTGACAGTAGAATTCTACCAACACTTCTTTCCTATTCTAGGCAATCTTCTCCTCAAAGTCTATCAGGAAGCATTTGACAAAAAAAAATCTTCCAGACAGCTGCAACATGTCTTACATTACACTCATATGCAAGGATAAAACTGACAAAACACAACTGAAGAACTACAGACCAATTTCCTTACTCAACACAGACTACAAGATACTCGCCAAATCACTCACCAACAAACTTAAACCTTTCATGCCAACACTCATACACCCAGACCAACAGTGCAGTGTCAAAGACAGAAATATACACAACCACACACATCTCATTAGAGATATTATCAACTACACACATGGAAAAGACTGTCCATCCTCCATCTTATCCTTGGATCAAGAGAAGGCCTTCGACAGAATTTCCCACACTTACCTGCATAGGACACTAGAACACTGTAACATAGGAGAGTACCACAGGCAGTGGATACAGATCTTGTACAAAAATCCTGAGAGCAGAGTGTTGGTGAACCATTCACTGACAGCTAGCTTCAGGCTCACGAGATCTGTAAGACAGGGATGTCCCTTATCACCACTCCTGTATGTGCTCACCCTAGAACCTTTATTAGAGAAGATAAGGCAAGACACTAGTATTAAAGGAAACCCTTTCCCCCATGGGATAGGAGAGCAGAATTTATCGCCTATTTCAGACGACACTGCCTTCTTTTCCCCCCAGCAACACATCAATAAGGAATATACTCCACACCTTTACCCATTTTTGGAAAAAGGGAGTGGAGCCCAAAAATTTAAAGTACAGGGAAAACACAGATAATGGGCCTGGAAAAAATGGAAAAAAAAAGGCTGATTTCCCCCCAGATCTGAAAAAAACATAGACACCATGAAGCTGTATGGGATCACATTTTTTAAGGGGACCCCCAGAAAAAACACAGACAGACATGGCACGCACTGACCGAACAGATCACAGAAATGTTACACAGGTATAGGTACAAGACATCCACAAAATTTGGTTAGAAGCACAATAGTCAACACATACAATTTTACCCAAAAAAATATATTTGCAACAGTACTGGACCCTCCCAAAAAGACCGTCACAAACTAAAAAAAAAAAATCAGACGCTTCATCTTCACCAACAAATTTCACAGCATTTTAACACAAAACCCTCATACAAGACAGGAAACAAGGCGGCATTTGGGTTACAAGCATCAGACAAAAAAAACTGTCACTTAGGGGTTAGTTTCATAGGTAAAATCATTTAGACACCCAGAAAAGAACAGACTAGCAAATACTAAATAGGCCACAAAATCAAACATCTCACACCTCTTAAAAAATGCAAACCCGCACATTTCCAGGGAAGACTGCCAACATTCTATCAGACATGCATACAGGCAAAAAAAAGGACATGAACAGTTTAAACAGCCCAAAAAACCACACAAAATATACAAAATTTTGTTAGAGAACAAACCCCCCATCACTAAGACTTTGGATTAAAAAAGGACACAAAACTTCATGACGGGCTTCACATGCCCCCTTTTCAAACCTACACAACAAACACAAACACCAAAAGCTAGGGAAAATCACATATGGGGTTATACAGTATGACCCCCACAAAAACAGGTAGAAGCATAAAAATCCAAACAAAGTCAATTATGTAGAAGCAACACACAAGAGACAGAAAGGGAAAACATTTATTATACATGTCCAACAATTACTGCCACACGCGCAACACTCAAACACCCATACAAACACACCCCAAAGGGAAACAAACCGACATATTTTAAAGCAATTTTTTCAATATATACCAATGACATCTAAGGACAACCCTACAAAAATACTTGTAGCACTTTCTTACTACAGAAACTTATATGGACTTGCAGAAATTTTTCCAGATACAAAAACAGCACATATAACAAAACAATTAATTTTTTATGTACACGAAAAAATATTACAAAATTTTCCAGGTTGGTATAAATGGTATACCCAAAATCTGGCAAATTTTTGGGAAAATTTTTGGTAATTTTGGTATACATGAGTGAGAGAAAAAAAGAAGAAAAATGTGAATGAAGGGGGAGTGGAGATTAAAAAAAATCAAATATGGTCAAAAGACCAATTTGGGAAAAACCCCTTTGTTTAAAAAATAGGGGGAAATATAAATTTTTGTTTTTTTGGGTTTTTAAAAGAAAGGTTTTACCTATAGACAAAGGGGGGAAAAAAAAAAGGAGAAAAGAAAATTAACCCTCCCATTCCCAAAGTAATATTTTTGGAAGTTTTGGGTTTAAAGAAATTTTTGTGCCCAAATACCAAACCCCAAAATAAAATTATCATTTTTATAAATTAAAAATCACCCTTTTTTGTTTTTACTATTATATTAATTATTATTATTATATTATATTTATTATTTATTTTTTATTATTATTATTTTATTATTATTTTTTATCATATTATTTATTTTAAAAAAAAATTTTCTATTATTGTTTATAATATTTTCATCCATTTTTTTAGAAATCTTAATTTTACCTTTTCTATCCTTTGTTTTCATTAATGTTAAAGTTTCTTTATATATATTTTATTTTACAATTTTTTCTCCCCCCGCCCCCCACCCCCCTTTTCTTACAGTTTTTTGCCTTTGCTACTAACCCCACTGGTTGGTTCAAAACTTTTGTCCCGCCTGTGATCAAATTTCTAGGGGGCAGGAGGGGATTGATGGAATTGAACAATAGTGGGAGGTAGCGCGGGGGGGAAAAAAAAAATGTAAAAAATTTCCCTTTCTCCCTTTGTCACCCCCCTTTTAATCTGTGAGTGAGGGTTTTAATGAATGAATAAAAACAAAAAAAACACATTTGGTTTCAAACCAAAAGAAAAAACTGTTAAAAAACTTATGCAAATACAAAAGTTTGGTTAAAATTTTTTTAAAAAAAAAAAAAGAGGGGAAACAAAGAGGGAAATTGAATGAACCCCTAATTT
>JACEFZ010004732.1:0-18478 GCA_014155875.1 Cepaea nemoralis
GTTTATATTTTGCAGAATAGGAAGTAACATCTCTGTAGTCGGAACTCATACAACCAATATCCTTTTTATTTATACCGCTACCTTTCATGTCACAGTCAGGGAGAAACTCAATGTCTCCATCTGAGGCATCTGCTACTACGCCAGTCGTACCTACGTTTACTAGCAAACTTGCAGATCTGGCTTTAACATTTTTTCTAACTTTCTGTCTGGTGTTTCTTGGTTTTAACGGCTTACATACATTCTCTTTAATTTTGACTGGCGCAACCTTTTCAATTTTTACTTGTGCTGGTTCTGTAAGTTTTACCGTCTTAATAGTTTGTGTTCCCCTTCCTATCTTTTTAGTCGGTTGTACCATGTCCACCTGAGTCTGCGTATTATTGTCTATCATATTACCTGTCTGCATTTGTGTCTGTGTCGCTCTTTCTTGTCTACTTCTAACAACTGAAAACACCTGTCGATCATCAGCTAAGGTTCTATTAGTCTGATGCTGATTTTCTCTTTTGTTTGACTTTGCGAGTGCATATCTCAACCTTCTGATCTCAAACCATTGACTTCGCAATGTTCTCAGCTCTTCATTATTAGATGGCCAGTTCCATTGTTTCTTATAAAAATTCTTTCTCTGATAAGCATTGACTTCTGGTTTATTATGTTGTTTCTCCACATACCTTTGTGTTCTCGTCACGTCGTTTACATCCCGTCTGCGGTAGTTTCTGTCGTTGTTATAAAGCGGTTGTCTTCTAAAGCAGGTTGAACTTTGATGTGGCCTTAGCGTAATGGTATCATACTGGCCATTCGATTGGAAACCTCGACTACGTTGCCTTCTATAATTTCTTACCAGTGTCAGTATTTCTGCGCTGGTCTGATTAACTCCGCGTCTTCTTTGCATTTCTCCAAAATTTCTATTTGGTCTACTATTAACACTTCTATTCTGTGTACTAACCTGAGCACGTCTGTTGCCACAAAATCTAAAAGTGTGTCCCCTCTGTCCACAATTCCAACAGACCATATTTGTATTAGCTACTGTCTCTCTTATAGGATTTCTCATTTGTCTTCCTCTATCTTGATTACTTTCGTTATTATTTCCCTGCAGTGTCTGTATTTTCTCCCCGTCTTCTCCATCTGTACCTTGCTTGTCCTATCTCCATAGGTTCCTCAATTCTATCTTCTCTATTGCTTCCTATTTCTCGTCCTACCCTTAGTCTAAATCGCCTTCTCAAACTTTCTTCCTGTACAGCTATATCCACAGCCCCTGATAATCTTGCAAGATTTTCCCTCATAAGCTTGAATTTAAGTCCATCCGACTTTATTCCATCAACGAATATTCCAACTAACATCCTTTCTACTTCTTCCCCTTGCACATTTTGTCCTAGAAACGCCTCTTCAGCTAGATTAATTAGCCTGTCACTGTATAGTGACAAGCAGCTATGCTAACAAAGAAAGTGTATCGAGCAATGCGAATATTAAAAACAACATTGAAGAAAATTGGAATTTCCTAAAAAATACCTTGCTAAATGCTGCAACAAACACAGTCGGCTACGTACAAAGACAGAAGAAGAAGTGGCTAAGCGATAATACCTGGACGAAGATACAAGAAAGAAAACAAGCAAAACTAACACTTCTTTCTGCAAAAGACATCTACATATGATACACATAAGCAAAAATACTCTATCTTATATATAAATTAGGATGTGGATATGTATGTCTGTATGTCCTTTATACGTTCGCGAACGGCCCATCCGATTGAGATGAAATTTTCTACACGCCTTCCTTTCATTCCAGCGCTGCCAACTGTCGTATTTTTTTTCTTCTTCCTCCTCCTCCCTCCTCCCATTCCCAAAATACGTACGTAAATATATGATGATGATGATGAAAGAATCCCCGAACCAAAACGCTAGGGAAAGGGAAGAAAATGACGTGACTACACAGAATCGTCACACGGCAATCATCATCATCATCAAGTGCCGTGCCGGCTGGCGTAGGCGTTCAACTCTGCTGCTGATATATATTGCCTCCATGCCACAGCAATATCAATAACAATTCATCTTTTTATGTGTAAGGAAGTTATCTACAGTCGTGTAGAAGGGAAGAACAATCAATGGAAGGACCGAAATCACAGAACCTAGACGAGTATGAATTCGGAATGGCGAACTCCCTCCTCCTCTCTTCTCCTCCTGCCTCTACCTCCTCCCCTCCTCCCTCCACCCTCCTCCTCTTCCTCCTCCCTCTACCTCCTCCCTCTCCCTTCTCCCTCTTCCTTCTCCCTCTTCCTCTCCCCTCCTCCTCCACCCTCCTCCCTCCTACTCCCTCCGCCTCCTCCCTCTACCTCCTCCCCCTCCTCCCTCTCCCTCCTTCTCCCCTCCCTTCTCCCTCCTCCTCCCTCTCCTCCTCCCTTCTCCTCATCCCTCCTACTCCCTTCTCCTCCTCCCTCCTCTCTCCTCCCTTTTCCTCCCTCTACCTCCTCCCTCTACCTCCTCCCTCCTCCTCCTTCCTCCACATCCCTCTTCCTCCTCCCTCCTCATCATTCCTCCTTCTCCCTCCTTCTACCTCTTCCTCCCTCCTCCTTCTCCCTCCACCTCCTCCCTCCTCCTCCCTCTCCCTCCTCCCTCCTCCTCCCCCACCTGCGTTCTCCTCCTCCCCCTCCCTCTTCCTCCTCCTCCTCCTTCACCCTCATCCCTCCTCCTCCTTCACCCTCCTCCCTCCTCCTCCTCCTCCCTCCTTCCTCCTTCCTCCTCCATCCTCATCCCTCTTCCTCCTCCTCCTCCCTCCTCCTCCCTCCTCCTTCTCCCCTTTCCCCCCTCCTTCTCTTAATTCCTCCTCCTCCCTCCTCCTCCCTCCTATTCCTCCCTACTCCTCCTCCTCCCTCCTCCTCTCTCTGCCTATCTCTTTCTCCCTCCTCCACTCTCTTCCTCCTCCCTCCTCCTCCCTCTTCCTCCTCCTCCTCCCTCCTCGCCCTCCTCTTCCTTCCTCCTTCACCCTCCTCCTCCCTTCTCCTCCTCTAATCCCTCTTCCTCCTCCTCCTCCCTCCTCCTTCTCCCCTTTCCCCCCTCCTTCTCTTAATCCCTCCTCCCTCCTCCTCCCTCCTATTCTCACTACTCCTCCTCCTCCCTCCTCCTCCTCTCTCTGCCTATCTCTTCCTCCCTCCTCCACTCTCTTCCTCCTCCCTCCTCCTCCCTCTTCCTCCTCCTCCTCCCTTCTCCTACCTCCTCACCCTCCTCTTCCTTCCTCCTTCGCCCTCCTCCTCCCTTCTCCTCCTCCCCCTCCTACTCCTCCCCTCATCCCTCCTCCTTCTTCCTCCCCCCTCCTCCTTCCTCCTCCTCCCTCTCCTCCTCATCCCTCCTCCTCCATTCTCCTCCTCCCTCTTCCTCCTCCTCCCTCCTCCTCATCCCTCCTCCTCCTCCATCCTCCTCCTCTCTCCTCCTCCTCTCTCCTCCTCCTCCCTCTACCTCCTCCCTCCTCCTCCCTTCACATTCCTCCTCCTCCCTCTTCCTCCTCCTCCCCCTCATCCTCTTCCCTCCTCCTTCTCCCTCTTCCTCCTCCCTCTTCCTTCTCCCTCCGCCTCCTCCCTCCTCCCACTCTCTCCTCCTCCTCCCTTTCCCTCTTCCTCCCTCTCCTCCTCCTCCTCCTGCTGCGTTATACTCCTACCTCCTTCTCCCTCCTCCTCCCTCTTCCTCCTCCCTCCTCCTTCTCCTCCCTCGTCCCTCCTCCTTCTCCCTCTTCCTCCTCCCTCTTCCTCCCTCTTCCTGCTCCCTCCACCTCCTCCCTCCTCCTACTCTCTCCTCCTCCCTCCTCCTCCCTCTCCCTCCTCCTCCCTCTCCTCCTCCTCCCACCTCCTCCTGCGTTCTCCTCCTCCCTCCTTCTCTCTCTCCCTCCTCCTCCTCCCTCCTTCTCCCTCCTTCTCCCTCCTTCTCCCTCCCTCCTCCTCCACCCTACTCCTCCCTCCTCTTCCTAATCCCTCATCCTCCCTCCTATTCCTCCTTATTCCTCCTGTCTCCTCCTCCCTCCTCCTCCCTCCTCTTCCCTCCTCCACCTCCCTCTTCCTCCTCCCTCCTCCATTTACCCAAGACAGACAGACAGACATATAGTCGGGAACGGGATGTTATATGACTACTTATATGATTTAAATGAGATGCTCTCCATCATGGGCTGGGCCGGGTCAGACAGACAGACAGATAGACAGACAGACAGACAGACAGTCGGGAACGGGAACTTATATGACTACTTATATGAATTAAATGAGATGCTCCCCACTAGGAGTTGGGCGATGCCGGGCCGGGTCAGACAGATAGATAGTCGGGAACGGGAACTTATATGACTACTTATATGAATTAAATGAGATGCTCTCCATCAGGGTCTGGGCGAAGCCGGGCCGGGTCAGACAGACAGACAGACAGACAGACAGATTGTCGGTAACGGGAACGAGAACTTATATGACTACTTATATGAATTAAATGAGATGCTCCCCACCAGGATCTGGGCGAAGCCGGGCCGGGTCAGCTAGTGTTGGATAAAGAGGTGAAATCAAGCGCACGAAAAGACAAACAGAACTTTATTCACAGCCTGGCCTCCGAAGCCGAAGCAGCTGCCAGAACTGGAAACAACAGAGCCGTATTCCATATCATGAAGCAACTATGCAATCACTCACCTACACCAAATATACCCATCAAAGACAAACAAGGCAATCAATTGTTATCCGATGACCTTCAAAAGCAACGATGGGAAGAACATTTCAAAGAAATATTAAATAGACCGCAGCCTGACACTGTTCCGAACCTGGATGGAGAAATTACTATGCCCCCACTAGATGCCTCCTGCGAGTCATTCACCATGGAAGAGATTAAAGCAGCTATCAAAAAATTGAAGAACAACAAAGCTGTTGGTGAAGATGAAATCTCAGGAGAAATGCTCAAAGCAGCAGATGAGAACACCTTACAACGTTTGTTACAGCTGATCAATGAAATCTGGCAAAGCGAATCCCCACCACAACAGTGGAAAGATGGTGTTATTTTCAAACTGCCTAAAAAGGGCGATATGTCTGATTGCAATAATTGGCGTGGTATTACTCTATTGTCAGTATCAGGAAAACTTTTTTGTAGCATGCTACTTGAGAGATTAAAAAAGGCGATAGATGAAAGGCTCAGAGAAGAACAAGCAGGCTTCAGACCAAAACGGTCATGCATAGACCACATTTTCACCCTCAGAATAACTATTGAAGACTCCGTAGAATTCCAGTCGAAATTAATCACCAACTTTGTTGACTTTCAAAAAGCCTTCGACAGTATCCACCGTCCTTCACTTTGGAATCTACTTAACATCTATGGTTTTCCTACCAAATATACCAACGTCATAAAATCTCTCCATTGTTCTGCTTAGACTGTCTCAGCACTGAAAATGCATGTTGAGGATCTGTGATCTCCGCGTATTTATGCGCGAGATCATCTTTAAAACGTTCCCAAGTCTCATCTGCCCCAGCTTCTAATTTCCTCCTAATATGATCCAAAACCGGTGATACAGTAGCCTGGTAAGCAATTTTTTTCTTTTCTTCGTCCGTGGCTCCTACTAGGAAAGAGTGTTTTTCTACCGCTGTCATCCATTTCTTAAAATCTCTGGCTTGTCCACTGAATTTTTCAATGTCTGTACTTACCCCTTGTTGTTTTATTACTGTGTTAAGTCTGTCTATTGCTCTACCTACTCCACCCAAAACTTGTGTCAACGAAGCCTCATCCTGTACCATTTTAATATTTTTGTTAACTACCTCAATTACTTCACTCAATAATAATATTAAACAATTATAATGTTATTATTACATATAGTCAATATACTTTTTATGTAAGGATACAACTTGAGGCGTATACAGACTACTTTCCAACCGACTAGTGTCCTTCAAAGTTCTGGCTCAGTTTCGGTCCCGGAAAACAACCTCTGGGTTCAGGTGTCTGGCTTCGCCTGTGTGAGGTGCAACTTCTATCTTCACCCTTGTATGGGCACTTCTGACTTCTGGTTTCTGATTTCACCCGTGGATGGGCACTTCTGTATCATTTTGGCTTCTAAGTGTTTCGAGGTCAACTCACCTCTGGTCAGATAAACAAAACAATTGAAATAGGCTCTCCTCTTTAGCAAGTTCGGCAACCATTATGCCCAACCACCTCAGAGGAGCCCGATGCGGCTGGATCGCATTAATGAGAAACATCTTCATGAGCTGGAAATTTTTCTCTCAAACATGAGTAACACCTTCAGCGTTGTTGCGTCTGCCCAATTAGACCAGCTGTCGATTCAGCAAAAACGATTATACGGCTGCAGGTAGACCCTTGATAGCAATTGCATAGTAACGATTCAGGTTTGCAACATTGAGAGGTACGGTTAGATGATGTATCGTATCTAGTATCCAACAGCGGCGTATAGGAGTGACTGGACAGCGGCCTTCATGACCCAACAGAGCCCGGAGCTGACTTGACAACGAGCTCTTATAGCCCTTTGAAAATGACGATGTGGAGTAGCAGCAGCCTCTTGAGAACGACAGATTCAGGCCACGGCTATGGCAATAGAAGAAGCCATCTTTTCCAACTGCGTTCACGTATAGTTTTGAAACATAGCAGCACTTTCTTTGAAACGCACTTCGGAAATTTCCTACCGTGGTTAATACTTCGCGTTTTCCTCAACAATCCATGATTCAAGATCCTGGTCAATTGGGCTCCAATTTGAGTCTTTAACAGAGCGACAAGACTCAAAAGCAACTGCAAGCCAACGATGACTATAAAAGTTCAGTTTATTGGGAAAATCTTCATTGATATCAAAATGCATACAGCGACTACAAAAGTAAGGACATCCTACTGGCTCGGCGGCTGAGTCGTAACTAACTTGTTGTTTATCTCCACGTCAGCACGTGAGCGTCCCTAACTACCTAACTACGGTGTTCACGCGTGCTGATGCACGCTAATAGATCTATTTCTTTCCCCTTGCACGCCGTGCCAACTAACTAAACCCCGTATAACAGGCTACTCTGTTATAGAGCACCTCAAGTACTGATTTTGCAGTGATACTGTCTATAAATGATCATCTGTTACATAAGGAGATACAGTTGGAGGTTCAGGTTTTATATGGTGGGTTTGGGTATCCGTAAAACCAGTTGATGATTGCTGGGGGAGACTATTGGGTTTTTTCAGTGAATAAATCACCAAACCCAGGAGAAGGTGATGGTAAGCTTAACTAGAACACGACCACAAGTAACAAACCGGATGTTGTGGTGAAAGCATCCTTCAGCACATAAACAACAAACACACACAGATACAACCACTTGAAAAACTCTGCATGACAATATTTTTAAATGTTACTCATCTGTTTCCTTGTTATGGATTTCCTTGTTATGCTCATGCTCAAATCTGCATGTGTGATTATAACAATGTGGCTAAACTGGTTATGTAGAGTTATCCATGTAGTTGTATAGGTGTGTAGTTAGTGCGCTTGCCTGCCTAGACAGTGGCCCAGGTTCAATCCTCAACAAAGCAGGATGATTTTTTCTGACCACTACGGCTGTTAACATAGTTGATATGGAGTTAATGCTGATAATGCCATTGTGCTGTCATATGAGGGTTCAATGCCCGTGCTCATCATCTCGCTAAGTGAGGGGAAAACTGGCCACCTATTCCTCTGTGCATTCAGGCATACAAATCGACGGCCCAGTCACATCACAGACCCATCACATGTTCTTGCTTCTTGGGACATGTTAAGTTTTTAGTTCAACAGTGGGGTGGTCAACCCAACCTCATAAATTTGGGTACCAGACAGAGTCCGGAATTGTCTGGGAGGGGAAAGTGACGAGGAAGGGAACTGGCCACCCTCACCTCATATTCATGGCCTAGTAAAGTCGAAGACCTAACAGTTTACATCCCAGTGGCATTATCTGCTATGGGATTGCCTATACCTTTACAGTGGAGTGCATGGAGGTGGTTGATACAGTTCAACTATTGAGGTAGGGTTGGATGTAGCTGAGAGGTTTCGTCATAAATCATAATGGGGTGGAGTAGCCTGTTCCCATCCTATCTGCCCTTTTCTAGGATGTAGCAGAAAGGCCTCGCTTAAAGTATGTGTTTTGCTGCCAACGTAGGGTTAGGAATTTTCTGCCTGATGAGAATCAGCAAAATATGCCAGGCAATAAACGGTGTGATCTATGTGTAAGTTCTCTAAAATCTAATCTCTGAAATATGTATGTTACTTTTTTTCCGCAGATGAATTACCACTAAAGACTGCTAGTTCCAGTTCCCGTACTCTAAAATCTAATCTCTAAAAGATGTACGTTACTTTTTTTTCCGCAGATGAATTGCCACCAAAGACAGTGTTTGTGCCAGTTCCAGTCCCCGTCTACGTGCCGATGCCAACAGTCATGTACACAGCTCCCACTCCGAAGCTTGTTCCATTCCCCATCCCCATCCCTGTGCCAATTTTCATCCCGACGACCAGGAAGTCGGTCAATGGGATCTTTAAAACAATCCAGGTAGGGGTGCTTCGGTTGTCAGCAGAAATTAGAACTAGTACCAAAATTTGAATATTTAAATCTAATGTCAAAGTGGCCGAAAGGATAAGAATTCTCACAATTATACTTACAGTGCATGGATGCCGAGGTAGACCCTTATATCGGCATTATGTTGGATTTAAACATGGATTTCTTGTTCAGAAAGCAATGGCAAACTACTGAACATAAAATTGCCTACAAGATCAACGTGGGGTTGATCACAAGGTCCTGCAACATTATTAAACGTGAAAACATGAATGTTTTGATTAGAAACATGGAAAAGACTAAATTAGTTAAAAATAATCTATGCACGTTCTTGAGCTGGTGCCGGTGCAGAGGATGAAACTTATTTGATTGGATCGCTAATATGGAGCTTAGGCAGAGAACTAGACACGACTCCAGTGAATCAAAAGGTGAGGGGAAGTTACAGGTGCTGGATAGGACACTTCTGTTTCTTCTTATTTTTCCTCCTCCTCCTCCTCCTCTGCTTCTGCTGCTGCTGCTGCTAAATTTACCTCAGTGAAATGTTGGGGGGTGAGATGTCGAGATCTTGTATGCTTTCTTTCTTATGCTCTTTGTAAGTTGGTATTAATTTCTCTAAAGTTGTTCTTGATGCCACCACTCCATCTTTTACGTGGTCTTCCCCATGCTCTGTATCAGTTAATTTCTTATTGGAGCTCTTTGTGGCAGATGGTACCAGGGCATTGGTGTGAGGTGACCAAACCATTTAATCTATTTAAACACAAAGTTGCACGATTTATTGCCTGACAGATTTCACTGCATCTCTTCCAGTGCATACTGCAGAGTTATATATTATATAAAGTAAATAATTGAATAATACTTCAGCTGAAACAATTAAAATACATAGTCAGTGGTATATGTTCAAATTGGAACATCTGTTATCTCCATGGTAATGTTAAATTTAGCACAAACTCTCTATGTTTGCACAAAACTGTCTGGAACTGCCTAATTGCTAACACCTAACTATATTTGAGCAATTGTTTATTGTTCATCAAATACAGTATACAAAATGCTTTTTTCTTTGTTTACGCTATAACCATATTTTTTCATTATTCATTTCATTATGCGCTTCATCTTCATCTTCATCAACCAGTGAAGATTCCCAGAACTAATGGTACCATTTGCTATCTGATTATGTGTCCATCTTGCCCTTCCTCGGAGAACTGAGTGTCGGCCAGATCCCCTGGTCACTCCCTGCCGCACTATTCTCTCCAGGCTCAATGATTGGCAGTGAGTTAAAATATGTTCTATTTATCAGAATATTCTGGAGCGTATGCCAGCAGATCCCCTGGAAGCGGAACTTCTGATGATGGCCGAGGCCGTGGCTGCAGACGGAAGACCAGGGGATAGTGATACAGACTCAGAAACGGACACTATTACTGAAGATTTTACTGTACCTGGTAAGTGTTGCTTTCTTGGTTAGTTGCTCGCTTGGTTTCTTAGGCGCTTGCTTGATTGGTTGTGGATCCCCAGGAAGACATGATGGCTGAAGTGGTCAGTATCAGACTAACTGTGTGGGCTTTATAAAAGGTGGAAAAAGTGTCCTAGTGGCACAAAAATTGAATATTGCTTGGAAAGCAAATCCATTATGTGGAAAGTCCGAATCGAAAGCTCACTGCGTGAATGTCATCTGCAGACTGCATTCTTCTGGGCCCAATATACGGAAGTGAGGCTAAGCAGCCATGTGCAGGACGTGACGATTACTTGGGTGAGCCTAGTACCAGAGCGCTGTGTATCGGCTCTTTAATTATGGACGCCTCCTTGGATGGCGGGGAATGCCCATGGTCTGCCCCTGCCTTCCCTTGAGGGCTGACCAGGATGTCTTTGGCTGTACTAAATGGGCCAGCTGGGATGGAGGATAACACCACAACAGTGAGAGTCAAACGTCCTAAGAAACCCCCGGGAAGGTTAACCCGGTCAACAAATGCCCTCAGAAGTCGGATGTGTTTGCCTAACTGCGCAAGAATGCAGCGCTGCTGTAAACAGGCACAACGCAATCACATCCGGAAAAAACTCTGGATGAACGCAGAAGAAGATGAAGAAGACTAACTGGCTTTTAGTTAGTTAGTTGCATATCCTTTACAGGACGTCGCAGTCAACCTCAGCATTTTTTGGCTGTTTGTGATTTCTTGGCAAGTTTATGTTCAGTAGTTTGCCATTTGTTTTCTGAACAACCGGCACTCAAACCATTGTATGAAAACCAACGTGAGGCAGTCTGCTGCCAAATTGCCCGCAGCTGTGTTTCAAACGTGGTATGCAGGGTTACTACTGACATACTTCCCAAATATTTGTGTGTGCTCACTTGATTTATTCTGGGTTGGTCTCCAAGACTGGTTATTTAAGACAAATAAAACTGAGGAAAATGAAATATGTTGGGCATGCAAAGAGACATGGCCAACATCTGTGGCTATGGGGTAGAGAATGCATTTCACAATCCCCCATATCCGGTTCAAAATCAGCTGTAGGCAGTTTGGAAGTAGACCGCCCTGGAGCATCAGTCATCAGAAAGCTATGGCAAAGTAAAAAATAAAGTTATTAAAATTATTTTTTGTTATTTTAACATTGTCATATGCCGATGATGTTTTAGTGTATTGTCAGGGTAAGGATAGAGAGGAGGTTGCTGTGGAACTACAAACCGAACTCAATCGCATAAGTACTTGGTGTGATGAAGCTGGGGCAATGGTCAACCCAACAAAGGCAACAGTGACTTGGTTCTCGTTGAATAATCATATTGTCAACAATCCAACACCAACTGTAATGCTGTGTTCAGAGACGGTGGAAAGAACGCAGGCAATGAGTTACCTGGGGATACGGTTTGATCGAAGCCTTGCTTATAATGTGCACATAGACCAGGTGATAACAAAGGCCAAGCGGGGTTTGGCAGCGATGCGGGTGATGACGGCAGCAAACTGTGAGCAGCGCCATCTATGTCTTCTGTACGAGGGGCTGGTCATGTCTGTTTTGGAGTATGCAATGGCAATCCTGACTGTCAGCCATAAGCAGATAGAAAGGATGGAAAGGATACAGAATGAAGCTATGCGCATTATTCTTGGATGTACAAGAGATACAGCATGCAGGGCGATGCGCTACCTTCTTGATTTTCCAACCATTGAAGAGAGAATGCAAGTTTGCAGGGCACGTGCCTACCTCAGAATTAACGCAAACACACAGCATCCACTGCATAGTGAAATTAGGAAGGTGAAGGGCAGCAGGTTAAAAAGAGGACGGTCGTGGATGGGTCAAGCCGAGGACATTCTTCAACAGGTGTGTTCACTTGAGGACTTAGAACCTGGCGAGGAGTGGGTGCAAGTGCCAACAGACTTCTGCACATCCTTTTCAGTTTGCATCCAACTAGATAGAAAATGCAGACAAGAAAATCCGGCTGCTGTTGAGGCTGAAGTACAAGCGTTGATTTTCGAGAATTCGCTAGACAGTGACGCGGTCATCTACACAGATGGGTCGGTCGTTCCGACATGTGAGAAGCTCATGGGCCTTTACAGCTCGGGCCGGAGGGAGAATTGTGAAGGAGGACTCTGGTGCTTTCACTGAAACCACAAGTAGCCTGACCATGGAAGTCATGGCAGTAAGTAAAGCAATAACGTGGCTCGAGACACAGACATTCACTAGGGCTTGTTTCCTTAGCGACTCAATGAACATGATCAAGAGGATAGAGGAGGGGTCGATCCGAAGAGAATGGTTGCTGCCTCTGAAGCGGTCTCGGCTGGCAAAGATTAGTTTCATCTTCGTGCCAGGGCATGCGGGAGTACAAGGAAATGAGCGGGCTGACAAGCTCGCAGGTGAGGCTACTGTTGAGGGCGGACGCGCCATTGACCAGGCTGACATTCTGAATGCTCTACGAGAAGTGAGACTTTTGCAAGAACCAAGTGATGACTGTGAATCTACAACAATGGCCAGACTGCGAGAGCAGCAAATTAAAAGAGGGGTGGCCAAACAAGAACACTACGCAGGAAGCCAAAGAAGATTGATAAACCAACACAGAACTGGCGTCGTTAGCCGCTACACGCTGCGGGATTTGCTGAGGAGGGGATCCGAGCACTTATGGACTGAATGGTCCGATGTGCAACGAGGATGATCTGTCGACTAACTAACTAACAAAATGTATTTATATTTTTATGTATGGCAAAATACTGAATGTAAAATTGCCAATAAAATCAAATACAGCCAAAACATGCTGGGGTTGATTAAGATGCCCTGTAAAGGACACAGTATTACAGTATTAATTGCAGACAATGCGCAGGACCTGAAACAATTAGTAGATGCGGTTGTTGTACACAGTGAGCAACTGGGATTAGAATTAAATTGTAAAAAGACTCAGGTTATGGTCGTCACTAGGAAGAAAGAAGTGCCACAATGTAATATACAGGTAAATGGAAATATTCTTCAACAAGTGAATCGGTACAATTATCTTGGAACAGTCATAACATCTGATGGGAGATGCCTTGAAGAGATTAGAACAAGAATCGCCATGGCAAAAGTAGCCTTTAGCAAGATTAAAAACATTCTGACCAATAAAAAGATGTCAACTAAAACGAGAAAAAGAGTGTTGAGGGGATACATAGAGCCTGTTCTTTTGTATGGATGTGAAACTTGGACAATGAGCAGTCAAGCTGAAAAACATCTGATGGCTGCAGAAATGTGGTTTCTGAGGAAAATGCAAAGAATACCATGGACAGACAGAAAAACCAATGACCAAGTTCTACAGGAGACAAATGAACATCGTAAACTGATTAGAGAAATTAGATGTAGACAGTCAACATTTTTTGGACATGTTATGAGAAGAGATGGATTGGAGAACTTGGTGACAACTGGCAAGATCGAAGGGAACAGACCAAGAGGAAGACCGAGAGGAAAATACCTGGATGGCTTGGCCACATAGCATGGACGAGACAGGAACACTGAGCTGATCCACGATGCTGGTGATCGAGTGAAATGGCGAGTCATGACCACCCACGCTTTCCGGAATGGCACATGATTGATTGATTGTAAAGGACATGCAACAAACTTTTTATAGAGACTTGAATGTTTGGGGAAAGTAATTACTGAGGGAGGTGTACCAGGAAAGTGAAGAAGAGCAAGACCCTGCTGTAGATGAATTCAAGATGTGACAGGTAATGTACACATCGTAGCCACAGATGTGGGGCACCTGCCTGATGATGGAGGGGAATTCGGAAAGACTTATGGGGCAAAAGTTCTGCGCAAGACACTCCACACCAGAGGATGATGATGATGGGTTGGCTTTTTAACTATAGTGTCTGTGTCCCATCCAGCTTCTAGGAAGTTTGAACCCAGGGCTACCAGTGATGATGATGGGTTGGCTTTCTATCCATATAGTCTGTCACACCCAGCTTCTAGGAGGCTTGAACCCATGGCTACCATTGTAAGATAA
The DNA here is from genome assembly GCA_014155875.1 of Cepaea nemoralis. Lineage (NCBI taxonomy): Eukaryota > Metazoa > Mollusca > Gastropoda > Stylommatophora > Helicidae > Cepaea > Cepaea nemoralis. The sequence continues at coordinate 13,935 of JACEFZ010004732.1, forward strand.
ATACTGACCACATCACAAACCCAGCTGCGATTGGTGACACAATATGGGTCTAGCACCATGTGCCCAGGGCACCTTAAGGCATGCAACAGAGTCCTATATTTGTACAGTATGTTGTGTTGAGTTGTGTTGAGTTGAGTTGCATTGTGTTGAGGTAAGATGAATTGTGTTGTGTTGAGTTGAATTTAGTTGTGTTGCATTGTGTTGAGTTGAATTGTGTTGCATTATGTTGAAGTAAGGTGAGTTGTGTTATGTTGCGTTGAGGTGTTTTGTGTTGAGTTGTGTTGCATTGAGTTGCATTATGTTGTGTTGTGTTGAGTTGAGTTGTGTTACATTGAGTTATGTTGTGTTGAGTTGCATTGTGTTATGTTGAGCTGAGTTGCATTGTCTTGTGTTGAGTTGAGCTGTGTTGAGGTGAGTTGCAGTGAGGTAAGGTGGGTTGTGTTGTATTGAGTTGAGTTGTGTTGAGTTGCATTGTGTTGTGTTGAGGTGAGTTGCAGTGAGGTAAGGTGGGTTGTGTTGTATTGAGTTGAGTTGAGTTGAGGTGAGTTGCAGTGAGGTAAGGTGAGCTATGTTGTCTTGAGTTGAGTTGTGTTGAGGTGAATTGAGTTGTATTGAGTTGCAGTGAAGTAAAGTGAATTGTGTTGTGTGTTGAGTTGCATTGAGGTGAGTTGATTTGAGTCGAGAATCAATATCCCAGCACTCGGGACATTCCCATAGGCGTCCCGTCCTCATCTTCAGTAATATGTATGACCAGGAAGCATATTTATCACTGCCATTATAATTTAACTCAAATGTACACGATTGATAGGCCATTGCTTTCCTTGAGATGCTGGAATGATGAGACGCAATAACAACAAAAACATAGAAGAGAACATATTTTATTACATTTGTTTCTGAACCACCATACCACTGCAACTGCAGAAATGTATCGGTAGAAATAGATAATTTTTTCTTAATGCTTTCAGCAGTTGAAGAGGACTTGTTGCGGCCTGCACCCAGAGAGGATGATACTCTTCTGCTGAGGAAGAGAGAAAGACAAGGTGAAGAAGACATGATTCAGATGGCATTGAGGATGGCAGAGGAAATGTCAGGCCCTATTGAGGATCTAGAGACTTCTGTGGAACCAGTTGCGGTCAGCTCAGGTAATCTTTTGTACCCTAAAAGACAAAGAGTAAAGTTTCCATACTTTACTTTCTCTATCTGGACATTTCATAGACTGTTTTCTCCAAATTTTACCAATCTTTGTTCACTTCACATTAGCTGACAACTGAATTGGACTGTATTCTCCAAAGTTAACTTCACGTAATCTGGTATCTGACAATCTTTGTTCACTTCATATTATCTGACAGTTGAATTTAACTGTGTCCTTTCAGTTTACTAGTCAGTGATCACATTATCTGACAACTGAATTGGACAGTGTTCTGCAAAATTTACAAGTCTATGATCACATCTCATTATCTGATAGCTGATTTAGAATATAGTTCTACATAGTTTACCAGTCTTTAATCACTTCATATCTGATAAGTGAATTTGACTGTTCTTCAAAGTTTACCAGTCTTTGATTACTTTACTGTACCTGACAATTGAATTGTTGTGTGTTCTTCAGAATGTAAGCTTCATTGTATACTTCACATTACCTGATGACTGAACGAGACAGTTCTCCAGAGTTTGCCTACTCTGCTCTCTGAACTCATGATACTCAGCTTCATCAACTGTAGGTTTAGCTTAGTTTAGTTTAGTCGACGGATAAACATCACGGCACACGGGTGTAATCCATAAGTGCTACGTTCTACTCCTAACTCAATCTTAAGTCCGAAGAATCTTAGCTCATTGCACAAACTCTGTAGCACCGACGAGGATCCTGAAATACTTTGGGTAGATTGTTTACTGAAAATTTTGCCTGGGCAGCGCCGTTAGGCTACTCTTTTTCGATTTTCAACTGCCAAGGGATTATTTACGTGCGCAATAATACACACAGGCATCCGATCTCACTACCCAGAGGACCAGGGGAAATGTTGTTAAGTCCACTTGAAAAAATCCCGGCCCTCACCGGGGCCTGAACCCAGGACCTCCAGCACTCGAGGCGGACACCATACCTCAAGACCATTCAGCCCCCCCCCCACCTGTAGGTTATTGGAGCCCTAAAGGGAAGCAAAGAATAGTACCACTATAGCCTACCATGCCTGTTGTGAAAGGCGATTACGGATTCTGGTATGGCACTGGCCCATCTCATCTCATAGAACATATTAGCTGCAAAATTCAACCAGTCATGAACAAATATACAAAGGGCTTGGCCTGAGTTGTTTGAGGAGCTATCATCAAGTGCCCTGCCAGCTGGTGTAGGCGTTCACAGATCTCGGTCTTTGTTGTTCTGGATCAACTCTGCTGATGATATTCCTCCATGCCACTGTCTCAATCCATCCAGCATCATTTCTCTTGGTCTGCCTCTCCCTCTCTTAACCTCGATCTGTCCAATTGTCATGATGTTCTCTAATGCCTCTCGTCTCATCACATGACCGAAGAAAGCCATTTGTCTCTTTCTTATTGTTGTATATAATTATCTAGTTTCATTAGCCTCTTTCAGGCAATCGTTGTTAGTTACTCTGACGGTACAAGGAATTTGCAACATTCATCTCAGGAACCACATCTCTGTTACTTCCAAGTTCTTCCTAATTTGTTCACTTACATTCCAAGATTCACTGCCATACAGGTTCTATATAGCATGTCAGCACTTTATTTTTTACATTCAGTGTTAGTGACTTATTGCAATAGATCTCTTCATTTTTTGAAATGCAGCTTTTGCTTGCCCTATTCTGTTCTTAATCTCTGTTGTGCATCATTCATCTGATGTTATAAATGCCCTTAGGTATTTAAAATTATCCATTTGATTAAGAATTTCCCCTTTTATTTCCTGCCATACTGTTGTTTATCTAGATTTGAGTATACTGGCTTGTAGAATAAAGACATAAGATGAGAATAAGACAACAGTAGACAACCTCAGAAAGTTCACAGCAAAAATTACCCCAACACCTAAGCGTCACAGTTTTATATAGACAAATATTTATTAGGCGACTGCAATGACATGGATTCCATACACCACCAGTAACTTCATTCAAATGTATAATTAATGCACTGTATCGTGTTCCTGCGTATGGCCATCCGTTCGGAGTCTCTATTAATGATATGGTCACTGTCGTCAAAGGATTACTTTGTTAAGGGTTACATCCTGCTGCTTATCACTCTTAACTGTCAATAATCACTGTTAAATGTTATACACTTACAGTTCGGTCGCCGGTACGAACACACCAACTAAACATTGAACCCACGTCCTGTGACTCTAAGCCAACAGTGTCACATCATCCGCAATGGCTGTATAATCCAACTGAAGTTGACGTCAGATGGCCGTAGATTCACTGGGGAACCCAGACAACTTCGCCAGCTAATACAATGATTCCCACACACTTTAATTCCCCTATAGATCCAGTCAGAACAAAACAACTTCATCTGTCGATGTCAACACATTTAAGCTCCCCAGCCGAATGCATTAGAAACACATTTCCGGCCCTATTTTGCGCCATATCATGCGGCCGTTCATAACTAGATCCTCGCCGTGCTAATCAATATTCTTCTCAGCCCGTTTGTTTACTTTTTCAGTGAGCTGTTTTTCAGATACTGTTTTCTCTTTTCTGGAGGATTAACTCTTAGGTTCTGTGAGTCCAACTCATCACTAGTAGCACCCTCTATTAATTCCCTACAGGGTACTTTTTGGGTCATGGCATTTCCATTCCACATTTTGGTATCACCTTTGTCTTTGATATCACCATTGTTACTGTTTTGTTGATATTCAAGAGAGTCCATATATATAAATATAACTATATAAACTCAAAAACTTAGTGACAATTTGAATAATGAAGACACAAAGATTGCACGCTTTATTACATGGCACATTTTGGTGCATCTCATCAGGTACATACTGCAGAAATCACACAACATAAACAAAAGCAATAAGATAAATCCTTCAAGCTGACATATCAATCAATCAATCATGTGCCATGCCGGAAAGCGTGGGCGGTCATGACTCGCCATTTCACTCGATCACCAGTGTCGTGGATCAGCTCAGTGTTCCTGTCTCGTCCATGCCATGTGGCCAAGCCATCCAGGTATTTTCCTCTCGGTCTTCCTCTTGGTCTGTTCCCTTTGATCTTGCCAGTTGTCACCAAGTTCTCCAATCCATTTCTTCTCATAACATGTCCAAAAAATTTTGACTGTCTACGTCTAATTTCTCTAATCAGTTTACGATGTTCATTTGTCTCCTGTAGTACTTGGTCATTGGTTTTTCTGTCTGTCCATGGTATTCTTTGCATTTTCCTCAGAAACCACATTTCTGCAGCCATCAGATGTTTTTCAGCTTGACTGCTCATTGTCCAAGTTTCACATCCATACAAAAGAACAGGCTCTATGTATCCCCTCAACACTCTTTTTCTCGTTTCAATTGACATCTTTTTATTGGTCAGAATGTTTTTAATCTTGCTAAAAAGGGGCCC
>JACEFZ010004733.1:0-17912 GCA_014155875.1 Cepaea nemoralis
AAGGCACACTCAATAAGGAAGCACTATACTCGAGTTTCGCCCTCGTTTGAGCTCGTCAGTAGTGCATATCCCTGACCGGATCCGGAAACAGTCCCGGATCACGCGTGTGAAGCGGGTGTGTAACCACGCGGCACACACTGGACACACCAAATTATCACAACCGAATACCACAACGCTACCAATCGTAGGCTATGCTCAAGATTGCCCAATCGCCGCGACCGACGTCCGTCAATCGATGGGACCCGAACGATCAGGACTTCTCACTGGCAAGGAACACCAGGCCTTCTAAGTCCAGTGAGCAATAATCTGACCTTTAAAACAATACTGACCACATCACCCAAAGAGCGCCGATTGGTAGATTCAAAATATGGGTCTGGCGTCATACGCCCATTGCGTCTCAAGGCGTGTAAAACTGTCATTCTATTATTATTATTATTATTATTATTATTAGTTTTATTGATGTTGTTGTTGTTGTTGTTGTTGTTGGTGGTGGTGGTGGTCTTGTTGTTGTGGTGTTGTTGTGTTATTATTATTATTATTATTATTATTATTATTATTATTATGTCATTTCCGCGATCAACATTGGTATGGTTTGAAAGAAAGGAAAAAAACTGGATTACATTTTCCGAGATTCATCTCATTATTCTGGTTTCGTTTTTATTTTAAAAAGTAATAGAAAGAGCGGGCAGTTTTCAGCAAAATGTACTTTATCTTGTCGTTTCAGCGCCATCATGATAAAAGTAAATGCAGCTAATTGTGCCCATAATTACAAAAACACTAGGGAAGAAAGAGTCTGCCTTAACAACACAGTTCAACACACCCTCATAATCTGACTTAGTTTCTGTGAATGTCTAGTAGTTTGATAAGTCAAGAGTTTTATATGCATGATAGTGTTTGTAAGTATTATAATGCCGATATGTGGTCAGCTATGTTTTGTTGTTTAGTGTATTTATTGGCTTAGTTTATAGACAAGCAACGTGGGAAGTTATTTTCGGACATTGATTCACATTTTATATTTAAAACAAGAAAGTCGGGTTCTGTTAAATCATAGAGTCAAATTTTATATTTAAAACAAGAAAGTCGGGATTTTTTTAATCATACCCTCACTAATTCTTTCAGGTTGACTAGGTCAGTGAGACAGGGATCTCCCTTGGCCCCATTACTGTATGTTGTCGCCCTAGAGATACTTCTAGAAAAGATACGACAGGACGACAATGGCAGGGGTACTTTCATACCAGGGAAGGGTGAGCAAAAGCTGCGTGCTTATGCAGATGATACCATTGTTTATTCCAACATCTGAAAAATCTGTATGGATCATTTTGGAAGCGTTCTCGTTTTTCGGCAAAGGGGGTGGGGCAAAATTAAACCTCCAAAAGTCTACCATAATGGGCTTAGGCAAATGGAAACATAAGGCGGATTTTCCATTTGACTAACATCAAACAATTTTATAAAATTGTACGGAATAGTCTTCCCATGTCAACCAAACCAGAAGAAGCAAACAACTAGATCTAACCATAAAAGATATCACAACTGTAAATGTGTTTATTTACGTTATTAATAATCGTATTATTATTATTACTACTACTACTACTACTACTACTACTACTACTACTACTACTACTACTACTACTACTACTACTACTACTACTACTACTACTACTACTACTACTACTACTATCATTATTATTATTATTACAACTATTAATTATTTCTTTTCTCATTATTATATTTGAATGCGCAAAATAAAAAAAAAATCGGATTAATAATTCCGAAGAATACACCACAGCCTTTTCACCGATAGACAGAGAAAGGAACAACAACAAAAATGTGATTCCTCATCTCTGTAATTATATGATTCAGTAATTATAGGGAAGCCATATTTTAATGGGATTGATAATTTAAATGTTATTGTCCAAGCTCACGGCATTCGATGGACTGCTATCTCGAGAAAACATGAGATAGATCAAGACAGACAGACAGACAGACAGACAGACAGTCAGACAGACAGACAGACAGACAGACAGACAGACAGACAGACAGACGGACGGACGGACGGACGGACGGACGGACAGATAGATAGATAGATAGATAGATAGATAGATAGATAGATAGATAGATAGATAGATAGATAGATAGATAGATAGATATATAGATAGATAGATATGTCATAGGAGGTAGAATATCAAGGACAGGAAGATTTTATTTCCTATACTTAGGTGCTCAAAGACAAAGAAGCGCAACACTGCCTTTTAATGGGCCAGAGAAGAAAAGGACAATAAGAAGAAGTAGAGAGAGAGAGAGCACTGTATATATTCTCCTCAGTTAACAAGAAAAGGGATAGTATTAGACAGAAGATTCCAGGAGTTCTTAGGGCGTGGGATATACTGTTGTACACCCCAGACAGAAGATTATACTGCTGGACTGTAACAGGATCAATGAGTTTACACAACAAACTACAGACTAAACAAAACAAATTAAGAACAACAAAATTAGGTTTTTATTGACAGAACTGCATGATTTGGTGACAAACAGGCATCTTGACATGTCACATAACTGACATATACAGAAATGGGAACCTATGTTCCCACAGTAATCACTGCTGCCTAACATCGCTATGCACATGACTAGGTACCCATCTCCACAAACCAACAAGGACATGGCAACAACAGAGCCTCAACGTAAACAACGATAACAGCAGGTATGGACTCTCCATTGTAATCATCTCAGGACTCATGGACAGTTGGTACATACAGAAATGGGAATCTGAAATCCCACAGTTAGAGATAACTGCTGCCTAGTACTAACTACAGAGGCGGTCTCTAAATGACAGTGAGACCTCAATCATGTTCAGTCGAGTCGAAGGGCACCCTCGATACCCACACAAGACACCCGCATCACATAAGTCGACTGGGACCAGATACAGCGAAAAACCATAACATAACGAATAACAAAACTATAACCCTAACAGCTGAGATATAGTGGCACAAACAGGTATAAACAGGTATAAACAGGTATACGAATGGGTATACGAAAGGGTATACGAAAGGGTATACGAAAGGGTATACGAAAGGGTATACGAAAGGGTATACGAAAGGGGATGTGAGTGGCCTACGACATTAACCAGAGCCGGGGCTCAAGTTTGCTCTACAAACCACAAACATGGCCAGGGGTCACTACCTGCAATGCATGACAAGGTACAACATCTAATTAATAATCATCAAAGCATCATTATTTGCATCAACACATGGACTTCACAAGACAACCACTACAGCAATGGTGTATGCAAACAGTGTCCTTGTGGCACAAACATAGACATAGACTGTGTAAGTTCACACCAACCACATGATACTTCAACTGGACAACAATGATATGAATAGGTTATAGGCTATACTCCACATAAAATATAAACAGAGCACACACGCTCTACAGCATCCTTCGGAGTGATTGGGCCCACAATTAATGCAACAGCCACCACCACATCATGGGACAATCTTAATGTGAGGGCGGATCATCCCTCGTCACAATGCTCGCAGCCTTTCCTGGCTTCTCATCTAACTCAGTATTTACTTCTTGAATACTCTCAGTTCAGGGAGGTCATTACCTACAGATCTCTGACACAACACGACTTCTCATCCCCAACCCCACAGGCTGAGAATACCACTCATAAATGCCAATGTTACACAGCAACGCTCATCAACTAGTCAAAATCAACACCGAACTCAACTCAGCTACACCGGTGTACAACGACTCTAACAGGACAACACCATTTTGAACAGGTACATACAGGACATAAATACAGTTCAATGCACCAACAGCAATCAAGCAGACATAGGATATGCAATTCAACATGACATCACCAGGACACACCTTTGTACTGATGACACTTGACAACATCAATATACCATGACACCAGCAACAATCAGGACACAGGATATAACATAAGTCACCGCCAACAACTCAGGCATATAACATATATCGCAACATAAAACATCACAATCATCAAATGATCGCTCTCACCATAGCCATCACCACAATCCTCTTAGCTGACATCACTACATGGTCACCCTCACCATGACCAAGCTCACTCAATAATACCCCAGATTCATTATGGGTGCCCTATTCAGCAACTCTTGCACTGGTTGGTCAGGAGACTATTCTTCCTAAGTTCACATGTGTCCAACCTGAGCAACACAGATCATTATCCCCATGAACACTATTATAATCATAAACCACCCTATCATGTGGAGTGTTCAACCTGGCACCTTCATCACTACACCCAGTCATGAATAATTATTACCATAGCTCCATTTATCTAGAAGAACATAACATACATTGTCATCAAGCACCATATATCTATTACTTTCACCGTGCCACTCGACACCTTCGTACGCCAGCAATCACTATAGGTTTGGCGTTCTTGAGTCATGATAAGTCATCTAACATAATGGAGGCGTCTCTCATCCCCTGGCACCCTTTACTTTTCATTACATGTGAGGCATCTCAATACCTCAATACATTATAATATAAATACACCGGTCTTCCCCTTTTGTTGTGGGAAGTTAAATCATCAACACATCCGTAAAATGGTTTCAGTTCAACTTCATGTTCCTCACTGTAGACCAGACTGGTATAACCACACCATGATGTACCTTGCCTCCCTCTTACTGACTGTACAGTCCACCTGGAACAGCCCTGGTTACCACAGGCCATTCAATCTACTGTTATCTTCAACCTCACCATGCTACTATAATAATGGCATTATATTATATATATCCTTGCACACCTAGTCTGGCCACCTTCTTACAGGAATACCACCCAAATAGAATTAATCATAACCTAATATTTTATTCAACAGTTCTCCATATTTTCCTCTAAACAGCCCCAACCATTATTTCATTATTTCCTCATATTTTATGCTAGTGCTCTGTATTTACCTCTTGTCAGAACATAGACTTTACAGGACAATACCTACATCCTCCTCTACTCTGGACTATGATACTACATATTTTTAATACTGTACTGAATCGTGGGTATATCAAATTCTATAGAACTACCCAACACACACAGTACAGTATCGATACTTGATTACTTCCAATCCGTACTGCACTGTCTGCTACATTAAATCTAAAAACCTACAAATATACACACCATCGTATGAGTACATCCTTTCTCCTGAATCGTCACTGAATACCCCTGGTACTAGTTTTCTTAATACACCCCTGCCAGTCTGCAGAGTAGCACTTTTACAATCATTAATTGAAGCAAACCCATGTTGTTGTCATCCTGCTGGTCATCGCCATTTTACATGAAGATAACTCTACTAATTTTAGTCACTCAGGAACAGAAGAGTTCCTCATTCTAGGTAACACTATAAACCGAACTACACCGAATTGTACCTCAAACCTGTGGATGTTAAGTTTGGAGCTCCCAGTTGGGGACTAGCAAAGGCACCACTATCCTATCTTTAATTAAGCTATCTAAATATATTTAACTCACCAAGAGTGGGCTTACAAATTGCCAGTCATTTTGATGGATTTCCTCGGTCCTCGTGTGTGGGCCACACAAGCCAGTCATGGTTAAATCTAGAGGCATTTGTGACTCCCTGCTCTGGTCCAGTGACTGGGGAGGGCTGGTTAAAGCCTCCCTATTCTATACTACAGCGATCTACATAATCGCTCCTTCGGCCACGGTTGTCTGGTTTGGAGAGACCGGGAAACTGACACGCGCCTCTATTTATCCTCGCTTCCAGAGCTGCTTCCCATCGTACCCCAGGGCACTGCAAGGGATGCTGGTATTGGTAACATCATCATCATCATGTATCGCGCCAGACGATTACAGATAGATAGATAGATAGATAGATAGATAGATAGATAGATAGATAGATAGATAGATAGATAGATAGATAGATAGATAGATAGATCCCCGCCAGGAGCTGGGCGAAGCCTTGCCGAGTCCTTTAGATGGATGGATGGATGGATGGATGTGTGGATGGGTGGATGGATGGATGGATGGATGGATGGGTGGATGGACGGATAGACGGATATATGGATATAGAGATAGATGGATAGACGGATAGATGCACAGACAGACAGACAGACAGACAGACAGACAGACAATCAGATATATACTCATCCTCTGCTGCATGGAGGTGAGATGCTAGTTAAGCCGGCAGCATCTGCAGCCTACCTTGTGCCTTACGTCTGTGAAGATGGCAAGTGCCACTACTGTGTGGGCATTAATGATGAAAAAAGCGTCCCAGTCAGTATCTAAAGCTCATTGAGTGGGTGTTATCAAAGGTGGAAAATCGTCCCAGTTAGTATCTAAAGCTCATTGAGTGGGTGTTATCAAAGGTGGAAAATCGTCCCAGTTAGTATCTAAAGCTCATTGAGTGGGTGGAAAATCGTCCCATTGGCACGAAATGGAATATTGCTTGGCTAGCAAATCCACTACGTGGAAGGCCGAAGCGAAATCTTGCTGTGTGGATGTCGTCTGCATACTAGTCGCCTCTGGTCTTCGGAGTAGCAGCCTGATGTGAACGGAGGGCTCAATATACGGAAGTGAGGCTAAGAAGCCATATGTAGGACGTGACGAGTCCTAGGGTGAGCCTAGTACCAGAGCAATATGTATCGGCTCTACAATTATGGAAGCCTCCTTGGATGGCGGGGAATGCCCATGGTCTGACCCTGAATTTCCTTGCGGACCGACTGGGATGTCTTCGGCCTTTCTAACTTGACCAGCTGGGATATAGATGACACCACAACAGTGAGAGTCCAGTGTCCGTCTGATAGTGAGAGTATAATGTCCTTCGAAACACCCAGGAAGGTTAACTTAATCAATAAATGCCCACAGAAGTCGGATGTGTCAGCCTAAAGGCATAAATAAAGCAGCTCTGCTGTAAACAGGCACAACGCAATTACGTCTGGAAAAAAAATTAAAAACAGTAGGGATGAACGCAGAAGAAGAAGAAAGTGTAGTATCTGCACTTGATCTTGCCAGGGCCACCAGCAGAGGCAGCCATCCGAATGACACATAGAGACGTGGGGACCTGATGGGGTGGCTCTGGTACTTAAGGGAACAGCGAGTCCTTAATTAAATAAAAAAGATTCTCCATTAAAGAACAGTTATTTTACAAAATTAGAAAACATACCACATTAAAAGAAACACACGTAATTAAATTGTCGTAAGGGACATAACACTTTTACAGATATTATTTAAGGGACATTACTGAAAGCATCATAAGTATATTCAGTTATTTAATTAACCACAGTTTTTCTATAATCTTTTATAACTTTCTTTTATAACGTTTTCTAGAAACATATATGTCATTAAAGATGGGATGAAAAGTTTAAGTTGCCTTTAAAATTTGTGTAGGAATAAAGGCTTTGTTTTATATGAACGTAAATGTTTAGCGCATGTTTTTAATCCTCTTTTATGATAATATAAATGTTTTGTGCTTTTGGTTGCACAGAATAGAAAATTGGTTAACAAAATTAATTTTTGTCAGGCCTGTCAAAGGCCAAACACTCTTAATATCAACCTTCAGACCCCTTGGCTAAAGTAGAAGTGTAGAATCTGCGCTTGATCTTGCCAGGGCCACATACAGAGGCGGTTATCGGAAAGCCACAATAACGTGGGACCTTGATGGGCGGCTATGACACCCTTGGGAACCACGAACCCTGCAAACAAAACAAGAATCTTTATTTTCAGGACAGACAGTCGAGACAGGAACACAGAGCTGATCCACGACTCTGGTGATCGAGTGAGATGGCAGAACATGACAGCCCACGCTTATCGGCATGGCACATGATGGAATTTTCAGCACTTTTCATTGTTTCACGGCATTTTGATCTCTCTCTCTCTCTCTCTCTCTCTCTCTCTCTCTCTCTCTCTCTCTCTCTCTCTCTCTCTCTCTCTCTCTCTCTCATAATTATTGTGTGGTGTTTATTGTAACAAGTAATGCAAAGAGAATTCAGATCTCGACACGATTTTGACATGTTCCTCCTGTTTCGCTTCAGCAGCAGCATTCAAAGACATGTAGCTGATGTTGCTCATAATTAAAGAAACACTATCAACGTGGGTCGAAGCGAAACTGAAACAAAATGGAATTTGCCTTGGCTAGAAAGCCTATTGCCTCAATCAATCAATCATGTGCCATGCCGGAAAGCGTGGGCGGTCATGATTCGCCATTTCACTCGATCAACAGAGTCGTGGATCAGCTCAGTGTTCCTGTCTCGTCCATACCATGTGGCCAAGCCATCCAGGTATTTTCCTCTCGGTCTTCCTCTTGGTCTGTTCCCTTCGATCTTGCCAGCTGTCACTAAGTTCTCTAGTCCATTTCTTCTCATAACATGTCCAAAAATTTTGACTGTTTACGTCTAATTTCTCTAATCAATCTACGATTTTCATTTGTCTCCTGTAGTACTTGGTCATTGGTTTTTCTATCTGTCCATGGTATTCTTTGCATTTTCCTCAGAAACCACATTTCTGCAGCCATCAGATGATTTTCAGCTTGACTGCACATTGTCCAAGTTTCACATCCATACAAAAGAACAGGCTCTATGTATCCCCTCAACACTCTTTTTCTCGTTTCAATTGACATCATTTTATTGGTCAGAATGTTTTTCATCTTGCTAAAGGCTACTTTCGCAATGGCGATTCTTGTTCTAATCTCTTCAAGGCATCTGCCATCAGATGTTATGACTGTTCCGAGATAATTGAACCGATTCACTTGTTGAAGAATATTCCCATTTACTTGTATATTACATTGTGGTACTTCGTTCTTCCTAGTGACGACCATAACCTGTGTCTTCCTACAATTTAATTCCAACCCCAGCTGCTCACTGTGTACAACAACAGCGTCTACTAATTGTTGCAGATCCTGTGCATTGTCTGCAATCAATACTGTATCATCTGCATATCTAATGTTATTTATGTTTCGTCCTCCAATGCTGATTCCATTTAGATCTTCTTCATTTCTGAAAATATTTTCACTGTATAGGGAAAAAAGATCTGGAAACATTACACATCTCTGCCTAACACCTCTCTTAATAGGTTGATATTGTCCTACTTCATTATCAATCCTTATGGCAGCTTGTTGTTTCCAATATATGTTTTTTTAAAGTCTAATGTCTTTCCCATCAATTTGTAGATCTGCAAGCATATCCACAATGTTGACATGTCTAACTCTATCAAAAGCCTTTGTGTAGTCAATAAAGCAAAGATGTATATCCTTGTTTACTTCTAAAGCACGTTCAATAACTGTTCGCAGCATATACACAGCATTTACTGTACCCTTTCCTTCTACAAACCCACATTGTTCTTCCCCTATTTCAGGTTGTATTTTCTTCCTCACATGATAATTCGTAACAAAATCTTTGTGATGTGACTCATTATACTAATTGTTCTATGTTGATCACATTCTAAGGTTCCTGATTTCTTTGGGATTGCAATAAATACAGAATTACATAATTCAGAAGGTATATTTCCAGTATCATATAATGTGTTCAGCAGTCTAGTGACTTGCTCTAGTCCAAATTCTTCTAAAGCTTTAATCATTTCTGTTGTGATGTTATCTGCACCGGGGGCCTTGCCAGCTTTCATATGCTTAAGAACATTTTGAACCTCCATCTTTAAAATTTCTGGTCCTTCATTATTAAATCTAATAGCATACTGTTCCTCTCTGTTATCATTATACAGGTCTTTCACATAATCTGTCCATACATGTAGAATCTAATCTTTTTCTATTATGATTTTGCCATCTTTAGTTTTTAGACAGCCTGTTGATGTACTTGTTCTTTTATTAGTAAGTTCCTGAATTCTTTTGTGCACTAATTTGGTATTTTGACTGTTGTGTTGTTTTTCAATTTCTAAGCACTTTTCCTCAAGCCATGATTCTTTTGCCTTCCTACATAATATTCTGACTTGTCTGTGAATTTCTTCATATTTGGCAGGATTATTTTTGTTGAGTCTTCTTGTTTCCATTAAGTGTAAAATTTCCTCAGTCATCCATTTCTTACGACCCACCTTCTTTAATTTTGGAATAGTTGTTTCTGCAGCCACATTGATTGAATTCTTTAACATTTCCCATTGATCATCCACATCCTGGAATAGGATCTCTAGATCAGACAATATTTCAAATCTGTTCTGTACTTCTATGTTGAATTTGTTTTGTTTTTCCTTGTCATTACTCAATGTACACAAGTCATATTTAGTGTTTCCTGTTATATACTTGACTTTCTTCAACTTTATCCTCGATGTTCCTGTGAGTAATCTGTGGTCACTATAACAATCAGCACTGGGAACTGTTTTTGCTACTGTTAGCGCGTTTGTAAATCTTCTGCTAATGAGAATGTAGTCAATCTGGTTTCTAATCCTGCTATCAGGACTCCTCCAGGTCCATAATCTTCTAGGGTGTTGCCTAAACCAGGTGTTTCCTACAATCATTTCCTGTTCTTTTGCCCACTCTACTAGTCTGTATCCTCTTTCATTTCTCTCTCCTAAACCATAGTTTCCTACTGTGTATCTATCCCCTTGATTTCCTACTTTTGCATTGAAGTCCCCTATTATGATGTTTATTTCTGAATTTTTACATTTCTTTAAGGCAGACTCTATGTCATTATAAAATTCCTCTACACTATCTTCACTGGACTCTCCTGTTGGGGCATATACCTGAATAACATTTATGTTAAAAGGTCTGCCACTCAATGTAACTAGTAGACCTCTGTCCGACACGGCCCAATATCCCTGAACAGACTTTGATGTTTTCCGGTCCAAAATTATTGCCACTCCCCTATGTCGATCTTCACCTCCAGAATAAATAATCTTAAAATCTGTATGTATCTTGATGCTCCTGTCCATCTCGTTTCGCACATACCTAATATATTAATGTTTTCTCTTTGAATTTCTTGTGTTATGTTCTCTAATGTTCCGTCGTTGTTTAACGTCCTAACGTTCCATGTTCCTAATTTTAATGTCTCTGTCCTTGTCTTGCGATGATCAGTCTTTAAGCGAATCATTGCCTATAAAGTCCGAATAATTTGGAAGGTGCCACTACATGTATGGTCCAGACACTTTTTCTACGGTTCTAAGCTGAGGGATATGGCTGAACGCCTCAATGTCAATATCCCAAAGTTGTGAGGGCCTGGCAGTTACACATCCTCTGCTGCATAGAGGTGAGATGCTGAGCCAGCGGCATCTATAGCCTACCTTGTGCCTTACGTCTGTAAAGACGGCAAGTGCCACTATTGTATGGGCATTAATGTTGACATACCCTTAACCAACTCGCCCCAAGACGTTTGTTAATTTACTTTATGTTGTGTGAATTCTGCAGTATGTACCTGACGAGATGCAGAGAATAATGCCAGGCAATGAATCGTGCAATCTATTGTTTGTGTCTTCGTTATTCAAAAGTAAAAATACCAAATTAGTGCACAAACGAATTCAGGAGCTTACTAATAAAAGAACACCTACATTAAAAGGCTGTCTGAAAACAACAGATGAAAAAATCATAATAGAAACACATAAGAACATGGTCAGATTATTAAAAACACCTTTATGATGATACAAGAGAAGAACATTATGATATTCGGAGTAATAATGAAGGACCATCAGTTCTGAAGACAGAAGTTCAGAATGCTCATTAACCATATGAAATCTGGCAAGACCCCGGTCCAGACAACATCTCAACAGAAATGATCACTGCCCTAGAAGAATATGGAATAGATCAACTCACCAGGCTGCTGAACACAATATATGATACTGAGAATATACCTCCTGAATTATGTAATTCTATATTTATTGCAATCCCGAAAGAAATCAGGCGCCTTGGAATATGATCAATATCGAACAATAGTATAATGAGCCACATCACAAAGATTTGCTAAGAATTATGATGCAAAGAGTTAGGAAGAAAATACAACCCGAAATATGAGAGAACAATGTGGGTTTGTAGAAGACAAGGGTACAGTAAATGCTGTGTATATGCTGAGAACATTAATTGAACGTTCTATAGAGGTAAACAAAGACTTACATCTTTGTTTTATTGGCTACACAAGGCTTTCGATAAAGTAAGACATGTCAACGTGATAGAGATGCTTGCAGATTTGCAAATTGATGGGAAAGACCTTAAGCTCATTTAAAAAAAGACAAATATTGGAAAAACCAAGCTGCAATAAAGATTGATAATGAAGTAGGTCAAAATCAGCCTATTAAGAGAGGTGTGAGACAGGGATGTGTAATGTCTCCAGATCTGTTTTCCCTACACAGTGAAAGTATTTTAAGAAGTATAGAAGACATGGAAGGAATCAACATTGGGTGACATAACATAAATAACTTTAGATACGCGGACGATACAGTATTGATTGCAGACAATGAGCAAGATCTGCAACATTTAATAGATGCGATCGTTGCACGCAGTGAACAACTTGGGTTAGAAATAAATTGTAAGGAGACACAGATTATGGTCGTCACTAAGATGAAGGAAATGTCACAATGTAATATACAAGTAAATGGGAATATTCTTAAATAAATGAATCGGTACAATTATCTCGGAACAGTCATAACATCTGATGGCAGATGCCTTGAAGAGATTAGAACAAGAATCGCCATTGCGAAAGTAGCCTTTTGCATGATGAAAAACATACTGACCAATGAAATGATGTAATTTGTATGGATGTGAAGCGTGAACATGGAGCAGACAAGCTGAAAAACATCTGATGGCTTAGGAAATGTGGTTTATGAGGTGAATGCAAAGAATACCATGGGCAGACAGAAAAACCAATGACCAAGTTCTACAAAAAACAAATGAAAACTAAGCTATTAGAGACAGCAATGACTGTAGCTATAATAACACCGATATTAGCGAAAGACAACGATGGTAACTACAACAATGACTGTAGCACAACACCGAGTATTAACGATAACGGCGATGGTAACGATAACAGCGATAAGAACTGCTGTAGTGTAACAGCGAGTATTAATGATATCTGGGTCAGGGGTCATGTGATATTCTGTGAGTTATCGGTTCACAGTTTGCTAGACATATGTAAATAAGGTAGTCAGTCATTCCTTTCCCTCTTGGCCTCGAACATACAGGTCGGGGATAGTAGGTATTCACCGTATAAAGACATCCTCTGCCTACTGTAGGGAACTTGAGACTATAACCAACAACTATCTGTCTGTTGAACTCCAGCTCATTGTACCACCTATTAAGTGGTTTCATGCTCATCATCATCACATGCATTGCCTATAAGCGTAGGCGTTTCACGCTGCCCTGCTAGGTAGGCTTATGGGGTTCTCCAACTTGCTCAAAGGTGACCCATAGGCTAGCGGGGTAAAGGGTGTACCTACCATCAAAATGTGCAGATATCGCAGCCCTGATTTAAACAGGTGCAACATAATTATGTCAACAACAACAACAACAACATAAACAAACCTAGAAGACGACCTAAACATGAATCAGTAACAATGTTACATCTCCTTTACAGGACGTTGCCATCAACCCCCGACTGATTGTCTCTACAATTTTACGTTCAGTAGTTTGCCATTGGTTTGTGAAAGAAAAGTCAACGTTGAAGTTCAACTTAATGCCAGTTTGGGAATTGAACGCCTTACATCGTCATAAGTGCAACGGAAGTTTAAGAGTGAGCGCACCGACTGCTTATGAATAAGTAGTGCATTAATGAGAAAATACAACTCTTAGAATGGCTCTACTCGTATGGTAAAACATAACACCATTGTGCAATGTCCATCAAACAACACACAATTATAAACATCGTAGCTGCATGACAACAACATTAATCTGCAAAACCTATACATCAAATGAGATGTCTTGTCTTGCGTATCCTTGTCTATATTCTTCTCTTACGCTGTCGGTTATCTAGTCTGGTTTTCGCGAGTCTTGTCTGGCATTGTTTTGTTTTTTTCCTCTAGTCTTGTCTTTTATTGCCTTTTCTCTAGTCTTGCCTTGCATTGTCTTTTCTCTAGTCTTATTGTCTATTTTTGTTTTTTGTTTGGTAGTCTTGTTTTATATAGGCAAGTCTTCCATTGTCTTTTCTCTAGTTTTCGCTAGTCTTGTCTTGCATTGTCTTTTCTCTATTCTTGTCTTATATTATTTTTTCTAAAGTCTTATCTTCCATTGCCTTCTCTCCAGTCTTGTCTTTAAGCTAATGAAGATTAAATGGAAGGACAAGATCCCAGACACTAAAGTTCTAGAAAGAGCGTCCATGCCCCGTATCCACACTCTACTAATGAAGAATCAGATTCGCTGGGCTGGTCACTTAACTCGCATGCCAGATCACACTCTCCCTAAACGATTTTTTTACGGCGAGTTGCGTTGTAGTAAACGCTCACAACTCGGCCAGAGGAAACGCTTTAAAAACACTCTCACTGAAAGTTTTTAGAATTGATCTTGACATCTGGGAGACTGCTGTCAAAGACCGAAATTCGTGGCGTACATCATTTCGGAAGTGTGCTGTCACTTGGGACGCAACCAGGACTGCAAGAGCTGGGAAGAAGAGGCTGGACAGAAAAACCACTGAAGGAGATTCTCCTCCTTAAACGTCAACAATTCTTTGGCCACATTGTCAAAGAACATTTCGAGCCAAATTAGGTCTTATCAGCCATCTCAGAACTCACAGCTCCATACTTTCAACCCCACTGGTTGAAATGAATGATTATCATCATTCTTGATGGTCAAACAACACATGCTCGCGACGCATCTTTCAAATGTCTGAACTATCAGATGTCGATGGTACATGACATGCTTACCGTGTTTGTAGCGGGTAACGGGGAATCATGCTTCGATTCCGGAGAAGGAGCATGAGAAACGGCTACCATATCCAAGGAAAGCAGCAGGCGCGCAACTTACTCACTCCAGGCACGGTGACGAAAAATAACAATACGGGACTCTATCTAGACCCCGTAATTGGAATGAGTACACTTCAGACCCTTTAACGAGAATCTATTGGAGGGCAAATCTGGTGCCAGCAGCCGCGGTAATTCCAGCTCCAATAGTGTATATTAACATTGTTGCAATCAAAAAGCTGATAGTTGGATCTGGAGTGTTCAAAGCAGGCTTCGGCTGCTTGAATAAATGTGCATGGAATAATGGACTAGGACCTCGGTTCTACTTTGTTGGTTTTCGGAACTAGAGGTAATGATTAACAGTGACAAACGGTGGCATTCGTATTGCGGCATTAGAGGTGAAATTCTTGGATCGTCGTAAAAAGTGAAAGCATTTGGGAAAAAAATAGTTTTCATTAAACAAGAACGAAAGTCAGAGTAGTATGGACGATCAGACACCGTCGTAGTTCTGAACATAACCGATGCCGACTAGCAACATCAGTGGGGTTGAAGCGAAACTGTAACAAAATGGAATATACCTTGGATACTAAATCCATTGCGTATAAAGTCCGAATAATTTGCAAGGTGCCACTACATGCTTGGTCCAGACATATTTTTTATGGCTCTACGCTGAGGGATATGGCTGAACGCTTCTAAGTCAATATCCCCCAGTTGTGAGGGCCTGGCCGTTACTCATCCTCTGCTGCATGGAGGTGAGATGCTGAGCCAGCAGCATCTGTAGCCTAACTTGTGCCTTACGTCTGTAATGACGGCAAGTGCTACTACTGTGTGGGAATTAATGGTGAAAACAACCGTCCCAGTCAGTATCTAAAGCTCATTGAGTAAGCGTTATCAAAGATGGAAAAGCCTGGAAGGTTAACACGGGTAACAAATGCCCGCAGAAGTCGGATGTGTCGGCCTAACGGTGCAAGAACGCAGCTCTGCTGTAAATAGGCACAAAGCAGTCACGTCCGGAAAAAAAAATCCGGATGAACGCAGCAGAAGAAGAAGATGGAAAAGCGTCCGATTGGCACGAAATGGAATATTGCTTGGCTAGCAAATCCGTAACGTGGAAGTCTGAAGCGAAAGCTCTCTGTGTGGATATTGTCTGCATATTGATCCCTCCTGGTTTTCGGAGGAGAAGCCTGTGGTGAAAGGAGGGCTCAATATACGGAACTGAGGCTAAGCAACCATGTGCGGGACGTGACGATTCCTTGGGCGAGCTCAGTACCAGAGCGCTGTGTGTCGGCTCTGCAATTATTGAAGCCTCTTTGGATGGCGGGGAATGCCAATGGTCTGCCCCTGCCTTTTCTTGAGGGCCGACCTGGATGTCTTTGAATGTTCTAGGTAGGCCAGCTGGAATAGGGATTACACCACAACTGTAAGAGCCGAGAAAGCGACGCAGACGCACGAATCGGAGTACAGGTTGGCTAGCAAACCCATTTTGTGGAAAGTCCGAACCGAAAGCTCACTGAGTGGATGTCATCTGCAGTCTGAACTCTCCTGGTTTGCATTGGAAGCGGCCTGTGGCAAATTAAATGCCCAATATACGGAAGTGAGACTAATCAGCCAGGTATAGGCCGTGACGAATCCTTGGGTGATCTTACTACGAGTGCGCTATGTGTCGGCTCTGTAATTATGGAAGCCTTCTTGGATGGTGGGCCCATTCTCTAGCCTTGCCTTCCCTTGTGGGTTGACCAGGATGTCTTCGGCCGTTCTAATTTGACTAGCTGGGATGTAGATGACACCACAACAGTGAGAGTCTAATGTCCGTATCAGAGTAAGAGCGGGATGTTTCTTGAAACACCCGGGAAGGTTAATCCTTTCAACAAATGCCCACATAAGTCGGAAGTGTCGGCCTAAAGAAGCAAGTAAAGTAGCTCTGCTGTAAACTGGCACAATGCAATATCGTCAGGGTGAAAGTGGAATGTCCTTCGAAACACCCGGTAAGGTTAACCCGATCAAGAAATGTCCGTAAAAGTCTGATGTGTCTGCCAAAAGGCGCAAGTAAAATAGTTCTGCTGTAAACAGGTACAACACAGTAACGTCAGAGTGAGAGTCTGGAAAAAAAAAAACTACGGATGAAAGCAGAAGAAGAAGACAGTGAAGTATCTGCACTTGACCTTGCCAGGGCAACTAGTAGAGGCAGTCATCCGAATGACACATAGGGACGTGAGGACCTGATGGGGTGATTCTGCTACTTGAAGGTGCAGCGAGCCCTTATTATTTTTTTTTTTTTAAATTCTCGATTAAGAAAACGTTATTTAATTTTTTTTTTTTTTTGCAATACCCACCTAAATAGGAACATATGTAATTAAAATGGAGGTAGGGGACTGTGGGGTGGTAAAGATAATAAATTAGAATAAGGACAAGTTCGCTAGGGGTATTCAGTATGAATGGGATCTTAATCCCAAACACGCCCTCTATAGGAAATAATACACTGGCTCGAGAAACCCCCAAGCATTGAACAAGGCAGAACCCGGGTGGGGAAGTTCAAAACTAAAATAAAAAATTTTTCCTAAAAGGGTGGAATCCGGAAAGTTTTTAAACCCCAGACAAACCCCAGTAAATATCACTCTACCCAAAGGTGTGTCCCATGTTTAATTTCCCCGGGCCCCCCATTTAAACTCCCATATATAATATTATATATATATATATATATATTTTTAATTTTTATGGGAGATTAAAAGTGGGGCGGGGGGACTTACACATAGACACACCTTCTTGTTTGAGTGATTAGTTACTCGGGTGTCTGTGGGGAGAACTTTCCGGATCTCCCACCTTCTATGGGAAACATTTCTTCTATATTTTTGTTGAACTTTCACCCTGTTCTGCCCTTTTTCAATGCTTGGGGGGTTTTTCGAGCCAGTGATTATTTCCTATAGAGGGCGGTTTTGGGGTTAAGATCCCCTTTATACTGAATACCCCTAGCGAACTTGTCCTTATTCTAATTTATTATCTTTACCACCCCACATCCCCTACCTCCATTTTAATTACAAATTTTTCCCATTTAGGTGGTAAATTTCAAAAAAAAAAAAAAATTAAAAAACGTTTTCTTAATCGAGAATTTA
>JACEFZ010004734.1:0-17940 GCA_014155875.1 Cepaea nemoralis
AGATGTCGTCATATTCATGCCATCTGGCCTGGAGCGCTGTGTTTTTTTTGTCTTTGTTTTTGTTTTGTTTTTTATCGTCGAAGCACAGCCTTGATTTCTTTCACTGTCACTGTGTTTTCATCCGAAATGTTCTGGGTCTCGCACCTATCTGAGGTGACCTCCTTGGCAGGAATATGTCACAAAGAGTCCAGGTGTTTCTTCCTTCATAACATTCCCAAAAATGTCCTAGGTTTTCAAGATTTATGTCCCTTCATAACATTTCCAAGAATACGTCCTTAAGTTGTAAGATTTGTCCCCCTTCAAAATATTCCCAAGAATGTCCTACATTTTCAAGATTGTGTCACTTCACAACATTCGCAAGAAAATGTAACATTGTCAGGATTGTCTCTCTTGATACCATTTACAATATTATATATCCTAAGTTTTCAGGATTCTCTTCCTTCACAACATTTCCACCAGTCTACGAATTTCCACGTAATTCAGTGTGCAGTTCTAGAAGGACAGGTGTGCTTTCAGCCACTGTATTTGGCCTGCCGCTGTAGTGAAGTGGCTCGCACATTAGTCTACCGGCTCGGTGTACAGGTCTTCCAGTCCTCATGCAGAGGAGAATTGTGGAATAAGTTGACCTGGACAGCCATGTACACCAAGCATAAAATGGATACCAGGACATTTCATAGGCAGTAAAGGTGATCGGTACGATACTGACCACAGCACCTATCCAGTGGCCAACGGTCCAAGAAAACACTGGGGTTGGCATTTTGTGCCCAATTCTCCTAAAGAAGTGGTTGGTCAGTTAACACTTATTACAATGTATTCTCTTAATTTAAATACAGAAGTCATAACAATATGTTGCACGATGTATTGCCTTGTATATTTCGACGCATCTCGTCATGTGCATACTACAGAGTTGTATATCATATGATGTAAATAAATGAATAATACTTTGGCTGAGATATGTAGCTATGTGTTTTAAGTATTTTAAGTACCGTTGCAGCATGCACCTGACGGGATGCAGCGAAATATACCGGGCAATAAATAGGACAACATGTTATTTGTAGCTTTTATATCTAGAACTTATTAGATAATTATGACTATTACCTTAGTCGATCGCAGGTCCTGAACGATCCACCCGAAGCAGGCTGGCTTAAATCTATCTGGGCTTGCGTGGACACAAGTAACAAGGCCAAACAGGTCAGGAACATTTCTGTCCAGTTTGAATTCTTGAAGAAATTCATGTTCACTGCAGCAAGCAAATCTTTTACAGGAGTACTCTCGGGTGATGACAATGATTGAATGTGTCCAATGTGTATCTGTTACCAGAATACTATCACTGTTTTCGAGAAGTTTCCTACACTGTGTATGCCCCAATCCTAACACCAGGCTGAAAATCAGCTAGCTTAACAAGGATCGCTGGCAAAACTCAGTATTGATCTCACTCGAATCAGTTCTGCGGCTCTACAGCGCCTTTTAAACTGAGCTTCTGCCCACACTGTCATGAATCAGCAGCGTCCATCACTCTGACCTTGATTAATCAACGGGCTATTCATAGCACAAAGGGAGAAAACACTTCCTTACAAAAAATAAAAGTGCCGGTAGACAAGAATATAATTCTTAACTGTGAACTACCAGCCAGCAAATATAAATTATATTTAAACAGAACTGTCAGAAAACAAAGCTGGCTATCTCATTAGAATTCATTATCTTAATCTCTGTCCTTCTAAGGGAGACAACACAACAGCAGACTTATGACTGTAATAACCTCCACGTTAATCATCATTATGTCTCTTTGTTTCAACGCAAGCTGGCCTCATTAAAAAAAAATACTGTTTCTTCGCTACGGTTTGGGCCGTGACAAGAGCACTGAGTAATTAACATAATGTTTCTGTCGTGTGAAAAAAGAGTGTTTCCTTAAGCCATTTTTCTTGTCAAATCGCAACGAACTCTGTGCCTGTGACGCGGTTGTCTGTGACATGTGCTAGTTGTTGAGTCCGTCCGCTTTCAACATGACACATTAACCCATTAAGATAACAGGAAATGACCTCAGTATTTTATCAAAGGTTGTCATATATACTCTATGGTGAAGGAGTTTATATCTATATATATCCATATATTTATAAGTGTGAATAAATTTAAATAATTATCATCATTGGCACCTTGCCGTCTTGACAGACGATAGTTTGTGCTTTAAAAAGGCATAATAACTTTTAACTATGGCGGTAGCGAGTGTGACTGATAAGGCCAATTTGCGCTGTAAATGTCCGTTCACAGTGGGTGCATGTGAACACGTGGTCATTTCCACCATCATGCACCATCTTACGTCTCAAACGCTTGGTGTGTGACTTTTCTGCAATAATTTTCTCCTTTGACTTTATTCCATTTCTGATATTTGCCCTCCATGCAACACGTTCAGCGGCGACTTGCTCCCAATGTGCATTATCAATGCCTGTATCAATCATGTCCCGCTTACACACATCTTTGTATCGTAGTAGAGGCCGACCCTGAGATCTCTTACCCATCTGTAATTCACCAAAAAAGATATCCTTTGGTATTCTACCATCATCCATCCTCCTAAGATGTCCTATCCATCTAAGTCTACGAAGACTGAGCATGGAATAAACTGTCACACAACCTGATCTTTCCAATACTTCAGTATTTGTGATTTTGTCTTGCCACTTAATACCAAGAATTCTTCGCAGACACCGCATATGAAAGCTGTTTAAATTGTTCTCTTGGTGTGAGTAAGTTGTCCAGGTTTCACTGCCATAGAGAAGAGTACTAAGGACACAGGCTTGATAGACAAGGACTTTTGTTTTGGCAGTAAGCTTCCTGTTCTCCCAGACTCTTTTTCTTAACCTGTTCATTGTTGTTGCTGCCTTACCAATCCGGATGTTGATTTCCTGATCTAGGGATAATTTGCTATTTACCACTGATCCTAGATATGTAAAATGGTCTACTATCTCTAGTTCGGCGTCGTCAATAAAGATTGATGGTACCCCATGTGCACCTTGTGACATAATCTGTGTCTTCTTTTTGCTAATTGTTAAACCAAATTCAGAACAAGCATTGGAGAATGCAGATAGTAGACATTGCAATTCTTCCTCAGAGTGGGTCGTAACTGCAGCATCATCTGCAAAAAGCAACTCTCTGATCAGTACCCTCCTAATTTTGGTCTTAGCCTTCAATCTCTGAGCATTGTAGAGGCCGCCATCTGAGCGTGAGTGAATGTATATACCACCATCCTGATCCCGAAATGCATATTTCAGTAGAAGTGAAAAGTATATTCCAAAGAGGGTGGGAGCTAGTACACAACCTTGCTTAACTCCACTCTTGATTTCAAATTCTTCAGAAGTTGCACCATCAAACTTGATTATACCCTTCATGCCTGTGTGGAACGATTCCACAATGGACAGAAGAGTCGGTGGGCAGCCAATCTTCTTTAGTGCCTTGAACAGACCCTCACGACTGACCAAATCAAATGCCTTTGCGAGGTCGATGAAGGCAATAAACAGTGGTTGATTCTGTTCACGGCATTTTTCTTGCATTTGTCGCAATGAGAATATCATATCAGTGGTAGACCGGTTCAGTCGAAAGCCACACTGTGATTCGGGGTAGACTTGATCTCCTAGGACTTGAAGTCTGCGCAGAACAATTCTGGCAAATACTTTTCCAACAATACACAGAAGTGAGATACCCCTATAGTTGTTGCAGTCGCTCCGATCGCCTTTGTTCTTGTACAGTGTTATGATGCTTGAATCTTTGAAATCCTGTGGGATTTGTCCTTCACGCCAGCATAGCTCTATTAGCTGGTGGATCTGTAGAGTGAGTGTGTCTTGCCCACTCCTGATAACCTCTATTGGAATCCCATCCTTACCTGGAGCCTTGCCAGATGCAAGTTCATTTATAGCACACTTAACTTCTGTTATGGTGGGAAGTGTGTCCAGGTGGTCAAGAGTTGGTAGAGCCTCTATGGCGTTGAGGGCATCATCCGCTAGTTTGGTCTCACTTGAGTAAAGCTCCAAATAGTGCTCTACCCATCTGTCCATCTGCTGTTTCTTATCAGTGATGATTTCTCCAGTCAAGGTTTTCAATGGTGCACTTCTTTTGATCACTGGACCACAGGCTTTCTTTATTCCTTCATACATGCTTCTTATGTCTCCCTTATCACTTGCGATACAGAAAAGCTTCCAGAAAATAATTAAGGGTAATTATAACTTCAGATGGAAGAGGACAACAGAGATTAAGAAAAATATTGGGGCAAGCAAAAGCTGCATTTAAGACAATGAAATGTATCTCATGCAATTAGTCACTATCATTGAAAGTAAGAAAGTGGTTGCTGAAATGCTGTATAGAAATTGTTTTACTGGGTGGCAATGAATTATGAAACGGAAATGAACAAATTAGGAAGAACTTGATAGCAACAAAAATGTAGTTCCTGAGACGAATGTTGCGAATTCCTTAGACTACCAGAGTAACTAATAACGATTGCTTAAAAAGGGCTAATGAAATTAGAACATTATATACAATAATACGAATGCGACAAACAGCTTCCTTTGGTCGTGTGATGAAAAGTAAGGAATTTAATAAAATTGTAATACCCGGGAAAACTCAAGGGGAAGAGAGACATAGGTAAAGATGCTGCATGAACTGTGACAGTAGCATGGAGGAATATCATATGTAGAATCGATTCAGAACACCAAAGACCGAGATCTGTGGAGAGACATGAACGCCTACTTACGAGGGGGGAAAAAGGGGGGGGGGGGAAGGAACATTATTTTAAAAAAAAAAACTAAGTGGCAACTGGTAAGCTTGATGGGAAAAGAGTAACGGTCGGTAAAGAAATAATTACATGCATGGCTTGTCACATGGCATAAGCGAGACAAGAACACAGACAGATCCAAGATTCTGGAGAACAATGATCGATCACGCTTTGCACATGATTATATATACATAGTGCAAACCTGATAAGGTGAACTCACCTGATACCTAAGAAATAGGTCTTCTTATCAGAAATTTCTCTTATGAGACCTTAAGCAGTAATAGTAATGCATTTACAACGTACAATACAATATTGTTCTTCACAATAGAAATTCGCCTCATAGAGATCGCCTTATATATATATATATATGTGTGTGTGTGTACTCTGATCCCGATGATAGTGGAACCCCGCCAGAGGGCGCAGACTGTACGATTGGTCTGGAACCCTGGGAATTGTTCCAGCCCCTGATAAAATCGCATGCGCAGGTAGAATTAGTCTTTCTGTAGTCCACCACACCAAGTTACGAGGCGTCAATGCCTATAGTGACAATATAGCCAAATCCCGCAGGTAAGGGACGTATACGCGCCCGGACCACTGGGCGCGTACACCTGTCTAACGCAAGTGTCTGGACATTGCCTATAATAAGCTTGTTAATTTAGACCCTGAAAGGTTCTGCAGTGGAAAAGCCAGAATTTTGGTTTTAGATGTTAGATTTTCCTGAGTGTTTGGTAGACTTGAAGTTTTTGTTATACTTATTTTTTATTTTTATTTTATTTTATTTTATTTTATTTTATTTTATTTTATTGTTTGGTAGATTTGAAGTTTTTGCTATATTTATTTATTTATTTATTTTTTTGTAGTCTTGAAGTTTTTGCTGTACTTAAGGTTTTCGCAATACTTATGTTTTTCACTGTACGTTGAATTTTTGCTGTTTGGTTTTGCTTGATTCTAACTACATAGCTGATGCTTGTATGGTTGCTGTTCTGATAGTTATTGATTCTATGCATACCTCTGCATGACCTTTTGAGATATTGTTGATGCTACATGTCTGCATATTATTGTTGCTTTTAGAAGTTTAACAAACATATGATACTTGTGTTATTCTTACTTTGTCGTTTATGTCCGATGTCCATTTGAGAAAAAAAAACAAAACTTTCCACCTTGGCGCAACCAGCCCATGTGGCTTGGTTAGTGACCTGGTGGTTCATGTTGCGGTGTAGGTTTGTTTGTTTCTTTGTGCCAGTGATAGCTGGCTTATCTTGTTGACGGTTCTATGCATATGTTGTCAGCTGGGGGTTTCGTTGGGCGGCAAGTTTTGCGTTAGAGTCTATCTTTTTAGGTGGCTTCTTCTGTCAGTGTTGGCTTCTGGCTCGTCTAATGTGTCACCGTTTAGTTGAAGGTTGGCTTTCCCTTGAAACTATTCGTAGCTGTGAATGGGATGCTGGCTTCTTCTTGAGGTTTTGCTGTTGTTTTAGTCTTGGCTTTATTTTGCGTCTCTTTGCTTCCTCCTCGGTGTATTGTCTTTATTATCTTTTCAATGCTCTCCATCCAGTCTTCATCCTCTGGTTTTTCTGTCTTCTTTTCCGCGACTTTGGTTGTTTTAGCTTGGGTTGACTCTCTCTCTAATTTTAGCAGTTTTCTCTCATCTTGAATTGCCAGCAGTATCTCTTCGTTCTTCTTTATTGTCATTGTCATTTGCTCCATCTCTTGTTTGATGCTTCTCTGAGTTTCTTTAATTTCGGCAAGCATCTTTTCAATGTCGCTGGTCGGTGCCGGTCTTTGAAGAAGCTTGACTTGTTTTTTCAAACTCGTCGATCTCGTTCTGCATCAGTGTTCTTTCAGTTTGCGAGATGTCCTGTGACTGTCTCGCACCTCCGCATGGCTTCCTTATATGGGGCTCTCGTGTTAATTGCGATCTTTAGGACATCCCTGTGTCTTTGGAGGTACGGACAGCCCAGGTACCTTGCTCCATGATTGCCCATGCAGTTAGCGCACTTCCTCTTGTTATTGGGTGCTCTGAAGTCGGTGTCCTGCTTAGCCAGCGGACATTCCCTGAAGGCGTGGTGGTCGGCGCAGTAACGGCAGATTTCAGTCTTGCTGCGGCATATTGTTCGACTGTGGCCGGCCCTCTGGCATCTTGAGCATTGGTTGATTCTTGGTATAAACCAATCAGGCTGTTGAGTTATGTTGTTCATTGACACCTGGTGTGGAATCTCGTCGCCCTCCGGTCGTCACCACCGCCAGTGTGGTTGGTATCTTTGAGTACGTCAAGATCCGCTGTGCCTTCAGAATTCTGATGTGAATGTTTTCCTCCTGTAGCTGTTTTAGGATTTCGTCGTCTGACATCTCCACTTGAATACGTTTTATAACCCATCTGGCTGTCTTGAGATCGGTTTTACCGGCTCTGGTGTCTTTCTCCTCCTTCTTCTCAGCTGTCTTGGCTCTTGTCTGTGGTGGGCTGACATCCGTCTTTCTCGTGGTAGCATCACTTGATTTGGCTGTAGCTACATGATCTTTACTGCAGCTAGCAGGCAGGTTCTCCACATTCGTCCTCTGTGCAGGCTTGGCGGCTCCATCGCGGCTCAAACTCTTGTGAGTCTGCTGCTTCTTTGAGTTGGTTTTGCGAACCATTTTCCTCCCCCGTATCAGGCTTCTTGATAATTTAAGGCGACTGAACTTGATAGCGCTGAAAAGTGCTGTCAAGCGAATCGGGCTGTCGATCTGTGTGATTTATCGACTGTGTGATTTGTCGTTTAGTTGGTAAACTCTAATTATACAATCATTGTTGTTAGAACAATCCTCGGAGTAATTCTTTGTCTGGAATTGGAGACAATTTGTCCAATTCCCTTTCGGCCCATTCCTGGATCTTCTTAACTTATTCCTTTACTATTCTTGTTAACCGAGGACGGTTAGAGGTTCTCTCTTTATTCATTTTCTTCTTTGGCTCTACGCAGTCAGAGTTGCGCTCTTCTCCTCACATCACCGTAGCAAAAGTAAGTGGTTCTTGCTCCTGTTTTCACCTCTGTTTCATATATATATATATATATATATATATATATATATATCTAATATATATATATATATATATATTATATATATATATATATATATATATATCATCAAGCGCCGTGCCGACTGGCGTAGGCGTTCATGACTCTCCACAGATCTCTGTCTTTGGTTTGGTTTTTTTGATCAACTCTACTTTTGATATTCCTCCATGCCACCGTCGCAATCCATCCACAATAATTTCTCGTGGTCTGCCTCTGCCTCTCTTCCCCTCGATCTTACCAGTTGTCACTATGTTCTACAGCGCCTCTCTTCTCATCACATGACCAAAAAAAAAGAAGCTGCTTGTCTCTTTCTTATTGTTGTATATAATGTTCTATTTTCGCCAGCCTCTTTAAGGCATTCTTCGTTAGTTACTTTGGCAGTCCAAGGAATTCGCAACATTCGTCTAAGGAACCACATCTCTGTTGCTTCCAATCTCTTCCTAGTTTGTTCATTTATATTCCAAGATTCACAGCCATACAGCAAAACTAGGTTCTATATAGCTCTTCAGCACTCTCTTTCTTACATTCAATGATAGCGACTTATTGCATAAGATATTCTTCATTTTTTTTAAATGCAGCCTTTGCTTGCCCTATTCTGCTCTTAATCTCTGTTGTGCATCTTCCATCTGATGTTATAAATGTCCCTAGATATTTAAAACTATCCACTTGGTGAAGAATTTTCCCTTCTATCTCTATTTCACATTTGGGTGTCACCTGTTTCTTTGATATCACCATTGTTACTGTTTTCTTGATATTCAAGGAGAGTCCTTTCTTTGCACTCTCTGTTACTACAATGTCCAACAATTGTTGTAGATCTGTTGCATTATCCGCTATCAATACTGTGTCATCTGCATAGCGTATATTATTTATATTATAACCTCCAAATATTATTCCTGACTTTTCTTTGATCTCTCTCATTATTACTTCGCTATAGAGGGAGAAGAGATCCGGTGACAAAACACATCCCTGTCTTACTCCCAACTTTAGAGGGAGCCCATGTAAATGATGGATAGAAGGAATAGCAAAGTCCATGGGGATCTCGATATATGTTGGAGCCCATAAAAGGGGCATTCTCCCGCTCTTTATGCTTGAGAGAGCACGACAGATAGATGGATAAAGAGAGAGATAAAAGATAAAGAGAGAGTTAAAGTATATACAAGTGTGATTCAAATGGAAACCTTAAATGTTTTAGTTTTTTTTCTTTTTTTGTAGTGGGGGGAGGGGGTGGTGTGAATATATTATTCTTAAAAAGTAAAGAACAAATGTATTTTTTTCCCGATGTAGTCACCACTGCGTTCAAGGCAAGTTCTCCAGCGCCGATAAAGTGCTTGGATTCCTGTAGAAAAATTAACTCTGGGGTCACAACTCAGTGTGCCTGACCCGGTCGTGAATAGTCTGTGAGAGAAGTCACGCCGTTTTGAAACTGTCTACTCCACTCATACATTTGCTGGACTGACAGGCATGCATCGTCATACTGGACCTTCATTCGGGGATTAATTTCTATAGGTTTCACCCTTTCACTGATTAAAAAAAATATATAACAGAATACTGCTCCTCTTTGGTGCATGTCAAAAGTGGGTAGGTCATCTTTAAACTGTCCTTATGCCTGACATAACCGCGTTCTTCTGCACCGTGATAACACATGCTGAACACTTTTGACATCCTTAACAACAATATTGAAAGGTAACAAGATAATGACATGGCTATTGTAGTTTCTAGCACACTTTTAAGGTTGTCAATTGAAGCCCATTCGTATGTATGTGTAAATGTGTGTTACTTTTTGTGATTGTGGGTGGCATATGTGTATGCGAGGGAGTTTGTGTATGTGTGTTATTGCCTGTGTGTATAACTGTGAGAGTTTGTGTAAAGGATATATGTATGTATGTGTGTATGAATGTGTGTATATAGGTATATATCTATGTGTTTATAAACGTGTTAGTGTTTGTATGTGTATATGTATGTGTATCTGTCTGTCTATCTCATAACATGCTAATATGCATTGTTAATGTTCACAACTTTCATTTGACAATGTTGTATCTATGTGAATGTTACATGCACATAAATAATTGATGTACGAAAGATGAGTGATTGGAAGGGCTGAATTATGACGGGCCTGCGTACCCAATTTGTGTTTCTTTAAAAATAAAGTTCGCGCGTTCGTTTGTCTGTTTGTTCTCTCGTTCGTCTGTTCGTTCTTTCGTTCGTCTGTTCGTTCTGTCGTTCGTCTGTTTGTTCTCTCGTTCGTCTGTTCGTTCTGTCGTTCGTCTGATCGATCGTTCCTCTTTCTATTTTTGTAGCTAGAAGGTCAGTATGTCCGACTTTGGTATGCGTTTGCCTAAGGTTTGCTTCCTCTAGATCAGTGGTTCTCAACCTTTTTTGGTCCATGCACCCTTTCACCATATGTCAGAATGTCATTCCCCCTTTCCAGCGAACGAAATAAGAAGAATTCCCCTTTCCAAAATTATCAGCTTTAAAAAGTGCATTCAAAATAACATACCTATAATACTGAAAATTCGTATTTTCTTCCATATTTGTACATAACCTTTACATGCATAGATTAATTTTATAGTGTAATGTTATACATTTAATGGCACATTAATATGCTGATGGCTTTTAAAACTTAAATAAAAGCATTTTTATATTCACAATATTTTATTAACACACCAAATTAATCATAATACAATAAACAGTTAAAACGTCAAAGAATTGTCACTTAATATACGACACCAGAAGGCCAGAAAATTGTGCTTCATCAAACAAAAAACCGTCAGTAGAAAACCAGGATATTGTGCCTGAAGCCAATTTGAGTCTGCCAATCGGTGGTCTTAATCCCCCCCCCCTTGAAACCCTAATCCCCCTTTCTTTGGGGGGGGGGGGGGGGGAGGAATTTCCCCCTGGTTGAGAACCACTGCTCTAGACAGATTTCGTCCAAGGTAACACACTGTGTCTGCCCGTGGTTAAGTGCCCTTTACTAACATATGCCAGCTCAGAAGTCTGCTATTTTCAACTGCCGAGTGATACGTTAACGTGTACACAGCTTGCGAAGGTGTCCTGTTTATCGCCAAGAGATCAGGAGAACGTTGAGATCTTTAGGTACTGCCATGGGGTGTGCTATATGCTAGAGAGTGTCTGGTGCGAAGATGATTGAATGAAGGCGTGAGATGTGAGATGTCCAGTCATAGGATGCTATATGCCAGAGAGAATCTGGTGAAAAGATGATTAAATGAAGGCGACTTGACTCAGTGAGATGTCCTGCCATAGGATGCTATATGCCAAAGAGTATCTGGTGAAAAGATGATTAAATGAAGGCGACTTGACTCAGTGAGATGTCCTGCAATAGGATGCTACATGCCAGAGAGTATCTGGTGAAAAGATGATTGAATGAAGGCGACTTGACTCAGTGAGATGTCCTGCAATAGGATGCTATATGCCAAAGAGTATCTGGTGAAAAGATGATTAAATGAAGGCGACTTGACTCAGTGAGATGTCCTGCCATAGGATGCTATATGCCAAAGAGTATCTGGTGAAAAGATGATTAATGAAGGCGACTTGACTCAGTGAGATGTCCTGCAATAGGATGCTACATGCCAGAGAGTATCTGGTGAAAAGTATGATTGAATGAAGGCGACTTGACTCAGTGAGATGTCCTGCCATAGGATGCTATATGCCAAAGAGTATCTGGTGAAAAGATGATTAAATGAAGGCGACTTGACTCAGTGAGATTTCCTGCCATAGGATGCTATATGCCAAAGAGTATCTGGTGAAAAGATGATTAAATGAAGGCGACTTGACTCAGTGAGATGTCCTGCCATAGGATGCTATATGCCAAAGAGTATCTGGTGAAAAGATGATTAAATGAAGGCGACTTGACTCAGTGAGATGTCCTGCCATAGGATGCTACATGCCAGAGAGTATCTGGTGAAAAGATGATTGAATGAAGGCGACTTGACTCAGTGAGATGTCCTGCCATAGGATGCTATATGCCAAAGAGTATCTGGTGAAAAGATGATTAAATGAAGGCGACTTGACTCAGTGAGATGTCCTGCCATAGGATGCTACATGCCAGAGAGTATCTGGTGCGAAGATGATTGATTGAAGGCGACTTGACTCAGTGAGATGTCCTGGCATAGGATGCTACATGCCAGAGAGTATCTGGTGCGAAGATGATTGATTGAAGGCGACTTGACTCAGTGAGATGTCCTGGCATAGGATGCTATATGCCAGAGAGTATCTGGTGCGAAGATGATTGATTGAAGGCGACTTGACTCAGTGAGATGTCCTGGCATAGGATGCTATATGCCAGAGAGTATCTGGTGAAAAGATGATTGATTGAAGGCGACTTGACTCAGTGAGATGTCCTGCCATAGGATGCTACATGCCAGAGAGTATCTGGTGCGAAGATGATTGATTGAAGGCGACTTGACTCAGTGAGATGTCCTGGCATAGGATGCTATATGCCAGAGAGTATCTGGTGCGAAGATGATTGATTGAAGGCGACTTGACTCAGTGAGATGTCCTGGCATAGGATGCTATATGCCAGAGAGTATCTGGTGAAAAGATGATTGAATGAAGGCGACTTGACTCAGTGAGATGTCCTGGCATAGGATGCTATATACCTGAGAGTATCTGGTGGAAAGATGATTGAATGAAGGCGACTTGACTCAGTGAGATGTCCTGGCATAGGATGCTATATACCAGAGAGTATCTGGTGGAAAGATGATTGAATGAAGGCGACTTGACTCAGTGAGATGTCCTGGCATAGGATGCTATATACCTGAGAGTATCTGGTGAAAGGATGATTGAATGAAGGCGACTTGACTCAGTGAGATGTCCTGCCATAGGATGCTATATACCAGAGAGTATCTGGTGAAAAGATGATTGGATGAAGGCGACTTGACTCAGTGAGATGTCCAGTCATAGGATGCTATGTACCAGAGAGTATCTGGTGAAAGGATGATTGAATGAAGGTGACTTGACTCAGTGAGATGTGCGGAGAGCATAGATTTGGTGCAAGCTGGGAATCACGGGCAAGTCATGGTGACGTGTAAAAGTTACTTGAGCTACGGGCAATTGGAGTCTGGACGTAGAAGTGGACACATCGTCCAGCCGACCACGATATAGCGGCCTCACAAGGTTTGACCCCGTGGCGAAGTGGTAACGAGTGTCTCGCGCTCCGAAGGTTGTGTGTTCGATTCCGAGAAACGATATTGGGTTAACGA
Organism: Cepaea nemoralis; assembly: GCA_014155875.1. Taxonomy (NCBI): domain Eukaryota; kingdom Metazoa; phylum Mollusca; class Gastropoda; order Stylommatophora; family Helicidae; genus Cepaea; species Cepaea nemoralis. The sequence continues at coordinate 13,026 of JACEFZ010004734.1, forward strand.
TTTCAATTATCTAGGCGACTCCTGGGGTTCTTCGCTGGAGCTACGGAGTTCGTGCTTTGTGCAACGCTTTCGGCAGCTCGCCATGCAGAAAGAGACCGAGCTGTATGGAATAAAACAAATGCAGTCATGTCATGCAGTCATGGCATGCAGCCATGTCATGCAGTCATGTCATGCAGTCATAACACCAGTCCAATGAAGTCGATCCCCTTGTCTGTTATACTCTTTTTGTTTTTAAAGAGTTGAGGACCGAGATGTTTTTAGTTTTATTTTATTTTATTTTTATTTTTTTAATGATAAGGTTTGGTATAATATATGATAGTTTTATGCACAGTCAATGACATATATACGGAGCGGGAAAGGATGCAAGGGATGAACGAGCAACAATATTACATCTTGAAAGCCAAGTCCAAAAGAGAAAGCTTAAATAATATTACCACTGGAAATCAAATGGATCACCATGGTCTGGCAAGAATGCGACAGCGTGGAGTGACGAGGGAATCTGGCCGATGCTCGACGCTTAGAGGAAAGGCGAGACGCACATATAATCAGATTGCTACTGGTACTATTGGGGTTGGAACTCTTCGCTGGCTTCTGAGGATGGGGACGGAGCACTTATGGGAATGCCCCAAATGCTGTGATGTCGATTCCTAAATCAATTAATCAATCAATCAATCAATCAATCAATCAATCAAACAGATCCTAGACAGCTGAGAGGTAAGATATGATGGCCCGCTCCATTACAGGCACAGTTGTCTCTTGGAGACATAGTTTCTCGATATGATAGTTTTATGTACAGTGAATGAGAGAGCTTCTAGCGACAGAGTTGGCTGGGTGGTCTCGAGGTATGGTGTCCGCCTCGAGTGCTGGAGGTCCCGGGTTCAAGCCTCGGTGAGAGCCGGGATTTTTTCACGTTGACTTCTAGTAACAAAATTTCCCCTGGTCTCTGGGTAGTGAGATCGGACGCCCGTGTGTATTGCTGCGCAAGAAAAGAATCCCTAGGCAGTTGGAAATTGAAAAAAAGAGTAGCCGAACGGCGCTGCCCAGGCACAATTTTGAGTTAAAAATCTACCCAAAGTATTTCAGGATCCTGGCCGGTGTTACGGAGTTCGTGCACTGAGCTGAGATTCTCCGGACTCGGGTTTGAGATAGGAGTAGAACGGAGCACTTATGGGTTACACCCGTGTGCCGTGATGTTGATCCGTCTATTAAACTAAACTAAAATAAACTGTCTCTTGGAGAAAATTTCCAGCCCTGTGTAGTGATCGAACCCTTTAATTTCTGAGTCAGACACCTTGACCTCTCAGCCACGGCTACCCCGGTCATGTGCTCAGATCCCTTGTAGGCAGGACCTTTTTCCACTGACCTAGTCGATCCAGCTTCAAATGCGTACCAGGACATTCATGGTAAGTAAAGGCGGCCGGGATGATTCTGACAACATCACCAGGGAGGCCAGAACGGTCTGTGAATATGGGGCTAGCACTAACATTCACTAATTGGTGACTAGCTCCAACATTCAATAATTTGTGCCTAGTACCAACATTCACTAATTGGTGACTAGCTCCAACATTCAATAATTAGTGCCTAGTACCAACATTCACTAATTGGTGACTAGCTCCAACATTCAATAATTAGTGCCTAGTACCAACATTCACTAATTGGTGATTAGCTCCAACATTCAATAATTAGTGCCTAGTACCAACATTCACTAATTGGTGTCTAGCTCCAACATTCACTAATTGGTGACTAACTCCAACATTCACTAATTGTGGCTAGTACCAACATTCACTAATTGGTGCCGCGTACCAACATTCAATAATTGGTGACTAGCTCCAACATTCACTAATTGGTGACTAGCTCCAACATTCACTAATTGGTGACTAGCTCCAACATTCAATAATTAGTGCCTAGCTCCAACATTCACTAATTGGTGCCTAGCTCCAACATTCACTAATTGGTGCCTAGCTCCAACATTCACTAATTGGTTCCTAGCTCCAACATTCACTAATTGGTGCCTAGCTCCAACATTCACTAATTGGTGCCTAGCTCCAACATTCACTAATTGGTGACTAGCTCCAACATTCAATAATTAGTGCCTAGCTCCAAAATTCACTAATTGGTGCCTAGCTCCAAAATTCACTAATTAGTGCCTAGCTGCAACATTCACTAATTGGTGCCTAGCTCCAACATTCACTAATTGGTGCCTAGCTCCAACATTCACTAATTAGTGCCTAGCTCCAACATTCACTAATTGGTGCCTAGCTCCAACATTCACTAATTGGTGACTAGCTCCAACATTCACTACTTGGTGACTAGCTCCAACATTCACTAATTGGTGACTAGCTCCAACATTCACTTATTGGTGACTAGCTCCAACATTCACTAATTGGTGACTAGCTCCAACATTCACTTATTGGTGACTAGCTCCAACATTCACTAATTGGTGCCTAGCTCCAACATTCACTAATTGGTGCCTAGCTTCAACATTCACTAATTGGTGACTAGCTCCAACATTCACTAATTGGTGACTAGTTAGTTAGTCGCGGTTCCAACTTCACGGCAACGGGCTGTCGACATTATGCTCCGTTCCTGTGCCAGTGAATATCACACGAAATGCTCCCCACTGTCCAATGTGAAAAGTTGAATAGACAGGAGTCTCGGCAAGCCAACAGCCCGCAAAGGTACACTGTGCATAATGCCGCCGCCGGAATGCAACGCATAAGTCCTCCACGAAAAATAGATTTCATCGTCGATGGAATCGGCAGTCACCATAATGACTTCATTGACCCGGGTTTTATCCCACATGGCTCGGTATTTTTCCGCAGGTGACCCGTCGAAAGCGCCGTACAAAGCACGAACTCCGTAGCTCTAGCGACGACTCCCAGGAGTCTCCTGAAAATGCACTCGTGAACCGAAAAGACAAACCAGTCAATTCAGCGACAGCCGACCGCAATTGTTCCGAACATGCAGTTCACTGTACAAACAACAGCGGACAGATATAAAAGCATTCCACACGAATTTCACATCTCACAGTGTCGCGCCACTCACTCACTCAGTAGCAGTGAATATACAGATACAGTCTATATATGGAATAGACAGATCCATATACTAACAGTCCATCATGAGGAAAATGCGAATGCAAACCGTAGACACAAGCATAAACACTAAGAGGCCTTAACGCTTCAATGCCTATCCGCCATGTTGGGGACCGGAACTTGTGCATAGTACCAACATTCTCTAATTGATACCTAGTACCAACATTCACTAATTGGTGTCTAGCATCAACATTCACTAATTGGTGCCGCGTACCAACATTCACTAATTGGTGACTAGTTCCATAATTCACTAATTGGTGACTAGTTCCAACATTCACTAATTGGTGTCTAGCATCAACATTCACTAATTGGTGCCGCGTACCACGTTCACTAATTGGTAACAAGTTCCAACATTCACTAATTGGTGTATAGCTCAACATTCACTAATTGGTGACTAGTTCCAACATTTACTAATTGGTGTCTAGCTCCAACATTCACTAATTGGTGACTAGTTCCAACATTCACTAATTGGTGTCTAGCTCCAACATTCACTAATTGGTGACTAGTTCCAACATTCACTAATTGGTGTCTAGCTCCAACGTTCACTAATTGGTGACTAGTTCCACCATTCACTAATTGGTGTCTAGTACCAGTATTCACTATTTGGTGTCTAGTACCAGTATTCACTATTTGGTGCCGTGCACCAACATTCACTAATTGGCACCTAGTACCAACATTCACTAATTGGTGACTAGTTCCAACATTCACTAATTGGTGACTAGTTCCAACATTCACTAATTGGTGTCTAGTACCAGTATTCACTATTTGGTGCCAAGTACCAGTATTCACTATTTGGTGCCGTGCACCAACATTCACTAATTGGCGCCTAGTACCAACATTCACTAATTGGTGACTAGTTCCAACATTCACTAATTTGTGACTAGTTCCAACATTCACTAATTGGTGTCTAGTACCAGTATTCACTATTTGGTGTCTAGTACCAGTATTCACTATTTGGTGCCGTGCACCAACATTCACTAATTGGCGCCTAGTACCAACATTCACTAATTGGTGTCTAGCTCCAAAATTCACTAATTGGTGACTAGTTCCAACATTCACTAATTGGTGTCTAGTACCAGTATTCACTATTTGGTGTCCAGTACCAGTATTCACTATTTGGTGCCGTGCACCAACATTCACTAATTGGCGCCTAGCACCAACATTCACTAATTGGCGCCTAGTACCAACATTCACTAATTGGTGACTAGTTCCAACATTCACTAATTGGTGACTAGTTCCAACATTCACTAATTGGTGTCTAGTACCAGTATTCACTATTTGGTGCCGTGCACCAACATTCACTAAGTTATACCTAGCACCAACATTCACTAATTGGCGCCTAGTACGACCATTCACTAACTGATACATGTGCAGAATGGTGGGAATAAAATGGCATGGTAAAATCGCCAATGTAGAATTTGTGGAGAGAACTAAACAAATCCCAGTGAACCAAGAGGTGATGGGAAAACATTGGCACTGGATAGGACACACGTTGAGAAAACATGAGAACAATATAACTAGACACTCTCTTGTCTGGAACCCACAGGGCAAACAAAATAGCGAGAGACCCATAACACATTGAGAAAAGAATTACAGATAGAGATGAAACATATTGGGAGAACATGGGCAGCTGAAGGAGATAGACAAGATAGGACATCTTGGCGTGATTTGCTTGAAGGCATACGCCCAATGGAGGGTAAAGATCAGAGGAAAAAAAGCACAATATACCTATGACTTCTGTTCTTTATTTCACTTATTCCCATGTCATCACCACATACAGTGTCCGTATATTGTGCAAAAACCCAAAAAACTCGGGAAAAAAT
>JACEFZ010004735.1:0-16722 GCA_014155875.1 Cepaea nemoralis
ATGTGACCGGCGCTCAGAAGCAGGGAACTACTGACGTAATCTTGCCAAGAAATCAACATACAGCTGAAAGATGCTGGTTTTTGACAGCAATGTCCTGTAAAGGATATGCAAAAAAAAAAAAAAAAATGCGGCACTAATGGGTCGTAACAACAAATCATTAACTTGATAACAGCAGGATATGCAAAGTTCTTCATGAGGAAAACTAGCACTAGCATTTGAAATAAAAACAGAACTACTACAGGGATGTCTTTTGTCACCATTATTATTTTACTGACTGTAGACTGGATTATAAAGGCAACAGCAACTACCGACAGAAATGAAATTCAATAGACTCTATCAAAGTAACTTGGTGATTTGGATTTCACAACGACATTGCACTCCTGTCATACGCACACGAATTCAAATGCAGGATAAAATAATCATGCTTGAAGAGATGTAACAAAATTAGGTCTACGATTCATAGAGGTCAGAAACAGATAATGAGAGTAAACCAAGCAAATAACAACCCGATCTTCCACGATGAAACCCCGCATCAAGAGGCAATACTTGGGAACTAATGTGGACAAAAATGGGGGAACAGACAGAGATACTAAAATAAGAATACAACGACAAGAGGATCTTTCCTACTGGGGAGACATCCTTGAAGATCTATGAACTAAACCATGTTCTAGTGGCGGAGAGACACCTCACGCCGGTCTAGGAACGTGTTCTACGTGTTGGGGACAATGTTAAAATACCATTGTATTTGTATGGTGTACCAATATTGTTAAGGCCTAGTGGAGCATCTTTTGAGGATCTAGAAATACATTTGAGGGGTGGGGATACATCTCTGGAAGATCCAGGCAAAAGTTCAATTTCTTATCAAGAATGTGTATCTATTCTGTTATTTAATGAAATTATTCTCTTGAGCATCGGTTCTCGCAAATGGAATGACAAATGTTTGCATATTGTAATTGTATAGTATGATTGTATATTAACGTTGACGCCTAGTTCAGATTATATGCCTGCATATGGATATTTGTAAAGATCTCAAGTTGGATCGTGTATCCTGGTCACGCAGAGGTTTGCCAGTAATGAGAGAGCTAATGCGATGGCTTTGGTAGCATCAGTGGCGGCTCAATGGGGATCAACATAGGGCAAATAATGCGGATATGATATAACAACTAGCTGTAAGGTGAAAGAGAGTTTGACTAACCAACACGTCCCAGTCTCCTCGAGCATAACGTCACTTTTCCTACAAGCAGACAGTAGTTACAGCGGAGACACAGTTAATGTATTCAAAGCGAAACGGGAGCAGTCAGCGTTCATGTGATTCGGCATTTCCCAAACCACTTAGCACAAATAATTATGTTTAACGTTTATGGCATCGCTTCTATATACTCAAAAGAGCAGGCTGTTAGACGGGTCTGCGTACCCAATTAGTAACCCTTTGAAAATAAAGTTCGTTCGTTCAGTCAGTCAGTGAGTCAGTCAGTACACCCTGGTAACTTAATTTATATCCATAGTTTTATTTTGTGATTACGTTTTCTACCCTTATTTCCACGGGGTAGTTTTATTTTCAAACTGTATTTCCATATTGTGGTTATATTTTCTATCCATATTTCCATAGTGTGGTTATATTTTCAGTCCGTATTTCAATAGTGTGGTTATATTTTCTATCCGTATTTCCATGGTGTGTGTATGTTTTCTATCTGTATTTTTACGGTGTGGTGTATTTTCCATGTGCATTTCCATGGTGTGTTTATATTCACCCCACATGTCGTAAATAGTACGTTCTGTTCATCGGTAAGGCTCGGTGTTTATCGGAGATGAGGTAAACAAATACAAGCTTGTCCATGACGTGGTCTATGTAAGACGTGGTCTATGTAAGACGTGGTCTATGTAAGGTTGACAAGATATAGGCGTACATCGTCTAGCCTCAATTCAGAAGAATCATGATTCGAACTCCAGATGCCAACAGATTTAGAGCATTTTGTCAAGGAAGCCGTGTGTTCTCTCTCTCTCTCTCTCTCTCTCTCTCTCTCTCTCTCTCTCTCTCTCTCTCTCTCTCTCTCTCTCTCCTCTCTCTCTCTCTCTCTCTCTCTCCTCTCTCTTTCATCCTTGTTTTCTTCTTGTTTTCATTCTCCTATTCGTTCTTGATCAAGGGCGCCTTTTAATGCAGGAAGTGAATCTTAGGATGATTATCAGTATCTGAAAACAGTTAAGAATAAGGCTGTTTATCCGCTGTCCTGCCATCATTTTTAAAACTAGAACACTATGCTGTTCAATATTTATATTATTTCATTATTCTGGCCTGCAGACACATAAATTACTTTTGTGCACTTTGTTGCGATGCTCCTTTTGTAATTAAAAGTGGGAGAGAGTGTGAAGAACTCATAAATAGTTTCCATTCGTATGAGCATTGCTCGTGTACCGGAATGAATCAATCTATGATTTTGATGCCCTGAGGGTTTTCAGTTCCTTGTCTGAAAGAGAGAGAACTGTGTAAATAATGTGCCGTGTAAATTGTCGCAGTGCCGTCCCTTTATTTCTGAAGGCATGTCATTACCTATTTTGCGTCTAGCGATTTGCGCGAGGAAAGAGGCCCATTACTGTTGCTTATTTTGGACAAAAATCAATTCCTATGTATTTCTGGTCTTATACATTGTTAACTGTTTGTAAGGCTTGCATTTCTCTGTACAGTAGAAGATCTGTTCATTTACAGATGTCCGACGCGTTCGCGCTCTCATGCAGACACACACACACGCACGCACGCACGCACGCACGCACGCACGCACGCACACACCACACACACACACACACACACACACACACACACACACATATATATATATATATATATATATATATATATATATATATATATATATATATATATATGGAGAAGGTGAGTCTTTAAGTTTATGGAATTTTATGAATAACTTTATTTTTAACTAGAGTGCGAGCCAGAAATTGTGTATATGTTATTTCTCAATATAATCCCCCCATCTGCCCAGTAGCTTGTTGATGTCCTCCAGGAAAAATAACAGGTGTGGCCTTTAACCAATTGGGCACTGCCTCCATTACCTCGTTGCCATCTTCAAACCTTTGACCTGGCATATGTGCTTTCAAAGATTCAAACAAGTGGATGACCGGTGACATCAAGTCTGGACTTATCCTGGATGTTCCAAGTCCTCAAATTCCAGAGCACGTAGTGTATCCACTGTATGTGCGTATATATAGGGTTCAACAACTCTAAAGTAATGAGATCCTATTTCGAGATCCATTGGGCTGTCGAAGAGTGCTTTTTAGAACGGTCGTGGGATATTTACAAACATGATTTGGGAGTGAGGGGTGGGTGGGGGGGGGGGGGTACAAACATACGATCAACAGGTAATATTCAGAAATGGACAGCAAAAACCTTGGCGTAAATTGAAATGCTGCCAAAGACAGACGTACATGAAAACAAGTCGCAGAGTAGGTCGTGGTGCCGCAGAGTAGGTCGTGGTGTCGCAGAGTAGGTCGCGGTGTCGCAGAGTAGTTCGTGGTGTCTTAAAGACCTCCGAGGCTGTAGGAGAGGCAAGGTAAAGCATAAGCAACGTGAGCGTTGGAGCACATCAGGAGACAACCGTGGTTACAATTTGCAGATATTGGTTTTGGCTAGGGTTTTCCTGAACATTATTTTTTTTCCATTACCATCTATTCCACTTTATAAGTGGTAATCATCATCAATTAATGTTTGACTGCTATTTATTTACATACAAGATGCGGAGTGGCGCGGTGGTAAGTGTGCCCGCATACCAAAATGATGCTCTAGTTTCACACCAGTAATGGCATAGTTATTCCAACCCTTGGAGCTCTACTCTCGACCCAAATGATTAAATTAGGTACTGGAAAATGTTCTGTATGTTCAGGAAATTGTTTGGAAGGAAATATGGCGAGAAATGAAAATGGCCGTCTCACGTCATATTCCGACACCCAGTAAATGTGGGGCCCAAACACATCAATCACCTTTACTATAAAAAATAAGTTTCTGCATAGCCTTTACAAGAACGCAGCAGTCAACCGCAGCATTTTTAGCTGTTCGTGATTCCTGGGCAACTTTACGTTCAATAGTTTGTCATTATTTTCTGAACGACCAGCACCCATACCATTTCATAAAAACCAAGGTAAGGCGGTCTGCTGCCAAATCGCCCAAAACTGTTTTTCGAGCGCGGGTATGCGGGATTACGAACAGCATCAGTAACTCCTTCGCCAGGGTCTATATGGCCTCTTAGATTAATTGTGCCTGCACACGCACTCACGCACATCCACGATCACACACACACACGCACTCACGCACATCCACGATCACACACACACACATCCACGATCACACACACACACATCCGCGATCACACACACACATCCACAATGATACACACACCACACATACACACACACCACACATACATACACACATCCACGATCACACACACACACACATACACGAACACACACACATCCACGATCACACACACACACACCACACATACACGATCTCACATACACACACACGCACTCACGCACATCCACGATCACACACACGCAGTCACGCACATCCACGATCACACACGCACTCACGCATATCCACGACCACACACGCACTCACGCATATCCACGATCACACACACACACGCACATCCACGATCTTTACACACACACACATACATCCAAGATCATACACACATCCACGATCTTTACACACACGCACGCACTCACGCACATCCACGATCACACACACACACTCACGCACATCCACGATCACACACACACACACACACACACACACACACACACACACACACACACACACTACTTGTAATGAGAAGAACTAACAGGACTGCTGTTGCATAAACATGCAAACCAAGTTAATTAGTTCTTATTTCCAAATGTAATAAATATTACACCTTTAAACTGTTCGAAGGCAGAACTGGGAAATTACTCGATAGAAAGACATGTCTCTATCACGCATTAAATATCAAATAAAAATTGGATCAGTGTCCGGGAGTATTAACTGATTCAATGCTGAATGATAATATATCGATAAATTGGACCTCCCATTTGGACAGAAGGACGATATATCGTCATGCTAAGTTTATCGTATTATTTGTTTTGTTTCGTGGTATCTTCCGCGATTTCAATGCTCAGAGAATATACATTTATATTACAATACTTGTTCATTTGATTGCGCACCATGTTTGGTTTAAGCCTACGTTTTATTTGGCACTGAATCAGTTAAAACTGTACACGAGGAAACCCCATGTTGTAACTCACAGATGGCCTCAGTCATGTAGACATGATGTTTACATCTCGGCTGGACCACAGAGGTGAAGATGTGATCTTGACAGTGATAGGAAAGATTGCGCTTTATAATGGAACATAACACGTGTGGCGAACAAAGGAAGTATGAATAAATAGCAACATGATATGTCGCAGCCTAAAGTCAGTCGATGTTGCAAGAAGATGTGACTTAAATGTGAAATAACCACCACGTGAGGACCACACATGATTGCAGCATAGCGCTGGTGTGAAAGTTGCCAGGCTTGTTAAATAGGAAAGGGGAATATAAAACAACTCCTGCAATCGATACATTTCGACAGCTATTAAATATAACTGCATCTGTGATTGACCTGGTCGTGTTTATGTGCTTTTTCTGGGAACAAAACAAGATATTAAACGACATGCACAAGCAAGAGCGAGGCTTATTGTGGTTTGGGGAGATGGGGGGGGGGGGGGGGGGGGGGGGGAATTGATTTTCTAAAGACTTTGCAAGCTTTGAGTGTCATCAAATACCAGTTATTCAGTCAGCCGGACGACTGCCAGGAAATGTCGCAGCCATTAGCGGGACACGTGTGCAGTTAAGTCATTAACTGACTGACACTTGCCAGTGATGTGTGATGTATCGTTGTAATGTAATCAACAATAATTGCTAACTCCACAAGAGAACCTTTCTTTGCACTAGGAGGAAATGTGTGGAAGTCAACAGAAATTAAATCTGGACCTAATGGGACATATTAAACGTAGAATCAGCAATGTCGCGTGGATCAGTGACACGCAGAACAATTAAAACGGTCACTAATAAAGTAAACACATTCAGTAATGTGTGCATGTGCAGAATAAAGGGACTAAACATGGTATGATAGAATCACTAATGTGAGCTTATGGAAAGTTTAGTTTAATTTAGTTTAGTCGATGGATCAACATTACGGCACACGGTGCAACCCATAAGTGCTCCGTTCTCCTCCTAACTCAAACCTGAGTCTGGAGAAACTCAGCTCAATGCACGAACTCCGTAGCACCGGCGAGGATCCTGAAATACTTTAGGTAGATTTTTAATTCAAAATTTTGCCCGGGCAGCGCCGTTAGGCTACTCTTTTTCGATTTCCAACTGCCAGGGGATTTTTTACGTGCGCAACAATACACACGGGCATCCGATCTCACTACCCAGAGACCAGGGGAAATTTTATTACTAGAAGTCCACGAGAAAAGATCCCGGTCATCACCGGTGCTTGACCCCGGGTCCTCCAGCACTCGAGGCGGACACCATACCGCGAGACCACGCAGCCCCCCCCCCCCCCCCCCCCGAGCTTATGGAAAGAAGCAAACATATTCCAGCGAATCAAAGTTCCAGGGAAAGACACGGGCGCTGGATAGGGTATATGCATGGAGAAAACATGTGACAATCAGAACTAGAATTGGGTAAACATGGAGAAAACATGTGACAATCAGAACTAGAATTGGGTAAACATGGAGAAAACATGTGACAATCAGAACTAGAATTGGGTAAACATGGAGAAAACATGTGACAATCAGAACTAGAATTGGGTAAACATGGAGAAAACATGTGACAATCAGAACTAGAATTGGGTAAACATGGAGAAAACATGTGACAATCAGAGCTAGAATTGGGTAAACATGGAGAAAACATGTGACAATCAGAACTAGGATTGGGTAAACATGGAGAAAACATGTGACAATCAGAACTAGAATTGGGTAAACATGGAGAAAACATGTGACAATCAGAACTAGAATTGGGTAAACATGGAGAAAACATGTGACAATCAGAACTAGGATTGGGTAAACATGGAGAAAACATGTGACAATCAGAACTAGAATTGGGTAAACATGGAGAAAACATGTGACAATCAGAACTAGAATTGGGTAAACATGGAGAAAACATGTGACAATCAGAACTAGAATTGGGTAAACATGGAGAAAACATGTGACAATCAGAGCTAGAATTGGGTAAACATGGAGAAAACATGTGACAATCAGAACTAGAATTGTGTAAACACGGAGAAAACATGTGACAATCAGAGCTAGAATTGGGTAAACATGGAGAACACATGTGACAATCAGAGCTAGAATTGGGTACACATGGAGAACACATGTGACAATCAGAGCTAGAATTGGGTAAACATGGAGAACACAAGTGACAATCAGAGCTAGGATTGGGTAAACATGGAGAAAACATGTGACAATCAGAGCTAGAATTGGGTAATCATGGAGAAAACATGTGACAATCAGAGCTAGAATTGGGTAAACATGGAGAAAACATGTGACAATCAGAGCTAGAATTGGGTAAACATGGAGAAAACATGTGACAATCAGAGCTAGAATTGGGTAAACATGGAGAAAACATGTGACAATCAGAGCTAGAATTGGATAAACATGGAGAAAACATGTGACAATCAGAACTAGAATTGGGTAAACATGGAGAAAACATGTGACAATCAGAACTAGAATTGGGTAAACATGGAGAAAACATGTGACAATCAGAACTAGAATTGGGTAAACATGGAGAAAACATGTGACAATCAGAGCTAGAATTGGGTAAACATGGAGAAAAACATGTGACAATCAGAACTAGAATTGGGTAAACATGGAGAAAACATGTGACAATCAGAACTAGAATTGGGTAAACATGGAGAAAACATGTGACAATCAGAACTAGAATTGGGTAAACATGGAGAAAACATGTGACAATCAGAACTAGAATTGGGTAAACATGGAGAAAACATGTGACAATCAGAGCTAGAATTGGGTAAACATGGAGAAAACATGTGACAATCAGAACTAGGATTGGGTAAACATGGAGAAAACATGTGACAATCAGAACTAGAATTGGGTAAACATGGAGAAAACATGTGACAATCAGAACTAGAATTGGGTAAACATGGAGAAAACATGTGACAATCAGAACTAGGATTGGGTAAACATGGAGAAAACATGTGACAATCAGAACTAGAATTGGGTAAACATGGAGAAAACATGTGACAATCAGAACTAGAATTGGGTAAACATGGAGAAAACATGTGACAATCAGAACTAGAATTGGGTAAACATGGAGAAAACATGTGACAATCAGAGCTAGAATTGGGTAAACATGGAGAAAACATGTGACAATCAGAACTAGAATTGTGTAAACACGGAGAAAACATGTGACAATCAGAGCTAGAATTGGGTAAACATGGAGAACACATGTGACAATCAGAAGCTAGAATTGGGTACACATGGAGAACACATGTGACAATCAGAGCTAGAATTGGGTAAACATGGAGAACACAAGTGACAATCAGAGCTAGGATTGGGTAAACATGGAGAAAACATGTGACAATCAGAGCTAGAATTGGGTAATCATGGAGAAAACATGTGACAATCAGAGCTAGAATTGGGTAAACATGGAGAAAACATGTGACAATCAGAGCTAGAATTGGGTAAACATGGAGAAAACATGTGACAATCAGAGCTAGAATTGGGTAAACATGGAGAAAACATGTGACAATCAGAGCTAGAATTGGGTAAACATGGAGAAAACATGTGACAATCAGAGCTAGAATTGGGTAACCATGGAGAAAACATGTGACAATCAGAACTAGAATTTGGTAAACATGGAGAAAACATGTGACAATCAGAACTAGAATTGGGTAAACATGGAGAACACATGTGACAATCAGAGCTAGGATTGGGTAAACATGGAGAACACGTGTGACAATCAGAGCTAGGATTGGGTAAACATGGAGAACACATCTGACAATCAGAGCTAGGATTGGGTAAACATGGAGAACACATCTGACAATCAGAGCTAGAATTGGGTAAACATGGAGAACACATCTGACAATCAGAGCTAGGATTGGGTAAACATGGAGAACACATCTGACAATCAGAGCTAGGAAGACCTTTCTATGAACCCCCAGGGCAAACGAAATAGATGGAGATCTAGACCGCACGCAGAAGCCAATCAGAAAGAGATCACTAACGTGGGAGGGACGTAAAGGGGGGGGGGGGGGGGGGGCTACAGGAGAGTTAGTTGCATATCCTTGACAGAACGGCCCAGTCAATCCCAGCATTGTTTGGCTGTTTGTGATTTCTTGGCACGTTTACGTTCAGTAGTTTGCCATTGCTTTCTGAACTACCGGGACTCATATCGAATTGTATGAAAAGCAACTCAAGGCAGTCTGTTGCCAAATCGTCTGCAGTTGTGTTTCGAACGCAGTATGCATCCGTAATTCCTCTGCATCAGAGCCGGCTGCTACAGGAGAAGACAGTTAAAATAAGGTCTTGACCTGCATTGTGTGAGAACCTCTGCTCAGTTGGAGAAATAACAAGGAGAAGACCAAGAATGACTAGCTGGTTCGGAATTAGAGAACCGTTTCGGATTTTAAAAAAAGATCCAACCGATTGCGTGTTTTGTTGTGTGATCTAGTGTGATGGTATACGTGTCTACAGATCTGTAGATAATATACAGTTATACATCTTACACCTGTAACAGTGAGTAGTGTTTTTAGGTACCATTTAAGGATAAAGAGACGGAATTCTGGGCAAATAAACTACAACTCTAGCACGGAACGGTAGCGGGGGCTTTCTGTATATCTATTCTCGTCTTCTTTTCCCGTCCCTTATACCCAACTGGGAACTAGGCCCTCAGCTAACTCACTCCAAGTCCTCCTTTCCTTTGCTGTCCCATGCAGCTCCGACTATGTCCTTCCAATATTATTCATTAAAAAAAAAAGTCGCTTAAAAGTCGACTTCATTGCACCGGGTTTTATCCCATATGGCTCGGTCTCTTTCCGCAGCACGGAAAACGTCGCACAAAGCACGAACTCCGTAGCTTTTAGCGACGACCCACAGGAGTCTCCGAAACATTTAACTCGTAAACCGAAGGGTGCGGCCCGGAATCGAACCCACAACCTTCGGAGCACGAGTCAAACGGCTTGACCACTTCGCCACAGAGACTCCCTAAGTAATTGTGCCTGCACACGCACTCACGCACATCCACGATCACACACACACACACACACATCCGTGATCACACACACACACACACATCCAGGATCACACACACCACACATACACACACACACCACATATACACACACACATCCACGATCACACACACACACCACACATACACACGCGCGCACTCACGATCACATACACACACACGCACATCCACGATCACACACACACACACACACAAACACACACATCTACGATCACACACACACACACATCCACTATCACACACACATACACCACACACACACATTCACGATCACACACACACACATACACGATCTCTCACACACACACACACGCACTCACGCACATCCAAGATCACACACACGCACTCACGCACATCCACGATCACACACACACACACGAACTCACGCACATCCACGATCACACACACGCACTCACGCACTTCCACGATCACACACACACTCACGCACTCACGCATATCCACGATCACACACACATGCACATCCACGATCTCACACACACACATACATCCACGATCACACACACACACACATACACATCCACGATCTTACACACATACATGCACTCACGCACATCCACGATCAATATTATTCATTTCTGTTTCTACTTCTCTTTTCCGTGTGATGTTTGGGTCGTCCTCTATTGCTTTTGCCTTGTCGATTCCAGACAAAGGTTTCTAGGTATTCTATTCTTCATGTTTTCTAAATATGTACCCAATCCATAGCAAGAGTATTTATTTCCTCACCTCTTGGTTCACTGGTATTTTTCTAGTCCTCTCAATGAGCTTCACATTGGTAATTCTAATCTATTTTATATAAATTGTAATCTATTTTGCCGAGTCACCAATAAATGACTATTTGCAGTTTATTTGTAATCGTGATGGTCGTTTTCCCTGTTTCAGATCCACTCAGCAGTACTGAGTTTACGTTATAATTAAATATTATAAGTTTCGTATATATGGTTTAAAAGACAAAAATTGGAATATGATAAATATCAATGAGGAAATGTGCAACACATTTGGAAAGAATACTTTGTTGAATTACTAAATTGTGAAGTTCCAAGTAACACTTTCCCACATGAAGAGGTTCTAACGTGTGAACCACAAATTGAAGAACCTGCATTTGAAGAAATCCTATATGTAATCACACGACTTAAAAACAATAAGGCAACTGGGGCGGAAGGAATTGCTGCTGAATTTATCAAGGCGGGTGGCCATGCATTACATCTAAAGCTATACGAACTAATAATAAAAATCTGGAGGACTGAAGAATTACCCCATGACTGGAAAGAGTCATTATTGATACCTATCTTTAAGAAAGGAGACAAGTTCCAGCGTGAAAATTATAGAGGAATATCACTACTGTCCTTAAGCTATAAGATACAATCCGCAGTATTACTAAATAGACTAAAACCATATTCAGAATACATATTAGGTGACTACCCAGGCGGGTTTTAGACAACACAGATCAACAATAGATCAGATAATTTATCTTACGACAGATAGACGAGAAAAATTGGGAATATAAAAGAGATCTCCATAACATTTTTTGTGGATTTTAAAAAGGCTTATGATAGTGTCCATAGGAATAGTCTATGGAATGCTATGCAGGAATTTGGAATACCAAGTAAGTTAATCAACATGACCAGACTATGCATGGAAGATACTTATAATATAGTAACATATAAAGGCAGGAAATCAGACCCCTTCCAAATAACATCTGGCTTGAAACAGGGTGATGCACTATCTCCGCTACTCTTCAATCTGGCTCTAGAGAAAGTTGTAAGGAAGGTAGTGGAGGAATGTGATATTGGAGGAACATCCAAGCTGCTTGGTTATGCAGATGATATAGATATTATAGGGGAAAATGAACAAAGGACATTGGAAATATTGACTCACTTAAAGGAAAAAGCCCAACAGATGGGGCTGGTTATCAACCAAGATAAGACAGAATATATGGTAATTTCAAGAGAAGGAATGGCTAAAAACTCTGGCCACATACAAATAGATAATATGACCATTAAAAGAACGGAAACATACAAATACCTGGGTACAATCTTCAACTGCTCCAACATCATAAGGGAAGAAATACAAACTAGAATCAAATCTGGAAATAAGATATACTATGCACTACAACATCTACTAAAATCAAAGGCGCTATCTCGTAACACCAAGATCACAATATACAAAACACTGATCAGACCAGTTGTGCTGTATGGCTCTGAAACCTGGAGTACAACTAAAGGAGACGAAGCCTTGCTACAAACCTTTGAGAACAAAGTTTTAAGACGCATCTTTGGACCCATTAGGGATACACAAAGTGGAGAGTGGAAAAGAAGAAGTAACAAAGACATTTATGATCTGTTTAAGTCCCCGCTAATCACTGGTATCATGAAGGCTAATAGACTACAATGGCTGGGGCATATAGAAAGAATGGAAGGTAATAGGGAAACAAAACTCGCTTACACTCAGGAAATAAATGACCGTAGACCCCGAGGTAGACCAAGAAGACGGTGGAGAGATAATATATATACAGACCTACAAGCACTTGGAATCAACGACTGGCAAGAGAAGGTCCACCAGAGAGACGAATGGAGACGGATTGTATCTGCAGCAAAGAACCTCAATGGCTCGGAACGCTGAAGAAGAAGAAGAAGCTTCGTGCTAAGTTGAATGTCGCTATGCTTCAACAGATTTCCTAGTCCTATACAAGTTCTTCTTTTGTATTCTTATTCTGTTCCATCATATTAAATGCGTTGCTACATGGATAAGTAACTGATTCCCTTTCTGAAGTGAGGTTTTACCAAGTGAGATATAGTTGCCATTTACTTGAGTCATTCTCATTGTCTATTAAATTTGTAAGGTAATTGTTGTTTCCGGTAAAGTGGCGACGGCGTAACGGTATTTTTTTTTTTTTTTTTAATTTTCAGAGGATGCTGTTTTTTGTGTTTTTCTGGGATGAATGTGCTGATTTTTCGTATCCGTTTTAGGAAGTTCACAAGAAACCATGGAAGGCAGGTGGTGGATGAAATGGTGAGGGCAGCCGACTGATAGTTGTTGGTTATGGTCGCGACGGTAGGCAGACGATCACTTTAACGAGACAATGGCTACAGTCACCCGGCCAGAATGGTCTCTGCCTAGAAGGAAAGCAACGGCAAACTACCTTCTTTAAAGTCACCTAGTTTATTTTGATTCGACTAAACACAGTGTGTCACGAGAAAAGGACAGCAACACTGAAATTAGCGGGCTGGAGTTCGAACTTTAAGCGAAGACGGAAAATTGGATAACATCAAATAAGAAATGGGAAGAGAGAATATTAATATATTAGGAATGTGTGAGAAGAGATGGAAAGGAACAGTGATTAAGGCGGGGAGGAGGTATTTTAAGATTATTTATTCTGGGGGAGAAGAAAGACAAAGAAATGTAACAATTTTATTGGATCTACAAACATCAAAATCTGTTACAGGATATAGGCGGTGTCAACAGGGTTCTATTGGTAAAATTAAACTTCATTCAAATATATGCCCCAACGGGAGAAAGCAGTTAAGATAGTGTAGAGGAATTTTATAATAACATGGAGAATGTTTTAAGAAATGTAAATATTCAGAAATAACAATCATAATCTGTACCTTCATTGTGAAAGTAGGAAATCAAGGCGATGGATGCACAGTAGGCAAACATGTTTTGGGAGAATGAAACGAAAGAGGATACAGACTTGTAGAATGGGCAAAAGAGCATGACATGATTTTTTGGAAACACCTGGTTTAAGCAACATCCTAGAAGATTATGGACATGGAGGAATCCTGACAGCGGAATTAGAAACCAGATTGATTATATCCTGAATGGCAGAATGTTTCGAAATGCGCTAATAATCGCAAAAACAGTTTCCAATGCAGACTGCTACAGTGATCGCATATTTATTACAGGCACATTGAGGACAAAGTTAAAGAAAGTAAAGTATACACCAGGAAACACTAAATGTGATCTGTGTACATTGAAAAATGACAAGGAAATACAAGACAATTTCAACATACAAGTAAAGAACAGATTTTATATATTGTCTGACCTAGAGATCCTATTTCAAGATGTGGATGATCAACGGGGAATTTTGAAGACTTCAATCAGTTTAGCCGTGGAAACAACTATTCCAAAATTAAAGAAAGTGGTTCGTAAAAAGTGGATGACTGAAGAAATTTTACAACTAATGGAGACAAGAAGACACAAACACATAATCCTGACACATATGAAGAGATTCACAGAAAAGTCAGAACGTTATATAAGGAGGCAAGAGTCTCTGTTTTTCAATGTGAGTGACAGCTCTAACAGGGAATATGTGTTTCTGTCGTTCGACATGAGAGGAACTCTCTGATTGGAATTCTGTGTTTATATTTCCTATATATATATATATATATATATATATATATATAGAGAGAGAGAGAGAGAGAGAGAGAGAGAGAGAGTTCTGGTCGGTAATTTACACGTCAATTGTTGTTTGTGAGTAGCACTCTCCTCTACCGGGGCATTTATGTCTATTGTTGTTTGTGAGTAGCAATCTCCTGTACAGGGACATTTATGTCTATTGTTGTTTGTGAGTAGCAATCTCATGTACCGGGGCATTTATGTCTATTGTTATTTGTGAGTAGCAATCTCATGTACCGGGGCATTTATACATTTTGTTGTTTGTGAGTAGCACTCTTCTGTACCGTGAAATTTATGTCTATTATTTTTGTGTGAGGTGCACTCTCCTGAACAGGTGAATGTATGTATATTCTTGATTGTAAGTAGCACTCTCCTGTACCTGGGAATTTATGTCTATTGTTATTTGTGAGTAGCACTCTTCTGTACCGCATAATTTATTTTTCTATTGACCAGACTCCAATATCTAACTGTCTCTGGCTGGCAGTTTTCATGATCACAATTATTTTGGGGTAGATCCAGTCCCGTAGCGAACCCTATACAATGACAATATTATTAGCGGAATCGCCAGTGGGGGAAATAACATCAATAATATTAGATATGCAGATGATACAGTATTGATTGCAGACAATGAACAGGATCTGCAACATTAAGTAGATGCGGTTACTGTACACAGTGAACAACTAGGGTTAAAACTAAATTGTAAGAAGACAGAACTTCCGGTCGCCAGCATGGCGGTTAGGCGTTGAGCCGTTAAGGCCTGTGGCGTGTTTATGCTTGTGGCTAATGTTTACAATTGCATTTTCCTCATGTTGGACTGATAGTACAAGGTTCCGTCGCTCTGCTACTGAGTGAGTGCGTGGGCGACACCGTGAGCTGTGAAATTCGCGTGGAATGCTTTTACATCTGTCCTGTACAGTAAACTGCATGTTCGGAACAATGGCCACCGGCGGTTGCTGAATTGCCTCTTTTGCATTTTTTCGGGAGACTCCTGGGAGACGGCGCTGAAGTTGCGGAGTTCGTGCTTTATGCGACACTTTCGGCGGGTCGCCCTGCGGTAGGAGACCGAGCCATGTAAGAAAACCCGGGTCAATGAGGTCTTTCTGGTGACTGCCGAGCCCATCGACGATGAACTGTGGTATTCTGTTCCATTGTTCACCTTTGGCAGTGAGGAGCATTTTGTGTGATATTCACTGGCACAGGAACGGAGCAATATGGGGACAACCCGTTGCCGTGAGGTTGGAACCACGACTAACTAACTAACTGTGGTATTCGTGCTTGAATTTTGTGTTGACATTCTGGCGGCAGCGTTATGCATAGTGTACCTATGCGGGCTAGGTGGATTGCCGAGACTCCCGTCTATTCCACATTTCACATTGGACAGTGATGGGAATTGTGTGTGATTTTCGCTGGCACGGGAATGGAGCATAATGGGGACGACCTATTGCCGTGAAGTTGGAAACTCGACTAACTAACTAACTAACTGACTGTAAGAAGACAGAGATTATGGTGTTTCTAAGAGGAAAGTGATACCACAATGTAATATAAGGGTAATTGCGAATATTCTTAAGTAAATGAATTGGTACACCTATCTCAGAACAGTCATACCATCTGATGGGAGATCAATTGGGGAACCCGTTGAGGCACTGAGACAGTTACATAAATAAACACACATAGTCTTGTTTGGCGCTCACAGAAGGAGAAGGGGGAAGTAGGAGACTAGAGGACGCACTAGACAACATAAATTTGAAAGCTATAGTTAGACCGGGATTCGAACCTGTCACCTCCAAATGACGACAGCACCTCGCTGCAGGAACAAGTGTACTCCGACGCATGACTAACTAGACACTACAAAAAGTGTCTTCATTAGGCATGTCAATCATAGACATGAACCTACAACTATGGCATGGTCGAGACAAGAACAGTGTGGCCCACGACTCTGGTCATCGTGTGAGATGGCGAAATCCCATGGAAAAAAAACCTGAAAATAATGATTTTGGGGT
>JACEFZ010004736.1:0-17918 GCA_014155875.1 Cepaea nemoralis
GACCCCCTCTTTCAACCTTCCTAAATGCCCTTTGGCCCCTGCCGTCCTTTTTAACCCTGCCCTTCACCTTCATTTCATATGCAGTGGATGCTGTTTTTTTGCGTTAATTCTGAGGTAGGCACGTGCCCTGCAAACTTGCATTCTCTCTTCAATGGTTGGAAAAATCAAGAAGGTAGCGCATCGCCCTGCATGCTGTATCTCTTGTACATCCAAGAAATAATGCGCATAGCTTCATTCTGTATCCTTTCCATCCTTTCTATCTGCTTATGGCTGACAGTCAGGATTGCCATTGCATACTCCAAAACAGACATGACCAGCCCCTCGTACAGAAGACATAGATGGCGCTGCTCACAGTTTGCTGCCGCCATCACCCGCATCGCTGCCAAACCCCGCTTGGCCTTTGTTATCACCTGGTCTATGTGCACATTATAAGCAAGGCTTCGATCAAACCGTCAACTGTCACTGTCATTTACTGCCAATATAGTACCTTGCGGTGTATGGCAGAGGGGTCTTTGAGCCTGAGGAATTAAGGCCGCCTGGCTAGTGCAGTCGCCGCGAACTGTGCAGGTTAGGATTTTCTTTTTGCCCCCGACAGAAAAATATCCCACACCTTACCGAGGGATCGAACCCGGGTCTCCCGAATGAGAGTCCGGCGTTCTAGCCACTCGGCCAGCCGCTCCTCTCGATCAAACCGTATCCCCATGTAATTCATTGCCTGCGTTCTTTCCACCGTCTCTGAACACAGCATTACAGTTGGTGTTGGATTGTTGACAATATGATTATTCAACGAGAACCATGTCACTGTTGCCTTTGTTGGGTTGACCATTGCCCCAGCTTCATCACACCAAGTACTTATGCGATTGAGTTCGGTTTGTAGTTCCACAGCAACCTCCTCTCTATCCTTACCCTGACGATACACTAAAACATCATCGGCATATGACAATGTCCTGCCAGGTCCAGTGATCTGCTCACTGGTGATTCTCACTGTGTAGGCGTTGAACAGTACCGGAGATAATGGTGATCCCTGTGGTAGGCCAGGATATATTGTTGTTGGTTCCGAAGTCCAACTGCCACATCTAAAAACTACTTTCCGTTGGAAGAGAGCTGCAGCGATCCAACTAAGGAGGAATGGACTTACGTTTAGTTCAAGAAGCTGAAACATTAAAAAATCCAGTGGTACTCTGTTGTATGCGTCCTCAAGATCAATCGCTGCAGCAACGGTTTCAGTGCCTGAGTGGAAACCTTCATAGACATCGTGGGCAAAGACTGCTGCATTGGTCCAGGTTTCTCTTTTTGGACGGTACCCACCCAGGGTAGGTGGGAAAACACCTTGCCTCTCTAGTTGGCTTGATATTTTCCTGGCAATTACCTTCTCCAGCAGCTTGCCTATTGTATTCTGCATGGTTATAATTCGATATCCCTGAATTTTCTTGTGGTCTTTGTCAGGCTTCGGCAAGGGAATCAGATAGCTGTGTAACCATTCCTCCTTGATGCTAGCACTCCCTATACTGTTGTTGTACATGTCTGCTAGTTTCTCTAGCTCATTGTCGGTACACCTATTTATGTCGTCGTATCTTATGCCATCAGGACCTGGAGCACTGTTTTTTGATCGTCGAAGCACAGCCTTGATTTCTTGCACTGTCACTGTGTCTTCATCCGAAGTGTTCTGGGCCTTGCATCTGTCTGAGGTGACATCCTTGGCCAGATTCCGGCCTCCCATGTCTGTCTGGTTGCTCTGCTCAAGGTAGCGTTCAAAGAGGGCTTTGCCCTTGTCCTCGTCAGTCCTCTGCCAGATGAGGTCAGCACCTTGGAAGTCAGAAATGCTCTTATTCTTGACTACACCACTCATGCTTTTATGTAGTCGCCAGAACAATTTCAGTGACTTGTCTGTGCTTACTCTTTGACACACCTCTGCCCATTTTTCGCTTTTAACCACCGTGACCAGTTTTTTGAAATAGCTTACTTTTGTGTGCATCTCTCTTTCTAAGTGCAAGCAGGGACTAGGATGACCAGCTCTGTTCTTCTTGGCATTTTGCCATCTCCTTACAGCACTACGCTTATCCACCCAAGCCTTCTCCACCTCGAAACTCCACCACGGTGGCTGCTCCCAGCTTTTTTTCCTTTTCTTCCTGCCCTGAAACGTTCTGCGCTTGTCACGTCTTATTTTACTCACCACATCTTGCCCTGTACTGTCATACTGGAACGTCTTTACCTTTAGCTCGTGCTGCCTGGTTCTGCCTTTCTCCACCAATATGCTGCATGGGTGGTGGTCGCTGCCATGGTGTCCTAGGACACCCCATCTACACACTGTAGTGAGTGAAGGTGAAACTAGCGCCAGATCAATAGCACTGTCCTCATCGCCTGGACGGCTTGCTGTCCTGGTGACACAGCCACTGTTGATACAAACCAGGTCGATGGTTTCCAGTGCAGTCTCGAGCTCCTCCCCTTGTGTATTGGAGGAAGTGTTTCCCCATGATCTGCCTTTAGCGTTGAAGTCACCACAGAAAATAACATTTCTCTCGTGGCCTAATATGCCACTTAAGCACTGCCACTTCTGGGCGTCCACACTCGCATTGCGGGCATAAACATTAACCAACACGAATGGTATACTGGAATGAACTCTCAACGCCTGTATTTGTATATCGTCACTGTTCCAACTGGACATGTCTAGCTCTGACGCCACCATGCTGTCGCGAACGAGACATGGCACAACTCTATAGTCCTTTAGGACAGAAAGAAGCCTACTACTACTACTACATTCAAGGCATGGTGTAATTATCTATACATTACTTGGTGATTTTATCGTTTCTTTACTTATTCAGTCGGTGGAGATTTGCCCGCAACAGACGAGCAATATCTCCGGCGGGCCTATTGCCGGTGGTCACGGGGATCCGCACAAGTCAGGCGGGAGTCTGACGGTAGTACACGCTTTACACAGGTCCGGACACTTGCTGATTGACAGATGTACGCGTCCTATAGGTCCAGGCGCGTACGAGGCCCTCACCTGTGGGACTTGGCTGAACGCCTCTAAGGTCGGGTCCCTTGGGTTCCAGGGTCTGGCCACCACTCACCACCTGCTCGTGGAGGCGAGGTCTCGGAGGTTTGACGCTGAGCCGCCAGCGTCTGCAGCCTACCTTGTTCCAGACGTATTGGTTACCCATTCCTCTGGAGTACACAGGGCAAGGCCGAGAGAAGGAACATGTCGTTTGGGCACCACATGTTTCTCTGAAGCTCTGCCCAGGCATTGTGATGGAATTTTGGCCACATTCCAACTCACATACTTTGGTCTGTCAAGACTGTAAGGTGCCACTCACTTGGTGATGCTGATGATCATCATCATCTCTGCTCTCATACAAACCCAAATCTTTCAATATAAATTCTTTCATACTCCAAGCATTCCCATTCACACCTAGAAAGAACTTCAAAAACAAAAGCAACTACAATGTCCACAGACCAAGCTACATGTCAAACAAAGCTCACAATCAATAATGAAAAAGTGGAAATGTCACAAACTGTGAATATCGTCTCCCCCCCCCCCCCCCCCCCCCCCCCCCCCCCCCCCCCAACATCAACAACAATGGGATTTTGCTCAAAACATGTCAGGCATAGATTGGCCATAGCAATGCAGATGTTGATCAGTAATAAGAACCTGTGGTTTAATACTAGATAACAGATTAAAGCTACATGTTTGAGAACAAGCAAGCATCTTTCCTGCGGTAACATATGCATGTGAGTCGTGGACTATTTCGCAATTACTAATGGAAAAAATTGAGACATTTGAAGTGAAATATTGCAGAACATTCTTAGAAAGATGTTAACATCGAGAACACAAAACAACAACAACAAAAAACTGGCCCACAAAACGGTATTGTGTCTTTGAAAGATAGCCACTGATACCACTTTTATCAAAGATCACAGTGCTTTGAGAGAACAGTGATGGTTGCTCGAAGAAGAAGAAGAAGAAGAAGAAGAAGAAGAAGAAGAAGAAGAAGAAGAAGAAGAAGAAGAAGAAGAAGAAGAAGAATGGGTCGATCGGCATGAAGATGGGCAGCAACTTTGCAGACACATTTGGCATGAACATACATGTGACAGTGAAATTCGGTTTGCTTTTTTTTTTCTGTTTCGAACTATTGAGTGACTATTTTTGTTAACATGCGTTCCGTCCTCCTGGTTTGTCGCTCTTGTCTGAAAAGGACATGCGACCGATCCACTAGGATTTATTGCATAGTATATTATTAATTAAATCGTCTGCAGCTTATTTCAACCCTCAACTCTGATGTCGGGAAATTATGAAACGCGTTCACTGCCGCTGAACCACACCACCGGCAGCCCCACAGATAGCAATAGCACAATGAAAGGAGAGAGGGGAAGAAGGCGTCTAGATGGAGAGGAGAGTCAACAGCGATACATTTCTCATGTTGGTGAAGGAAGCAGACGAAGATTAGAACTTCCAACTAATATTGGCCATTTCTAACATCTCTTCTACACTGATACCCAATTGTATGGAAGTAAAGTCGCATTCGTAAGTTCGTCAGCTCCACCTAATAGCATGTCTATGTACACTTGTACTTTCACGAAAATGTTGCGCCATTTAAATTATAACGAACTGAAATTGAGAGACTAAGGGAAAGACCGAGAAGTAAATACCTGGTTGGCTTGGCCACGTGGCATGGTCGAGACAGAACACGGAGCTGATCCACGACTCTGGTGATCGAGTGAGATGGCAGAACATTACCACCGCCGCTTACCGGCATGGCACATGATGGATGGATGGAAATTCGTAAGTTACTCTTTGGTTATTTCGAGTGACTGCAATGGCACCTATGGCAATGTAGGTGCTGGCCAATTTAGCTTCTACCACTTCGATGCTTGCTTTATTTTGCATCGCTTGCGGCGTGGTGTTAAACTACCGGATATATGTAATGAGTTCTGTGTCAACAGAGACTCCGCCCAGCCGCACATGCTGTCGTAATTTTAATCATTACAGATACCCATATGGTAGTCTGTCAAATGTGGTGATTGCTGACGGAGCTGCCATCATCACCATTACGCGCCGTGGTAACTGGCGTGGGTGATAATCTTCACATCATCTCACGATCTTCATTTAGTCCCTCACTACTATAACAATAGTGTGTATGGACTACGCTTGAGTTTAACGCAAGCGAGCGAGCGCAAAAAAAAAATGGCTTTACTTACTGACACCTTGCTGTCTTGATAGATGATAGTTTGTTACATTGTGCTTCAGAAAAGACATAGTAACCTCTTTATAGCACAACGCCTGGGCTTAATTGTAGAGACCACATGTTTCCCATGCAGCAAGCATGATCCTTCTGTCAGCCTACCTAGTTTACTCCGGAGGAAAAGTAACAACAAACATCTGAAATAAATCTAGCAACAGAACCTGCCGAATAAGAACCTCAATGCTCTAATATAGGGCCTTGCCTTGCCATGTCATTTAGTCTTTAGGTCGCATTTTCTTGCCCCAGGACAAGACCTGTACCCTCCCAATTGCTCTCCTCCGCCCGAAGCCGTTTACACTATTATGGAGTGTCAGATTTGGTGAGCGCTGGCCAATATTCGGAGCTAACAGAAAGCAGGTAGTACTGTCTACTGTCATACGGTAGCTCAGTCATATCTGACTAAAACCTAACTTACAACACAATCTCCAACAGTTTATAACATTCGTGTGCTGACACCGTTTCGTGCATTGACACAATAATAACCTGAAACTGTCTTTCTATATCTCTCCTTTCACTTTACACATATTTACTTGTAACTTATAAGAGGATGTCCTTCTTTGTGTAATTGTTTGCAATGTCTTTCAAGTAAAATTTTGGTGTCAGAGACCAAGTGATTCTTGCGTCAGTTTAGCATCTAGGACAGTGGTTCTCAACCGGTGGGGAATTCCCCCCTAGGGGGGAATTTTAGGGTTTCCAGGGGAGGGGGGATGAAGATTATTTCAAGATCGCGTTAATACAAGAACCGATTACTTGATATTGTATTTCCCTCCATACTTTACGGTTTTGTACTCCTCGCCATTCTGATATTCGTCTTATAACGTAAATAGACCCACAAATCACGTTTTATGTAGACGTCTTAACTTGTTCTAGTATGTGTTATTAAAGTTAGCTTCCATTTTTACGAATACTGTGTAGGGTGGGGAGGGGGGAATCTATAGGGAGGAAATACGAAAGGGGAGGAATGACATTCTCAACATATGGTGAAGGGGGGATGGGCCAAAAAAGGTTGAGAACCACTGATCTAGGAGATAGCGTAAACAGCTTCGTTCGGGAGCTGGCTTGAAGTCGATTGACAACGAAATACAGATATTCTGCAGAGAAAAAATCGTCCACCGGTGCGTGGTCTCTGCCAGTCCAAGTATACTGTGGTGAATCTTGACCTGGTTATAACGTAATATCATCATTATGTGCCATGCTAATAAGCGCGGGCGGTCATGTTTCGCCATCTCACGTGATCACCAGAGTCGTGGATCAGCTTTGTGTTACTGTCTCGGCCAAGCCATTCAGATATTTACTTTTCTGCCTTCCCCTTGTTCTTTGCCCTTCAGTCTAACCAGTTGTTAACAAATGCACCTGTTTATTTCTTCTCATAATGTTTCCAAACAATGTTAACTGTCTACGTCTAGTTTCTCTAATTAGTTTACAGTTTTCATGTGCTTCTTGTAGGACTTGCTCATTGGTTTTTCTGTCTGTCCATGGTATTCTGTGTATTTTCCTCAGAAACCAAATTTCCACTGTCATTATATACTTTTCAGCTTGTCTGCTCATTGTCCACGTTTCACATCCATACATAAGTATATGTTATATGTAGCACTTCAACACTCCTGTTCTTGTTGCAAATGACATCTTTTTATTGGTTAGTATGTTTTCCATCTCTCAAAAGGCTGCCTTCGCCATAGCGATTTTGTTTCTAATCTCTTCAAGGCACCTTCCATCCGATGTTATGACTGTTCCGAGATAGTTGTACCGATTCACTTGTTACCCGTATATTACTTTGTGTTATTTCTTCCTTCCTAGTGACGAACATCATATGTGTCTTTTTACAATTTAATTCTAATATGCCTGACCACAGAAGTGAAGTTCCAGCACGAGTCGTGCACACCTCGCTAGTTTCTGGGCTTGGGGAGGGGAAGGAGAGATCAACAACACAGTCTCCGTGGAAACCATACTTTGCTACCGGATGGGTTGAAAGTTCTACACCAGCCTCACTCCAAAAGATAAAAGACCTGTTCCGGCTTCGATTATCTGAACACCGCCTCACTCCAAAAGATAAAAGACCTGTTCCGGCTTCGATTATCCGAACACCGATGCGTTGGACTTAAGAGTTAAAACTCACAGTCTTCCAATGGATTCACAACCAATAATACGGTCGGCGTGACACTGAGTACATCAAGCACCGAGTGTCCAGAGATCGATAAAATATGAGTCAAGCACCATATCCCTAATGCCCTCTAAGGTGTTTAAACAGGGTTCTCTATCACTTTGATGGTAACCAGCGCTCCAAGTGACAATGGATCCATGTAGCCATAAGAAGAAGCAGTAAGCACATCAAATACGGGACTAAAACATAGGGCCAAGAACTTTACAGCCAATTGCTGTCGGAGAACTCTCAACAAATTCCATGGAATTAATTCAGTCAATCCTGGAAGCTACAATCACTGGAGTCATAAGGACTCGAGACATCCGATATAGTTATCATATGTTAATGCATGCCCGGTCTGTCGAAAGCACGAAAGCACAGAGCACGAAATCTGTAGCTCAGAAGACAATCCCTATCACAGGGGTCTCCAAGACAGATTTCACAGTACACATCCATGAAGTAAGGTTTCCGAAATACAGACAATTATATTGAACATTGATGCAGTGAAGATGAAGACAGTCCTGTCATTCTACTCACGCGGTTCTCAAGGTTAACGTAAGTCAAGACGAATTTTACACAGCATTGTATTACCCATCGCCGTCATTGTTTACAAGCATCTGTCGCCGTCTTTATGGAATAAGACTTCTCTCCCAAGTCATCTAATACAGTGGTTCTCAACCTTTTTTGGTCCGTTCCCCCCTTCACCATATTTTTAGAACGTCATTCCCCCCCCCCCCTTTTTTTTTGTATTTCCTCCCTAAAGATTTCCCCCCTGCCCCTACACAGTATACGTAATAATTGAAGCTAAATTTAATAGCACATACTAAAACAAGTCTAGACATGTACATAAAATGTGATTTGCGGATCTACTTACGTTATAAAATGAATTTCAGAAGGGTGATGTATACAGAAGCGTAAAGTATGAAAGGAAAAACAAGATCAAGTAATCGGTTCTTGTATTAACGCGATCTTGAAATAATCTTCATTCCCCCCTGGAAACCCCAAAATTCCCCCCTGGCGGGGGGGGGGGTTTCCCCACCGGTTGAGAACCACTGATCTAATAGCACGAGCAGTAGCGGCTACAGCAGGATATAACAATAAGACATGATAATTTTTTTGTTTAGTTTAGTTTAGTCGACGGATCAACATCACGGCACACGGGTGTAACCCATAAGTGCTCCGTTATACTCCTAACTCAAGCTGTGAGTCCGGAGAATCTCAGCTCAGTGCACGAACTCCGTAGCACCGGCGAGGATCCTGAAATACTTTGGGTAGATTTTTAACTCGAAATTTTGCTCGGGCAGTGTCGTTAGGCTACTATTTTTCGATTTACAACTGCCACGGGATTTTGTACGTGCGCAACAATACACACGGGCGTCCGATCTCACTATCCAGAGACCAGAGGACATTTTGTTACTAGAAATCTACGTTAAAAATTCCTGGTCCTCACCGGGACTTGAATCCGGGACCTCCATCACTCGAGGCAGACACCATATTCGAGGCCACTCAGCCGTCCTAAGAAATGATAAACAGTTAGGCATATATAGCTCCAGCGAAAAAAAGTGAGATATATTACATGCACGCACAGTGTACATTTATACCTCAATGAACTCCACAACTGGTAAACCTAAAAGACACTGGGAGATAGGGGTGGGGGGCAGAAGAGAGATATCCCCTTTCCAGTCAATTAAAAAAAAAAAAAAAAAGTAGTGTACTATGACACAACGAAAGACGTTCCGATTATAATAATCTTGCTCAGGAACGACACAAACGGGGAAAAACAAAAAAACTAAAAAAAAAACATGAAATTAAAATATTTGTCATTGATTTCTGAACGACCGACGCTCATACCAATGTTAAAAATCAACCAAGGTGGTCTGCTTCCAAGTTGCCTGCAGCTTATTTCGTTCGTGGTGTGCGGGATATCGAATCGCGTTCGCTACCCCTTCACAACAGCATTGGCTCTAACAAAAAGACTGAAAAAAATACGGTGAGAGGAAAAAGCAAGCCAAAGTGGAAAAAAGCCTTGGAAGAACAGATTGCCACCGGGAGAGTTCCTGCCAAGATCGCTTCTTGACCAGGCCAGTGTGGAAAAGTGGATGGTTACATTTTCGAGCGCAATGTTCGCTAACAGAAAGCAGGTAGTACCATCTACTGTCATATAGTTAAAGTTAGTTGCATATTCTTTACGGACGTAGCAATCAGCTCCATCATGTTTTGGCGGTTCGTGATTCCTGGGCAAGTTTACGTTCAGTAGTTTACCACTACTTTCTGAATGACTGGCACCCATACCATTTCATGTAAAAAAAACAAAAACAATAAAGCTGTGTTTCGAACGAGTAGCTTAGTCATATCTGACTAAGACCAAGTCTAAGAATTTATTATGGGAAAAAAATGATTTCATGTAAACATTACAATACAGTAAAATAATAGTGAATCTCCTTATCTGGAGAACAACCACTTGGTGTTCAAGCATATAGCAGCACACCCGCTTCACACGCCAGTGATCCGGGGTTTGTTTCCGGGTCCGGTCAAGGATATGCACTACTGACGAGCTCAAACGAGAGCGAAACTCGAGTCTAGTGCTTCCACATTGACGTGGATAGGCCTTACCGTAGGGTATATTGGAATAAATGTTACGAACGGTTTGAAATGTAAGCGCTATTATCATGTGTTGTGCCGGCGAACGTGAGGTGTCGGCGTCACCATCTTGTATGTAAGTCAATAATACCGCTACCAGCCTTTTTCACGAGTTTGTCAGAAATTAAGTTTCACACGTCACCCAAAAACTTACATTTGACAATGCTCCGTAGCCCACATGCAACGCTCTGTAAATCAATCAATCAATCATGTGCCATGCCGGAAAGCGTGGGTCATGACTCGCCATTTCACTCGATCACCAGAGTCGTGGATCAGCTCAGTGTTCCTGTCTCGTCCATGCCATGTGGCCAAGCCATCCAGGTATTTTCCTCTCGTAAATACACGTACATAAATACTGAACACACAGAACGCATGTAACAACACAAACATTATAAATGCAATCACTACCTTTTCTGCATTGTATGCGAGTATACTGTCACATCCCCCTTTCCCACCTTTTGATAATGTTGTTGATGCTGCTGCCGCTCTCACCTTTTGGTTCTAACAAGTTATACTGTCATGTTCATCATTACCGAGTGGTGGTGATGGTATAGGTGGGGTTGGGGCCGACGGGTGAGGGATATTGCAGGGGAAATAATAACGGTGTACTATCTTCTTGCTGTTGTTTAAAATGTTTCCTTACAACAATTTCAATGTAGAAATGCTAAAATGTATAAAATGTTTTGTAATTTTGCGCATATGTCACCTACACGTCCACATGCAACGCTTTGTAAAAACACGAACAATACACCCTGCAACGATTTTAACACTCAATAAAAGTTTAAAAAAAAAAAAGAGGATAGGCCTTAGATTAAAACCAGAATACGATCGGCGTTGCCAATACTGGGTTGTGCTCAATATTTAAACCTCAAATCCCGAAACAACCAAATAAATCAATATAGCAGCTGTTTAATAAATCAAGCGTGGTACATGGAAAGCTGTTGTTTAATAAATCAAGCGTGGTACAAGGTAAGCATCTGTTTAATAAATCAAGCGTGGTACATGGAAAGCTGCTGTTTCCTAAATCAAACCTGGTACAAGGTAAGCAACTGATTAATAAGTCCCCTTGCCTAGTGCGAGGATACGCAACCTAAAGACTAAATGTCATGGCAGGTCAGATCAGGCCCTAAGATTTTGTCGTCACGTGGCTTAGGATGGAAGCTCCGACAGGCGGTCAGTTAGGTTAGAGCATTACTTTGCTGATCCGACACTTCTACAGCTTGTCTTGTTGCAGATGTATTGTCTACCTTTCCTTTGGAATAAACTAGGCAGGCCGAGAGAGGGATCATGCTGCATGTGCAACACATGGTCTGTAATTCAGCCCAGGATTTGTTTTATGGAGAGGTATAACTCCATTGTCAAACTATCGTCTATCAAGGCGGCAAGGTGCTATAGTGTGTCCAAGAATGAATGCCGTCATTCACGATAAAGCATTTTGAAAACTGTCTGTTGCATCGTTATGAAATTTTTCTTGCCGTCTTATATTTACTCCCACCCAAGGAATATGTCTTTGATAGGTCAAAAAGCTACTTAAATCATGAAAAGCGGCGAAATTTCTTTTATGTTTTGATAAAAAACTAGTGATTTCTCGCTAACAAACTTGTTTTACAGTAATGCCAATGCCCCCGCCAGTTCGGATGACAAACACAAGGCATATCCAGATTCGTATGGGAGTGCGTGCATTGTCTGCTCTGCTGAGACGGAACATGATTACATGTTTTGCACGACGAATACAGCTGTGAATGTCTCTGTAGTGGGCTTCCTTCTTAACGGTCAAGATGTTGGTCCTCTTTTCATTGAAGTTTATAGAATGATTCGTATGTTCGTGTGTTGTCCCCTCATTTGACAACGTGTTTCTTCTCACGTTTCTTGTTATGCCACAATATGTCAGTTCCCACCGCAATATTACTCTTCGGTTGGTATTCGATGCGTCTAGAGCTTTTGTTTTTTCAATGTCAGCTGTTTGTCACAGTTGAGGGGTCACGGAATTGAAAATTCATCACTGTGGAATACAAACTGTTGCCATTAACAAGTTGTATTGTTTATGCCGATGCTGTAATGTTTAGGGCCTGCAATTCTTCTGAATATTTGTAGCAAAATATCCCAGTTGGTGTATCCTTCGATCTGCTCAGACCTTAATCTGTGTCGGACGATTCCAGTAGGTTGATGACTGCTCTCGGTTGCATAAAATTCAATCCATCCTTTCTCCATTAGTCCTCTTCCTCTTTCAACACATGGTCCTCACATTTTTCCAGTAACTTTTATCAATATTTAATAGCGCGGACTGGATTAGTATCTTGACGTCAGACAATTTGAATATAGTATTGTCAGCTGCCACCTGTCCTTTAATTTTAGCCCACACAAGTTCTATAGGGTTAAAATGAGAATGGTACGGCGGAAGTCTCAAGCACCCATGACGATGCTCTTCTATCAACTTGTCGATTTGATATTTCTTGCTTTTTGGCGTCTGTTTTACAAGGGACAACAATTCTAGCTAGAAATACGTTTCTGGAAATGGTATGTTTTCCATTCGGAGCCATATCTTTATTGCTCCCTTTGTGCTCGATGCTGTAGGTATTTTGTCTTCTTGAGCAACAACATTGATATCATGCATTGTCCATAATTGGACACGACGGTCTATCTAGGGATGGAAGCACAGTATTCTCGAGCCAATCTCTAAATACATTACCATTCATCTTATTATGATAATCCCTATTGTCTGTATGCTTTGATACGAACACGAGCCCAGCATTCTGTTGTAAGCCATTATGCGTATTATCAGCATGGGCCATGACCAAAAGCTGTCCTATACTACTGGGCACATATCGCTTTATCTGTCCATCCACTGATTGCCATTCCTTATCACTTGTGTGGTGCGCATTGATCCACATTTCATCCAAACACACTATGCCGTAATTTTCTTTGCGCATTTCCCTTATTTCACGTAGGTATCTGCTTCTCATGGCTCCTAAATGCGGTTGCACGCAAAGAATATTTCAACCGCCCTTGTACTTTCTAAAAGTGAAGATAATGTCCTTATAATTTTCCACAAAGTTGTTTTGGATAGCTCTATGTTATTGTTCTTTCTCAACCAAATTTTTCGGAGACTTCTGTGGGTCGTCGCTAGAGCTGCGGAGTTCGTGCTTTGTGCGATGCTTTCCGGGTTGCGGAAAGAGACCAGCCATACGGGATAGAACCCGATGCAATGAAGTCAACCCTGTCGACTTTTAAGCGACTTTTTAAAGCATTTTTATAGAAGCTCGCCTTATGACATCTTTGTCAAAGCTGTCCACAATAACCTTTCTACCTACCGTTTGGTTATTGCAATCAATCAATCATGTGCCATGCCGGAAAGCGTGGGCGGTCATGACTCGCCATTTCACTCGATCACCAGTGTCGTGGATCAGCTCAGTGTTCCTGTCTCGTCCATGCCATGTGGCCAAGCCATCCAGGTATTTTCCTCTCGGTCTTCCTCTTGGTCTGTTCCCCTCGATCTTGCCAGTTGTCACTAAGTTCTCCAACCCATTTCTTCTCATAACATGTCCAAAAAATTTTGACTGTCTACGTCTAATTTCTCTAATCAGTCTACGATGTTCATTTGTCTCCTGTAGTACTTGGTCATTGGTTTTTCTGTCTGTCCATGGTATTCTTTGCATTTTCCTCAGAAACCACATTTCTGCAGCCATCAGATGCTTTTCAGCTTGACTGCTCAATGTCCAAGTTTCACATCCATACAAAAGAACAGGCTCTATGTATCCCCTCAACACTCTTTTTCTCGTTTCAATTGACATCTTTTTATTGGTCAGAATGTTTTTCATCTTGCTAAAGGCTACTTTCGCCATGGCGATTCTTGTTCTAATCTCTTCAAGGCATCTCCCATCAGATGTTATAACTGTTCCAAGATAATTGTACCGATTCACTTGTTGAAGAATATTTCCATTTACTCGTATATTACATTGTGGCACTTCTTCCTTCCTACTGACGACAATAACCTGAGTCTTTTTACAATTTAATTCTAACCCCAGTTGCTCACTGTGTACAACAACCGCATCTACTAATTGTTGCAGGTCCTGCGCATTGTCTGCAATTAATGCTTGGTTATTGCGTGGTGGTTTAATTCCAGATTCTTGCACCCATAGACGAAATGACCGTTTACTCAAACCCAATGCATGCACTGTTCTTTTTTCGGAATTTTTAATAGTATAAAACAGTTTCCTGCGATCAGCTTCTTGACAAAAATATGTGTACAACTTCATAGCGATGCTTTGAAGTGTATACACAATTTCGCATTCAATCCCATTGAACAATATTCACACATTTCAATGTTAGCAATAAGTGGTAAGATGTAAAAAAAAAACAAAAAAACACACACACACACACATATTAATCAGGTTTCATGAAATAACCCACATTTTGAGACACTTCTGAACAGTCCCAGTTTAAACAACGCGGGGTTCTTGGCATAAGGCCAATCCCGTGAAACACGTAAAATATTCAACATTCAACGCTGATTGTCTGGCTACGCTGTAAAACATTTAAAATTATGAACTTCATCTCGGACCCGTAAATTATATACCGCATATAAAGAAACTTTGAAATCTGCTGTAAAATCTCCAGAACAAAAAACATTTTGTTGAGTGGACATAATGATAAGGTTATATGCTAAATCTCATCATTTTCCTTCAGTTGGTTACTGAGATATGGAATTTTATATTGGGGCAGGCAAAAGTAAACGCACTATAGTCAATAAGTCCACTGCATTCAGAGGGCTTTCCTTGGTCACCCGAGGCAGGCAATTGTGGCGAGCCAGCTACTCAAACAGCCACTGCCTCCATCACTGATAACACTTATCTATCAAGTAGCAGTAACCTGGTGTGGGTATTGTTAGGTTCATCACATTTTTAAAGGCCTGCCTGCATTGTGGGTTAGGTGGCCAGTTTTTCTCTCGCGTTGCAAGCGACGAAAGTTGGCATTCAAGCTCATGTTACTGTCAGTGTAACGTCCTACCCGCTAAACCAATGGAAACTTGTCAAAAAACTACTTACTAAAATGTGAAAGTCATGAACGTCTGCAACTATGTGGCTGAATGACCATTTATTCAAGAAACTAAAGATCGGAAATACTGATGATTGTAACTATAGAATATAAAAACAGTTAAGTAGCAGTAACTCACGCTGAAAAGTGAGAGATAAGAAACACAGAAACAGTGTAGAATATCTTACAACAGTGAAAAAAAATCACAAGGTGGCTGGGGGTGGGGGGTCAATAATGATCTCTCTCTCTCTCTCTCTCTCTCTCTCTCTCTCTCACACACATTCTTCACACCCACACACATAATTTATACTACGACACAATGAATCGACGTTCCGATTTTATTAATCTTCCTCAGAAACATCACAAACAGATCTAAAGAGTAGCATGAAATTTTAAAATAAAAAACGAACAAAAAACCAAAAACAAATATAATTAAATTCAAATAGAAATAGAAAAAAAAAAGTATAGGCATGACACGTTGCTAGGCAATTACATAAATCTCGTTGCAAGGAAGGTGGCAAAGAAGTCCTGACGAATGCAACTGTGGAATTGTTAAAATGATAGTGAGACCTCTGTTGCAAGGAGAGTCCAACATTTGCAGAACAAAGAAAAGTATTGTGGCCTACACCAACTCCATTTGAGGATAGACTCTATTAAGATGTCAAAAAGCTCAAGTTGGCCGCTGCTTACTTTGCATTTATTCATATTGAAATCTGAAAATAAGCGAAGAAGAAGAAGGTAAACTAGGTGACGTCATGCACGGTCAGTATTGGCTCTCTACAGTACCTCTTTGTTTTGAATCTTCGTCATAGAAAATTAAGGTAGTATTATTAGTAGTTTTACGTTTAGAAGAAGAAGAAGTAGTAGTAGTAGTAGTAGTAGTAGTAAGTAGTAAGTAGTAGTAGTAGTAGTAGTAGTAGTAGTAGTAGAAGAAGAAGAAGAAGAAGAAGAAGAAGAAAAACCGCACTTATCATCATTTGTATAACCTTCACCATGCTGCATTAAAGCTATTTTGATTTTGTTAAAATTTGGCTAATTGAATGAAAACATCGATGTTTTAAAATAAAAATTGATTATCGATGTCTCACTGAAAGAAATTATAACCACGATGGTTTCCCTTTAATTATAAAAAGAATTAAGGTGATTATTTCCCCTGGAATCAACAGCGATATCTCAAAAATTGGACCATGTGACAGCCAATGAATAAGGATGTTAGAAGAAGAAGAATGCAATTTATTACAAGGGTGCATTCGCTGGTCCTTATTAAATTCCATAGCTGCACAATTACCATCATGTTGCCAGTCCTTTACATCACAACCCACAGAAAAGATGTTAAGTCTTTTGCCAGTCCCCCACCTCGTACATTTCCATGTTGGTTAATCCCTGCCTCTTCTTCCGTTCTCCTTTCTAATAACATGTGACGTTAGTATCATCATCATCATCATCATCATCATCATCGTCATCATCATCATCATCATCATTATCATCATGTATCATGTCGATAAACGTGGGAGGTCATGGTATGCCATCTCACACGATCACCAGTCGTGGATCAGGTCTGTGGTCTTGTTACTATCATGCCCTGTGACCCAGCCATTCAGTCATTCATCTCTTTGCCTTCCCCTTGATCTTTTCTCTTAATGTTACCATTTATCACTACATTTTGAAGTTTATTTCTATTTATAATATGTACACAAGACGTGATTTTCTACATTAAAATTCTCTAATCATTTAAGCGTTTCATTTGTTTAATAGTCTATCACATTCGTTTTATCTTTCCGTTTTCGTCAAAAAATCAATCAATCAGGTGCCGACTCCACAATGAAGGTTGGCGTCAATGGATCTACAACACTGTTTGTATCTCGCCTTGATTGCACAATCTGTCAGGAATCTTTTGATGTTAACTTTCCACTTGTACCGTTGTCTACCTCTTGCTCGCTTGCCTTCCACCTTACCCTCCAGTATGGCTTTTAAAAGAGTGTTGTGTCTTTTAACATGACCGAAATATTTCAATTGCTTTGTTTTTTATTTCTTTCATCAACTCTCTTTTCACTTCCAGGATTTTTGGAACCTCTGTATTTGATTAATGTTGTTTCCATGAAATAGGACATATTCTTCTATATATCTACAACCCCATGGCCTCTATTCTACTTTCCAATTATTATTCATTGTCCAGGCATTGTCCAGGCATTGTCCAGGCATTGTCCAGTTGCGCCATACAGTAGTGTTGAATATACATACCTGTGAGGTTTTTTTGTGGGTTTATAGAGAATTATAGAAGTTCCAATGAGTGAAGTTCTATAAAGTATATCTCTCTATAAAAGATACAAGTTAGTAACAGCAAGTTTTGTCTAGAGGTATTGATATTTATTCTCGCATAACCCTTGTAGAGAAACCATTCAGAATTTTGGCTCATCGAGTACCCCCACTGTGAGAAATTAGACCTAAGTTAAGTTCTACACAGAATTATTTATAGATGATTTCTCTTCTAGGCCATATTTATATATAGAGATCTTGGCAGTTAGCCACAGTAACCAATGAAAGCAGTTCTCTCATCTTCCAGCTGACTGTGCTCTGGTCGCCAACCTCATGTTTGATCTCTAATTATTTATTTCAAGTGACACAAGACACTTGGACAAATGATCACATTGACAATTGTACCATTGTATTGAACATAACAACAACAACAACTGTATTTTACACTGGTTGAACAAGACAACATGAGAAGATCTTGCCAACAGTTGGACCAACATTCACAAAGGAATGATCACACCAACAGATTAGACAAGTCATACATCATGGAAGATACTTGACAACAACCACACAGACTTTCACAATCTCTGTAACCCAAACCCCAAAAGTAG
>JACEFZ010004737.1:0-18084 GCA_014155875.1 Cepaea nemoralis
TAGATGAAAACTGATAGAATCAGTAAGTTGGACAAGATAGATGAGTAGTTTTGTTGGATCCTGTATATTTGCTTCGAATTTCTTATTCACACTTTGAACTTCTCCGAGAATATGCTTGAGAAATATGATATACACATAGTTTTTCATGTCGCTAAACATAGAATTTAGAAGTTCTGCTGTATAACAGTGCTCGTTGAGTCTTGCTATATCAAAATGAGATCTGAGCTCCACCCACTGCTGCAATATTCTGATAATGGCAGAGTGAATGGACATCCATCGTGTCTGGCTTAATTGAACAACCTTCAGCGGATGTTGTCCATCATTTAATAAAGCAAACAGCTCCCTGTACTTTGCTTGACGAAGACGTGAGTGAGAAAACCAGTCATTTGTTTCTCTAATCATGAACTCTATGTTCCTGGGCAGACAAGCAGCTGCAGCCTTTGATACTGACAGCTGAAGGGAATGACATACACACCTAACTTGTACCAGATCACATCTTCGTAAAATCAACACTTGCGAGATGAGATGCCTGAGGAGAGCTGCCAACATATTCCATTGTTTACACCTGTCATGACAGATGTATTGTCAGTGCCGAGTGCAACTAATCTTTGCAACTCAAGTCCATTCTTGTTTAAACAATCTTTTAATGCATTGCATATTGCCTGCGCGTTGCAGTCACTCACTTCAAATAAATCGTATTAAAGGGAGTTAAACTACGTGAATATAGCGCAGTAATGTACTAAGACTGTTTTACTCCCTCGCTTCAGTTCAAATTCGGCTTTTTAGTGTTCCCAGAATGATTTTTAAAGTAATTTTAACCCACCCCAAAAAAGCACAAAAAAGCACCCAAAAATATTGTGAAATGCAAAATTTTTGCACTAAATGACCTGAAAAAGCACTAAATTTGGTGCGAAAAGCCTCAAAATGGCAACACTGAGTCCATTGCCAACAGACTCAAAACCAATATCCAGGAGCCACATTTGCCAATAAAATGTAATGAGAACGAACAAGTAGACAATAACTGACATGTTGTAGAGCCTACGTTATAAAAGTAATACGAGCGAAATCTACCTATGGATCTCCGATAAACATTTCAAACAATCTTGCAATAATTGAACACTTAAAACAATATGACAGTAACAGGAACGCTGCTTACTTTGAGATCTCCTGTAAACATTTCAAACAATATAACTGCAACAGGATCATCATCATCATCATCATCATCATCATCATCATCATCATCATCATCATCATCATCATCATCATCATCATCATCATCATCATCATCATCATCATCATCATCATCATCTAGTACCTTGCCTACTGGCGTGAGCGACCATGCCTCTCCACAAATTACGATCTCCGATGTCATGGATCAGTTCGTGTGTTGACTCTCTTCCGTGCCCTGACACAAGACTGTCAATAATATTTTCACGCTGTCTTCCTCCATCTCTCTTTCCGCAAATCTTTCCGGTTGTCACAACATGTTTCAGTTTTTGTCTTCTCATATCATGGCCAAAAAAATGAGGACTGCCTCTTTCCGATGTTTGTGATAAGTTGTTTTTTGCGACTCAGCTTCCCTTAAAACATCCTGATTGCTCTATTTGGCTGTCTAACTAATTTTCAGCATTCTTCTATAAAACCACGTCTCCAAGACTTCCAGGTATTTCGTTCGCCGATGTACTAATTGTCCAGGACTCGCAGCCGTGTGTTAAAACCAGAACACTTGTAACATGCAAGTACTCTTTTCCTAACTTTCATGGACAGTGACTTATTGCACAAAACGTTCTTCATTTGATAGAATGCAGTTTTTGCTTGCCCTATTCTGCTTTTTATCTCAGTGTTGCATCTTCCATCTGATGTTATCCATGCGCCCAGATATCTGAATTTCTGTAACAGGATAGCGACCTATTTTTGCATACCCATTGAACATTTTAAACAATATAACAATAACAGGAACTC
Organism: Cepaea nemoralis; assembly: GCA_014155875.1. Classification (NCBI taxonomy): domain Eukaryota; kingdom Metazoa; phylum Mollusca; class Gastropoda; order Stylommatophora; family Helicidae; genus Cepaea; species Cepaea nemoralis. The sequence goes on from JACEFZ010004737.1 coordinate 1,963, forward strand.
CATTTACTTTTAGATCTCATTTGAACGCGCAAACCAATGAAACAATAATTGAAAATTTTAACCAATATAACAACGACAAGAACGCCATCTACCTTTGAGTCTCCTTTGAACATGTAGAACAATATAACAATAAGAATGTTTTCTACCTTTGGGTCTCCTTTGAACACGTAAAACAATATGACACCAACAAGAACGCCATCTACATTTGGATTTCATTTGAACATGTAAAACAATATAACAGTAAGAACGCAATCTACCTTTGGGTCTCCTTTAAGCATGTAAAACAATATAACAAAAATAACGCCATCTATCTTAGGGTCTCCTCTGAACATGTAAACTATATAACACCAACAAGAACACCATATACCTTTGGGTCTCCTTTGAACACGTAAAACAATATAACAAAAAGAACGCCATCTACCTTTGGGTCTCCTTTGAACATGTAAACAATATAACAACAAGAACGCCATATACCTTTGAGTCTCCCTTGAACATGTAAAACAATATAACAAAAAGAACGCCATCTACCTTTGGGTCTCCTTTGAACATGCAAAACGATTATAACACCAACAAAAACGCCATCTACCTTTGGATCTCCTTTGAACATGTAAAACTGCAGAGTTATAGAGTCTGATGGAATCCCTAGCGGCTGCTACTTCCGGTGCCAGGGCGCAGATGTAGGACGTGGCGTCTTCTGGTTCCACGTAGGCGAATCTCAGCACCCCTGATCAGAATATAGATGTTTCAATGATAATAGATATTTCAGTGATAATATATATTTCAGTGATGATACATATTTCAGTGATGATACATATTTCAGTAATGATACATATTTCAGTGATGATACATATGTCAGTGATGATACATATGTCAGTAATGATACATATATCAGTGGTCATAAATATTTCAGTGATGATGCATATTTAAGTGATGCTACATATGTCAGTGATGATACATAATTCAATGATGATAAATATTTCAGTGATGATGCATATTTCAGTGATAAAACATATTTCAGTTAGGATACACATTTCATTTAAGTGATGATTCATTTTTTGTTTCAGTGATGATACCTGTTTCAGTAATGATACATATTTCATTTCAGTGATGATACATATTTCAGTGATGATAATATCTCATTTCAGTGGTGATACCTATTTCAGTGATGATAATATCTCATTTCAGTGGTGATACCTATTTCAGTGATGATAATATCTCATTTCAGTGGTGATACCTATTTCAGTGATGATATCTATTTCAGTAACGATAATATCTATTTCAGTGATAATAATGTTTATTTCAGTATTGATACATATTTCAAGTATGATAAATTTTTCAGTAATGATATATATTTCATTTCAGTTATGATAATATCTGATTTCGGCGTTGATACCTATTTCAGTGATTATATCTATTTCGACCAGAACCCTCATTAGATGAAATTGTATGGGCAATAAAGAACCTGAAGAATGGTAAATCACCAGGATGTGATGAGACACCAGCTGAGCTAATTAAAGAGGGAGGAGAAGAAAGCATACAAATCTATCACGCACTATGTAAAAAGATGGAAATGTGGTATATGGCTAAAAGATTAGAAGAGAACTATCTTTTTTCCAATACCAAAAAAAAGGGCAACCTGAAATTATGCACCAACTATAGAACTGTTGCCCTGATCAGTCATGCAAGTAAAATTCTACTAAAAGTCATAATGGGAAGACTTCGTAAGAAAATGGAGGAACAGATTAACATTTCTCAAGCTGGATTTAGGCAAGGAAGAGCAACGAGAGATCACATAATCAACATGAGTTTAATAATAGAGAAGAGTAAAGAATTTAATGTACACCTATTCTCATGTTTTGTGGATTATTCAAAGGCTTCTGATTGTGTAAAACATTGCAACTTTGAGAAATCATGAGGGAAATTGACTTTCCATCACATGTAGTACAACTCATTAAAAATGCTATATCTAGACCAACAAACAGCGGTTAGAATAGATAGTGAGACATCAGATTGGGTTGACATCAAGCAAAGAGTCCATCAGGGCTGTGTGCTGGCCTCCAATTTGTTTAAGCTGTACGCCGAAGAGAAATGTCAGAGATGATATAAACAGGGAGCTATATGATGCCCTAAATATCGGCGGTCATGAAATACCAGAGATTCAATATGCTGATGATACAGTATTACTATCCACAATACAGAATGGTGTTGAAAAACTATTAACTTTAACCCAAAAGAATAGTGAAAATCACAACTTATATCTTAAAATACCCAAAAACAACAGAGCTAATGCATAAAGCTAAAACATATATGGAGAAAGAAATATATGTTAATGAGGGAAAATTTGAAATGGTGGAAAATTTCGAATATCTTGGGTCATTGATTACAAACAATGTTGACACAGTGAAAGAAACTAAAAGACGAATATCTATCGCTCTTCAAAGACTAAAACAACTGAATACATTATGGAATGGGACAGACAGAAGTACACAAATTAGATTTTAAAGAGCATGCATCTTTCCCATTGCAACATACGCCTGTGAGACCTGGACACTTACTAAACAAGCTGAACAGAGCATAAATACCTTTGAGCATAAATGTTATAGATGTGTTCTAAGAATATCTTGGATACAGAAAAGAACAAATGCATCCATACCACAATATCAATATTGCATAAAGTTGGCTATTAAATATGATTAAGCAAAGAAAATTGAAATACTTTGGTCACATAAAACGTCACGAAAGTTTGGAGAGAAATGTAATGGAGGGATTTATGCCCGAGAAGAGAGGAAAGGGAAGGTCAAAGAGAAGATGGGTGCAGGATGTGGCGGATGATCTCCAGATGGGTGTATCGGATGCGGGACATCTTGCTTATGATCGAGAAGTTTTCCGGAAGGTTGTTATGTGAACGATGTTCTGCAAAGGGCATGCTACTGAATGAATGAAAGAATGAATGAATGAATGAATGAATGAATGAATGAATGAATGAATACCTATTTAAGTGATGACACATGTTTCAATTCAGTGATGATACCTATTTCAGTGATGCTACCTATTTCATTTCAACGATGATACATACTTCATTTCAGTGATGATACATATTTCATTTCCATGATGATACATATTTCATTTCAGTGATGATACATATTTCATTTCAGTGATGATACATATTTCATTTCAGTGATGATACATATTTCATTTCCATGATGATACATATTTCATTTCAGTGATGATACATATTTCATTTCAGTGATGATACTATTGGGTATTTGGTGATAGCTCCACATCTGTAACAGACCACCTCTCACTCTATGGCCGTTGTCGTCAAAATCACACAGGCCGCCATTATTTCCCGGATAATTATCCGGTGCACATTTTGTTGGCGGGATCAACCTGGGATACCAGGTCCATAAGAAACAAAATGTCCTGACTCATTGATGATTCAAACACACGCCCATCGGGCCGGGAGGCAACAGTTTTGGTCAATTCACTACAGCGGCTCCCAAAGGGGCAGATGACCGGCATGGCCACGTTGTTTCCAGATGCCATGGGCAGCATATCCATTAACCAACCGGCTTTCCCTGGAGGACCGAAAGTAGCCAAAGAAGTTCACCAAGTCACTTCTTGCCAGTAAACGTCTGCCAAAATATCCCTGTATGAGCTATGTCTATGTTCTCCGTGTTCTTTGGCAGTGCTAGTATTCTAATCATCTGCAAAGAAGGCAGTATGAAATGGCTTTCCTTCTTGGCAGTGACCATACTGGTCGAGGATCGTAGCATTGGTCTCTGTAAGGACATCTCCTGCCTACCGTACTCATACATATGAGCAAAGAGGTATAATGTACAAGGAGGCTTCAAATAAAAACATTAAAAGTGTGTTAGAAATCACAATAACCACGCCATTGTTTTGTAAACTGTCAATATTTTTTGTGTTACGGGTGTCAAGTTAAGCACGTGACATCACGATGCAGAAGAGTACCATGACATCATAAGGACAGCTTAAAGATGGCCTTTCCACTTTTGACAAGTACCAATGAGGAGCATCGTTCTGTTATACGTTGTTTGATCAGTGAAGGGTGAAACCTATAGACATTTTTCGGCGAATGACGGCTCACTATGATGATGCGTGCCTGTCAGTCCAGCAAATGTATGAGTAGAGTAGAACATTTCAAAATGGCGTGACTCCTGCGGCAGACTATTTACCACGGGGTCAGGCACACCTAGTGGTGACCCCTGAGTGGTTACACACGTGACCATAAGACACATTCCTACAGGAATCCAAGCACTTTATCTGCGCTGGAGGACTTGCATTGAACGCAGTGATCACAACATCGAAAAATGATACATTTGTTCATTACTTGTTCAGAATAAGAGTGAATTTTCTCTCTCTCTCTCTCTCTCACTCTCTCTCTCTCTCTCTCTCTCTCTCTCTCTCTCACACACACACACACAGACACACACACACACTCACACACACTCACTCACTCACACATACACAAACACACACACATACACACACATGTGTGTGTGTGTGTGTGGTACACTCGACCTAAGGCAAGCATATATTATACACGTAGTCTGTCTGTATTAACTAGAGTGTCTGTTAATTTCGGCTGTCATACTTCGAGTGTCTGTTCTATGTGTGGTTGTCTTACATCGAGTGCCTAAAAGTGTCCGGGCTCATCTGACCTTGACTGTCTGTACCAACTCTCCCTGTCTTACCTTGACTGTCTGTACCAACTCTCCCTGTCTTACCTTGACTGTCTGTACCAACTCTCCCTGTCTTACCTTGACTGTCTGTACCAACTCTCCCTGTCTTACCTTGACTGTCTGTACCAACTCTCGTTGTCTTACCTTGACTGTCTGTACCAACTCTCGTTGTCTTACCTTGACTGTCTGTACCAACTCTCGCTGTCTTACCTTGACTGTCTGTGCCAACTCTGCCTGTCTTACCTTGACTGGCTGTACCAACTCTAGTTGTCTTACCTTGACTGTCTGTACCAACTCTCGCTGTCTTACCTTGACTGTCTGTACCAACTCTCGCTGTCTTACCTTGACTGTCTGTACTAACTCTGCCTGTCTTACCTTGACTGTCTGTACCAACTCTCGTTGTCTTACCTTGACTGTCCGTACCAACTCTCCCTGTCTTATCTTGACTGTCTGTACCAACTCTCCCTGTCTTACCTTGACTGTCTGTACCAACTCTCCCTGTCTTACCTTGACTGTCTGTACCAACTCTCGTTGTCTTACCTTGACTGTCTGTACCAACTCTCGTTGTCTTACCTTGACTGTCTGTACCAACTCTCGCTGTCTTACCTTGACTGTATCAACTCTCGCTGTTTTACCTTGACTGTCTGTACTAACTCTCACTGTTTTACCTTGACTGTCTGTACCAACTCTCCCTGTTTTACCTTTACTGACTGTACCAACTCTCGCTGTCTTATCTTGACTGTCTGTATCAACTCTCGCTGTCTTACCTTGACTGTCTGTACCAACTCTCGCTGTCTTACCTTGACTGTCTGTACCAACTCTCGCTGTCTTACCTTGTCTGTACCAACTCTCGCTGTTTTACCTTGACTGTCTGTACCAACTCTCCCTGTTTTACCTTGACTGTCTGTACCAACTCTCGCTGTCTTACCTTGACTCTCTGTACCAACTCTCGCTGTCTTACCTTGACTGTCTGTATCAACTCTCGCTGTCTTACCTTGACTGTCTGTATCAACTCTCGCTGTCTTACCTTGACTGTCTGTACCAACTCTCGCTGTCTTACCTTGACTGTCTGTACCAACTCTCGCTGTCTTACCTTGACTGTCTGTATCAACTCTCGCTGTCTTACCTTGACTGTCTGTATCAACTCTCGCTGTCTTACCTTGACTGTCTGTACCAACTCTCGCTGTCTTACCTTGACTGTCTGTACCAACTCTCCCTGTTTTACCTTGACTGTCTGTACCAACTCTCCCTGTTTTACCTTGACTGTCTGTACCAACTCTCGCTGTCGTACCTTGACTCTCTGTACCAACTCTCGCTGTCTTACCTTGACTGTCTGTATCAACTCTCGCTGTCTTACCTTGACTGTCTGTATCAACTCTCGCTGTCTTACCTTGACTGTCTGTACCAACTCTCGCTGTCTTACCTTGACTGTCTGTACCAACTCTCGCTGTCTTACCTTGACTGTCTGTACCAACTCTCCCTGTTTTACCTTGACTGTCTGTACCAACTCTCCCTGTTTTACCTTGACTGTCTGTACTAACTCTGCCTGTCTTACCTTGACTGTCTGTACCAACTCTCGCTGTCTTACCTTGACTGTCTGTACCAACTCTCCCTGTTTTACCTTGACTGTCTGTACCAACTCTTGCTGTCTTACCTTGACTGTACCAACCCTCCCTATCTTAGTATTATTGTCTATACCAACTCTTCATGTCTTACCTTAATTTTCTATACCAACACTTTATGTCTTAGGTTTATTGTATGTATCAACTCTCCCTGTCTGACCGTTATTGTCTGTTCAAACTCTCCCTGTCTTACATTTATTGTATGTACCAACTCTCCCTGTCTTACCATTATTGTCTGTATCTACTCTCCCTGCCTTACCATTATTGTCTGTAACAACTCTCACTGTCTTACCTTTATTGTCTGTACCAACTCTCCCTTTCTTACCTTTATTGTCTGTACCAACTCTCCCTGTCTTACCATTATTGTCTGTATCAACTCTCACTGTCTTACCTTTATTGTCTGTACCAACTCTCCCTGTCTTACCGTTATTGCCAGTACCAACTCTCCCTGTCTTACCATTAGTATCTGTACCAACTCTCCCTGTCTTACCGTTATTGCCAGTACCAACTCTCCCTGTCTTACCATTAGTATCTGTACCAACTCTCTCTGTAATTTGCAGCTGGGTGGTTTCTGCAAGGATATACCACCTCTTGGTGTACTCCGGGACAGTCGGGGGCGTGTCCGCACATGTGATGCTGATTGGCTGACCTTCAATAGTCGCATAGCTCTTGTTCACATTAACATTTTCAGGCACTGCAAAAGACAACATAATAAATTATCAAATAAAGGATGCCAATAGTGGTGAACATGGCAGAATGGATAAAAGCGCTCGCTCTAAAACTTCCGGTGTGCTGATGCCGAGGTGGCAGGTTTACCTCATTTTACCGGTTAGTTGGACTAAAATTCTGAACTTTCGTCCTTGAACTGGGCATGTCAATTACACATAGCTCAGAAGTCGGAGTGGATTACCCTGATGGCGAGGGACGCTGGTAAAAGGGAAAGCTAATCCAAACGCAAACGACATTCCAGTACACTCCCCAGCTTTGACAATAGCTAGAGGTTTATGCACGGGAATGGGAAACGCTTTAGTTCAAAGCAAGCAAACGAAAATAAAAACAATAACAAAGGATGCCAACACTACTTGAGATAAGATGCTGGTGCTTCCCGGGTGAAAAGGTGCGCGCACTCACCACACACACAAGACTGAACCATTGTGAAAAGGTGCGCGCACTAACCACACATAAAAGATAGAACCACTGTGAAAAGGTACGACGCACTCACCAAGAACACAAGACACACAGAACACATTGTGAACACAGGTACACAGCAAATACATTCTGCACAACACCCACTCCACACACGACACACACACACACACACACACACATACATACACATACATACACTTAATACATTTTGATCACGCATAAACCCACTTCACACTCATACAATACACACTCGTACAACACATACACACACACAACACACACACACACACACATACACACACATGTACAACACACACACACACACGTACAACACACACACACACACACGTACAACACACACACACACACACGTACAACACACACACACACGTACAACACACACACACACGTACAACACACACACACACACACAAGTACAACACACACACACACACACACTTACACGCTTTAGGAGGTTTCTCAAAGATGATTGGCACCTTGGCAGACACGGACGTGCCATAAGCATTTCTGGCCAGACACTGAAAGACACCATCCTCCCTGTCGCTGAAGTCCTTAAAGATAAGACTGCCGTTCTTGAAGGCTTTGGTGTACTCATCAGAAACGTTCAGGACCTGGCCATTCTTCAGCCATTCGTATCTGGTAAAGAGACAAGAATATGTTGTACGAAGGGACTTCAAATTAAAACTTTAAATGATTTTTTGTTTCGGTGAATATATTCTGAAAAAGTAAAGAACACATGCATCATTTTTCGATGTAGTCATCACTCCGTTAAATGCAAGTCCTCCAGCCCCGATACAGTGCTTGGATTCCTGTAGGGAAAAAAAATCTTGGTCGCGTGTTAACCACTCTGGGATCACTACTCGGTGTCAAGCCGTTTTCAAATTTCCCAATCCACTCATACACTTGCTGGACTGACAGGCATGCATCGCCATACTGGACCTACATTGGCTGATGAATTTCTATAGGCTTTACCCTTTCAGTGATAAAAAAAAAAAAAAAAGATAACAGAACGCTACTGCTCTTTGGTGCATATCAAAAGTGGGGCGGCCATTTTAAACTATCTTTATGACGTCACCGTGTTCGTTTGCACCGTGATGTAGTGTACCAAACACTTTTGACATCCTTAACAACAATATTGACCGGTTACAAGACAATGGCATGGTTATTGTAATTTCTTCACAGCTTTAAGGTTTTCATTTAAGGAGGCGCAGTAGTGTAGTGGTTAGACACTCTCTTGGCAGGCCGGCTGTCATCATCATTATAACCATCATCATCATCATCATCATCATCATCATCATCATCATCATCATCATCATCATCATCTTTGCCGTCGGGAGGAATAGCTGACGTTTCAGCATCCGATGGGTGGCATTGGATAGTGTCGTTCCGTGTGATTGTACAATGCCTTTAATGCCGTAATTTCATTTTTTCCTTTGTCGTCTTCTTGCTCAGGTCTTCTTTGATGTAGCGCCCATGCTGGTAGTTGATGGTGTTGCATTCTAACGAGAAGACCGAACCATTTCACCCTCTGCTTTTCAATATATGTGGCACAAGGCGTGACCCCACTGTCTGTCTGTTAATATCATTTCTTACTCTGTCTCGGATATTTCATTTGGCAGCTCTTCCCAAGCATCTCATCTGACAGGTCCGGTGTAATGGGTTAAGTTTTTAAAACGAACCGTTTTCTGTACACTCAGGTCGACCTAATTTTGCCAAGAAATATCTTCAGATTTAAAGACGGTTGGCGGGATCCTGACATCATCACCAAAGAGCGCGGATTGGTGTAAAAACATGTGGGTGTAGCACCATATGCCCAGTGCGACTTAAAGTGTGTAAATGGACCCTTTGCTTTACAACCTACTGGACTCACAGGCAAATTGTTATATAGGGTGTATTTTAATGACATTGTAGATGTTCAAAATATTGCCGGTCCAAGTTTTGTATTCGCCCTCTGTGGAATTCATGCCACATAATAGGTAAATACAAACTTGGACCGGTAGTATTTTCAAACAGTGCACAGTCATTAAAATACACACAATAGATTTATTATATCATGAATACCAGGAAATCCATCTACGATGTGGCTTTTCTGTTCTTATTGTCCTCAATGCAATGTGTCTTAACAGATTAAGAGCCGACGGATAATAGATCGCTAAATGTGACCTCCCATTTGTACAGAAGGGCGATATATCACCATAATAGGGTCAATGTGTTATTCGTTTTGTTTCACGGCTTCTTTCAAGGAAGGATGATGCACACGCGTAGTTATTTTATCTTCTCTCATTAAAACTAAAGGATGTGTGCATGGACGAATAGATAAGGGCGCTCTTTCTTACACTTCCGGTATGCAGATGCTGAGGTTGCGGGTTCAACCTCTATAGCGGTCAGTTGGACTAAAAGGTTGACTTCTCGTCCTTGACTTGGGGACGTAAATTACAAGTACCTCTGAAGTCAGAGTGGATTCACATAATGGCGAGGGACACTGGTAACAGGGAAAGCTAATCCACGCGCAAAAATCAGTCCAGTACACTAGAAGTAGTAGCACGTGTATGGACTACGCTTGAGTTCAAAACTAGCTAACACAAAAAAAAATTGAAACTTACCTAACCAAAAACAAACAAAACAAAAAAATTAAAAACAAAACACAAACAAAAAACAAAACAAACAACAAAACAACAAAAACCAAAAAAACGATTGTTTCATTAGTTGACGATTAATTTTGTTTTTGCCGGTCTCCTTGGCAAAAGGCTTGCGAACGCGGTTCGTGAGCCGGGTACCTGGCGTTCGAAACTCAGCCGCGACCGATTTATGCAACAGACCGTGTCGCGTTGTGTTATAACGTCTGGTATGGGAGCCGGATCGTTCAGAAAGCAATGGCAAACTACTGAACGTAAAACTTGCCTAGTGCATCAACAGCAGCTCAAAAATGCTGGCGTTGACTGCAAACGTCCTGCAAGGGATAAGTATACGGGGAAGCTGGTACTTTCCTGATGCTTCATGGTTCTCTGTGTACTAGACAGTGAAGTGCCTTTAGGTAGTCTAGAAAGCTAGAATGTACATTTATATTGTACTCTGTAATTTCTATTATTGCCCTAATGTAAGTAAATATATTGTTAGGGCACCTCTTATTTGCCTAAAACCAGCTCGTACTATATTTGTTTTCTTCTATTTTCTGATAGTTTTCCCAGAGTTATTTGTCATAAAATTTTTGCTAGGGTGACTATCAAGCTAACTGTTCTGTAATTGGCACATAACATGTTACCAGGGACCCAGATAGAGTAACTATGACTGAAAAACGAGACGTACAGAGTTAAAGGCAGTCACACAATAGTTCAAATGAAAACACACTATAGCGAGACAGAGACATGACATGTCGCTAAACTGGATGACTTGTCGCTAAGTTATCTCGTGTCAGAATAGAGGGTTCTTTCTGCCCGATTAGGAACGACAACTATGATCGTAAACTTTCCTCATGCTAACCCGAATTTTTATCTCTAGAGATCACTGGCATAGCCGCCTGATACACATAAAAGCAAATATACACATATACACACATACACTCATTTATACAAATACACAAATATGTATACACATTTACACATATACACACATACACTTTTCACGTATACACTCGAACATACACACAATTAAATACAGACGTAAATAGCATACACCCATATACATATACACACTCATATGCAAGCATATACATATATACATGCAGACATACATGCATTGCCTTATACAGGGTGTTTGTAAAGTCTCACTACACTTTGTATGTAGAACAGCTGTTGCTTGGAGAGTATGTTTTCCGTCTTACAAACGGAAACATACTTTCCAACAAACAACTGTTCTACATACAAAGTGTGGTGAGACTTTACAAACACTCCGTTCAATCAATACACGCACATAAACACACATCAAAAATATATACACTTAGAGACCTTTATTGATACCTACACAATCTCTTGTTGTCCATCAGCTTCACAGGTGATCCCATAACCTTTCCTATTTTGCTCCATGACAACCCGTCTTTGCTGAGAATCTGGTTTTCGTATATGAGGTGGCATCTCTGTAACTGTATTTATAAAATAAAATAAACGTTAGTTGTATGCCCTTTACAGGACGTCGCAGTGAGCTCCAGCATTGTTTGGCTGTTTGTGATTTCTTGGCAAGTTTACGTTGTATAATTTGCTTTTGCTTTCTGAACAACCGGCACTCGCACCATTGTGTGAACGAACGTATGCGGGATTGCGAATTGCGTACGTAACCCCTTTCAATGAAACTACAACATTATATACAACACTAGGAAAGAGTCAAACAGCCTTCTTTGGTCATGTGATGAGAAGAGAGACACTGGAGAACATAGTGACAAATGGAAAGATCGACGGGAAGAGAGGCAGAGGCAGACTAAGAGAAATGATGCTGGAAGGATTGAGACGGTGGCACGGAGTAATATCATCAGCAGAGTCGATCTAGAACACCAAAGACCCAGATATGTGGAGAGACACGAACGCCTATGCCAATTGGCGGGGCACTTGATGACCATGATTAGAGAACTTCAGATTCGTGGAAAAATAAGAGTACCAGTAACCGCAAGTAAGAAAAGCTCTCTTTCTCTCTCTCTCTCTCTCTCTTCTCAGCTCATCTCTCGTCTCTCTCTCTCTCTCTCTCTCTCTCTCTCTCTCTCTCTCTCTCTCTCCTAGTTGTAGCAGAGAAATCGCTATGGTTGGTTGGCTGTGAAAGTCCCTGGAATACTGCGAGTGTCAATTCTTAACATATTATATGCCAAGCAAAAATTAGGTTGGACCAAACAAAAATGAATGTCGGAAATATGGGAAGTAGATGTGTGTCACAGATATGACTTACAATTGATTAAAATTGTTGCCGACTTGTTTTATAACACAGTGACAACATTTCAGCGATATATAAGCCCATGACAGATACGGGAAGTCGCTTAAGACGATTAATCATCCCATGGCATTTAATCAGTTAAATCAATACATTGTTGTTCAGGTCATCTGTGCCACACGCTCACTCGTTTGAAGAAAAAAGGGTTCAATCCCTGTTTAAATGTCTGTCTGGGGAAGTGTTATAATTGGGGCCCTTGGGCCCTTATGGTGTTTCTTTTCAGCATCTGCTTGCGGGAATGGTTTTTTTTTTTTTCGCTTCCTAATTTTCTATGCATGAAAAATGAAGTAGGAACTTTTAATCTCGTCATCATCATGTGCCATGCCGATAATCGTGGGCGGTCATGTTTCGCCATCTCACACGATCACCAAAGTCGTGAATCAGCTTTTAGTTTTTGTCTCGACCATACCACGTGGTCAAATGATCCAGATAGTTACTTCTCTACCTTCCCATTGTTCTTTCCCCTTCAATCTAGCCAGTTGTCACCAAGGTCTCCGATTTATTTCTTCTCTTAACGTGTAAAAAACAAGGTGACTGTTTAATTTCTCTAATCAGTTTACCGTTTTCATTTATTTCTTGTAGGACTTGGTCAATGGTTTTCCCTACCCTGTTCCAAACCTGCCACTGATTGAATGAATGACTGAGCGGAAGAAAAGAATAATCAGTACGCATGTTTGATGTGTAGCACTATATGGTGATGGAATGTGAATGGAAAAAGCTGGCCCTTACCCTCTGTGGACAACATCCATCCATCATGTGCCATGCCGATAAGCGTGGGCGATCATATTCTGCCATCTCGCTCGATCACCAGAGTCGTGCATCAGCTCCGTGTTCCTATCTCGACCATGCCACGTGGCCAAGCCATCCAGGTATTTATTTCTCGGTCTTCCCCTTGGTCTCTTCCCTTCGATCTAGCCAGTTGTCACCAAGTTCTCCAAGTCATTTCTTCTCATAACATGCCCACAAAATTTTGACTGTCTGATTTTTTTCTTGAAGGACTTGTTCATTGGTTTTTCTGTCTGTCCATGGTAATCTTTGCATTTTTAAGCTTGACTGCTTATTGTTCACGCTTCACATCCATACAAAAGTATAGGTTCTATGTAGCACCTCAACACTCTTTTTCTCGTTTCAATTGATATCTTTTATTGGTCAGTATGTTTTTCATATTGCAAAAAGCTACCTTCGCAATGGAAAGTCTTGTTCTAATCTCTTCAAGGCATTTCCCATCAGATGTTATGACTGTGCCGAGATAACTGTATCGATTCACTTGTTTGAGAATATGCCCATTTACACGTATATCACATTGTGGTATTTCCTTCTTCCCAGTGACGACCATAATCTGTGTCTTCTTAATATTCATTTCTAACCCTAACACTGTGTGCAACAACCGCATCTACTAACTTTTGGAAGGTCCTGTTCATTGTCTGCAATCGAGACTGTATCATCTGCATATCTAATGTTATTGATGTATCGTCCCCCAATGTTGATTCCTTCCATATTTTCTATATTTCTGAAAATATGTTCACTGTACATGGAAAAAATATCTGAAGACATTACACATCCCTGTCTCACACCTCTTTTAATAGGCTAATATTGACCTACATCGTTATCAGTTCTGATGGTAGCTTGTTGTTTCCAATATATGTTTTTTTTTTTACAAGTCTAAGGTATTTCCCATCCATTTGTAGATCTTCAAGCATCCTTATCATGTTGACATGTCTCACTTTATCGAAAGCCTTTGTGTAGTCAATAAAGCAAAGATATAAATCTTCGTTTACTTCTATAGAACGTTTGGACAACAATCATGTTCCAATTTATATATGTTCACGAGATTATTAATCCGAGACAAGGATGACCCCTTGTATAACTTCTCACTGAGGTTGAACGGGGTAGGTGTAATGGTTTAATCGAATGAAAATAAAAAGAACGTGAATGCTTGTGACATGTCAATGTGCAAAGATTGAGCTAGTTGAAAAAAGTCAAATGAAAACAATTCTTAGTTGCTTAAAAGTCGACAGGGTCGACTTCATTGAACGGAGTTTAATCCCATATGGCTCGGTCTCTTTCCGCAGCGCGGAAAGCATCGCCCAAAGCACGAACTCTGTAGCTCTAGCGACGACCCACAGGGGTCTTCGAAAAATTTCACTCGTGAACCGAAGGACGCGGCCCGGAACCAAACCCACAACCTTCGGAGCCCGAGTCAAACGGCTTGACCACTTCGCCACGAAGCCTCCCAAACAATTCTTAATGATGTAGGGGTAAATACATAATTATTAATAAAAGCTTGACTGTCTTGTCTTAGTCATAGTGTGAGACATGGTATGTAATATATAATATACTGGTGGGCAAAATCTAGGCAACAATGAAATCTTATTGGTATTGACTAACCTGCTGACTGTCTGACTGACTAATCTGATGAATGAGTGATTGACTAACCTGATTGTCAAATTTACTAACCTTATAATTGTGTGATTGACTAGCTGATGATTTTGTGATTTATTAACCTGATGATTGTGTGATTGACTAATGTGATGACTATGTGATTGACTAACCTGATAACTGTGTGATTGACTAACCTGATGACTTTGCGATTAATTGATCTTAAAATTATGTGATTGATTAACCTGATGACTGTGTGATTGTCTCAACTATTGACTGTGTGATTGAAGAACCCGATGAATGTGTGATTGACTAATGTGATGATTTTGTGATTGATTAACATGATGAATGTGTGATTAACAAATTATATAGTTGCTTGATTGACTAACCTGATGACTGTGTGATTAACTAACCTGATGACTGTGTGTTTGACTAACTTGATGACTGTGTGATTGACTAACTTGATGACTGTGTGATTGACTAACTTGATGACTGTGTGATTGACTAACTTGATGACTGTGTGATTGACTCATTGATGACTGTGTGATTGACTAATTTGATGACTGTGTGATTGACTAACTTGATGACTGTGTGATTGACTCATTGATGACTGTGCGATTGACTGACTTGATGATTGTGTGATTGACTAACTTGATGACTGTGTGATTGACTAACTTGATGACTGTGTGATTGACTAACTTGATGACTGTGTGATTGACTAACTTGATGACTGTGTGATTGACTAACTTGATGACTGTGTGATTGACTAACTTGATGACTGTGTGATTGACTAACTTGATGAATGTGTGATTGACTAACTTGATGACTGTGTGATTGACTAACTTGATGACTGTGTGATTGACTAACCTGATGACTGTGTGATTGACTAACTTGATGAATGTGTGATTGACTAATTTGATGACTGTGTGATTGACTAACTTGATGACTGTGTGATTGACTAACTTGATGGCTGTGTGATTGACTCATTGATGACTGTGTGATTGACTAACTTGATGACTGTGTGATTGACTCATTGATGACTGTGTGATTGACTAACTTGATGACTGTGTGATTGACTAACTTGATGACTGTGTGATTGACTCATTGATGACTGTGCGATTGACTGACTTGATGATTGTGTGATTGACTAACTTGATGGCCGTGTGATTGATTAACTTTGTGACTGCGTAATTAACTAACGTAATAATTGTCTTATTGACTACTCTTATAATTGTGTGATTGACTAACATGATGACTGTGTGATTGACTAATCTAATAATTGTGTGATTGACTAACCTGATGACTGTGTCATTGATTAATAAATATTGTGTGAT
>JACEFZ010004738.1:600000-765000 GCA_014155875.1 Cepaea nemoralis
TGTTGTACTTATGGTACTAATCTCAGAGACTCTGTTGTACTTATGGTACTAATCTCAGAGACTGTGTTGTACTTATGGTACTAATCTCAGAGACTGTGTTGTACTTATGGTACTAATCTCAGAGACTCTGTTGTACTTATGGCACTAATCTCAGAGACTCTGTTGTACTTATGGTACTAATCTCAGAGACTCTGTTGTACTTATGGTACTAATCTCAGAGACTCTGTTGTACTTATGGTACTAATCTCAGAGACTCTGTTGTACTTATGGTACTAATCTCAGAGACTCTGTTGTATTTATAGTACTTGTCTCAGAAACTGGCTTAAGAGCCTCTTCAATAAATACCACACATATTTAATTTATTGTTTTCTGTTTGCTCTGCTTATTATACCAAAATAGTCACTGTTGTCTCATCTCCGTGGTTTGAATGTTGTTGTTTTCTTATTGTTGTTTGTTGATGAAGACTGCCTTGATTCTGTTTTATATAACTATATTATGTAAAGCTGCCCTACACTTCGTGTTTTTCTATTATTTACATATCCAACCCATTTCATTAATACTGCAACCATGTGTTACCAGTGCAGCCATAAACTGACTACCATACTTTTCCATTTACAAGTGATAGGATACCAGCTGTGAATAGCTGCAGCCTCAGCAAACTTAAGTGATTGTCAATTGTAATATGCACCTGGAAAGATACAAGGAAATATGCCAGGCAATAAATTATGCATTCTGTTGTTTCTTTCTTCTTCATTCCAGTTTACAATGGGGAAAGCATTATTTTGAGTAAATTACAAATCAGAGAGAAAATGTCTGCACTAAAGTCAATGTCAATTAAGAATTCATTTTATAACATTTCAAGAAACAGTACTCAATATGTACATTGCTATATGCTTGGAAACATGGACTGTTTATCAGGACATGCTAGGAAAATAAACCACTTCCACACAGTCTGCCTTAGGGAGCTATTGAAGATCAAATGGCAAGACAAGATCCCAGACGGTGAAGAAAGAGCGTCCATGCCCAGTATCCACATTCTAGTAATGAAAAACCAGATTCGCTGGGCTGGTCACTTAACTCGTATGCCAGATTACAGGTTCCCTAAAATATTTTTACGGCGAGCAGCGTTGTGGTAAACGCTTTCCAGGTGGCCAGAGGAAACGCTTTAAAGACACATTGAAAATCTCACTGAAAACGTTTGGAATTTATCTTGACACCTGGGAGACTGCAGCTAAAGACTGTAATTCGTGGCGTACATCATAACATAAGGGTGCAATCATTTGTGAAGCAACCAGGAGCTGTGAAGAAAAGGCTGGACAGAAAAGCCACTGCAGGAGATCATCCTCCTGGAACATCAAGCTTTGCCCACATTGTCAAAGAACATTTCGAGCCAAAATAGGCCTTATCAGCCATCTTAGAACTCACGGCTCCATACTTTCAACCCCTCTGGATGAAATGAATGGTCATCATCATTCTTGATGGACAAACAACATTTCAATATGTAAACAAGTTCAATTTTAACAAGCATTGGATACCCGGGTTCGAAACACAGCGGTGCTAGTTTTTTCGAAAAAGGTATAGGAGCTGGTCATTCAGAAACCAATGGCAAACTACTGAACGTAACATTTGCCCAGGAATCACAAACAGCGAAAATGCTGGGGTTGACTGCTACGTCCTGTAAAGGATATGCAACTTAATTAATCCCAATATAATATAATTTTATAAAAAATATGTACTCACATTTTGTGGCCAATTTAGTAACATAGTAGTTGAAACACTTGCTTACCACCACAGAGAAACAGGATTCAACCTCTGCCAGTGGCAGGGCTGGAGTAGTTCCCCACCAGCACAAATGAGAGCAGCCCAACCCAGCAAAATAGGTGCCAGATCATTACAATATATTCAAGGAAGGAAAGGCAGTTTGTCAACCTGTGACCTAGTATGTGTGAAGACCTTACAGCAGTATCTGCCACGGGACTCTTTCTGTCCCAAGAAAAGTGTGATGTAAGATGAGCTCTTCTCCGTGAATCCCAAACATTGCGTAATGTGTGCTCGTAATTTTTACATTCTGTCAGGGCATAATAAAGAAATCTGGCTTCCCCAGTGGCCACAACTATGTATTTAGCCTGTGAAAGTCATGGTGATTATTAACTACCTTGGATACCTGTTGCAAAATCTGGCTCAGAAACACTGAATGCGCTTAAAGAAAGACACACTTACAGGACAACATATAAACAGAAGAATACACTCATGCCTTCTTCAATAGAATTCTCATGTGAAAGTTATATTCACTTACTTTAATCCTGGCCTTTATCACCAAAAGGCCTGCCTTGTACAGAACTTCGCACCCATAAGTGTTTAGAAACTTACCACCAAAAGCCAGACATCCTGGCTCTGTTGTTTTCATGTATAAATTATCTGTTGTATAATGAATCCATCTACATAGTGGTCTTCCTTTACGCTACATCTCCAGTACATTCCCCTCATAATTATCTTTTATAGACTTGTCTTTTTACATGTTCACAATATTTCATTTTCCTCATTTGTTTATTGACTTAATAACCAGGTTTCTTCAGTATTCAATTCTTGTTGGATATATGTTTGTTCTTTCCGTCCAATGAATGATTAATATTCTCCTCTAACATTTATATTAAAAGACTGGTATATGCATTTCAATTAAACTGTTAAATATCCCAGTTTTACACTTTTATGTTATCACAGGAAATATGGATGTCATAGCCTTGTCATTATTACTATATCAACAATATATACTCACATATGGAATCCTAATTTAATAAACATATAAGAAAATACTGATTATAATGAAGAATCTCAAGTCAAGCCTATAGTATTCAGTCAGCCTATAGTCTCAGGGTTTCTCCTTGCACAAGTTGATGGGTGTAATGCTTACTGTCTGTTGCCAGAATAGTAAATACTGTAGGTCAATGTGGTTGAAAGGTTAACAGCACTCACTCATAAACTTCCTGAGCACTGATAGTCAGATGGTGGACTTAAATGTTGACCTATTGTTCAGAAAGCAATGGCAAACTACTGAATATAAAATTAGATGTTGTGGTGAATATAACATTTCTGCCTTTTTTTCCTATAACACTTCTCAGTTTAGTCTAGGAGTACAGGAAATGTTTTAAAAATCCCTGTCCGGATAAAGATTTAAACACAGACCACTGGGCCCGCAAGCATGCTAGCCACTATGGCGCTGCAGCTCCTCCAAGTAAATGCCTAGTTCTTAGAAATATGCTTCTCACAACGTACCACCAAACTTAATAGTGTATGAAGTTTATGGTGTAAAATGATGTGAAGACCTAGTTCTCAGAAATATGCTTCTCACAACGTACCACCAAACTTAATAGTGTATGAAGTTTATGGTGTAAAATGATGTGAAGACCTAGTTCTCAGAAATATGCTTCTCACAACGTACCACCAAACTTAATAGTGTATGAAGTTTATGGTGTAAAATGATGTGAAGACCTAGTTCTTAGAAATATGCTTCTCACAACATACCATCAAACTTAAGAAATAGTGTATGAAGTTTATGGTGTAAAATGATGTGAAGACCTAGTTCTCAGAAATATGCTTCTCACAAAGTACCCCAAACTTAAGAAATAGTGTATGAAGTTTATGGTGTAAAATGATGTGAAGACCTAGTTCTTTTATGATGTTCTGAAGCCCAATATCTGAGCCTTAAGTGTTTGGTCGCATCGATGCAACAGCACTTCTTTTTCGTACATCAACCCGAATATATTTAAAGAAAGCAGCAAACAGATTGAGCTTGTTGACATCTCCATTTAGTTTTCCTCAAATGAAGCGAATGTGGGCCAAAATAATTTTCTCTGTTCTGCACATGGTGAGACCTTCTTGCAGCTAACGCTTAGCTGTCACTTTACCAATTTTATAATTGCATTCATCCATATTTCCTATCTTTGTTCATTGAACAAGTGGTGTTTCAGTCTGGTGTGTGTGGTACAGAGTTTGATGATTGGTACTTCTTCACTTCTGTGCAACTTTGTTCATCAAATTATAACTATAGCAGTTTACACAAGAGTGGAAAGTTTACAACAGGCAAGCAAGAAAGACAGCACAGGTTTACAGCGGTCAAGAAAGACAGTATATAGTTTTACAGCTCTCAAGAAAGAGTACAGAGGTTACAGCAGACAAGAAAGACAGTATATAGTTTTACAGCTCTCAAGAAAGAGTACAGAGGTTACAGCAGACAAGAAAGACAGTATATAGTTTTACAGCTCTCAAGAAAGAGTACAGAGGTTACAGCAGACAAGAAAGACAGTATATAGTTTTACAGCTCTCAAGAAAGATTATAGAGGTTACAGCAGACAAGAAAGACAGTATATAGTTTTACAGCTCTCAAGAAAGAGTATAGAGGTTACAGCAGACAAGAAAGACATTATATAGTTTTACAGCTCTCAAGAAAGAGTATAGAGGTTACAGCAGACAAGAAAGACAGTATATAGTTTTACAGCTCTCAAGAAAGAGTATAGAGGTTACAGCAGACAAGAAAGACAGTATATAGTTTTACAGCTCTCAAGAAAGAGTATAGAGGTTACAGCAGACAAAAAAGACAGTATATATTTTACAGCTCTCAAGAAAGAGTATAGAGGTTACAGCAGACAAGAAAGACAGTATATAGTTTTTACAGCTCTCAAGAAAGAGTATAGAGGTTACAGCAGACAAGAAAGACAGTATATAGTTTTACAGCTCTCAAGAAAGAGTATAGAGGTTACAGCAGACAAAAAAGACAGTATATATTTTACAGCTCTCAAGAAAGAGTATAGAGGTTACAGCAGACAAGAAAGACAGTATATAGTTTTACAGCTCTCAAGAAAGAGTATAGAGGTTACAGCAGACAAGAAAGACAGTATATAGTTTTACAGCTCTCAAGAAAGAGTAAAGAGGTTACAGCAGACAAGAAAGACAGTATATAGTTTTACAGCTCTCAAGAAAGAGTATAGAGGTTACAGCAGACAAGAAAGACAGTATATAGTTTTACAGCAGACAAGCAAGACAGCATAGAGGTTTACAACAGAGAAGAAAGAAAGCATAGAGGTTTACAACAGAGAAGAAAGAAAGCATAGAAGTTTACAGCATACAAGGAAGACAGCATTAAGGTTTACAGCAGACAAGAACGACAGCATTAATGTTTACAACATAGAACAAAGACAGCATAGAAGTTTACAGCAAACAAGAAAGACAGCATAGAAATTTACAGCAGACAAGAAAAACAACACAGGTTTACAGCAGACAAGAAAGACAGTATAGAAGTTTACATCATAGAAGAAAGACAGTATAGAGGTTTACAACAGAGAAGAAAGACAGTATAGGTTTACAACAGAGAAGAAAGACAGTAGAGAGGTTTACAGCAGACAAGAAAGACAGCATAGAGGTTTACACGATACAAGAAAGACAGCAAAGAGGTTTACAGCAGACAAGAAAGACAATTTAGAGGTTTACAACTGACAAGAAAGACAGCTTTGAAATTTATAGCTGGCAAGAAAGACCCCAGAAAACACTGCAAATCTGTAAACAAAAATGAGACATTTAAACCTAATAGACAAGATATGGAATGCTAAACTATTTAACTCTACTTTTACTTCACATCACAACAATACCAACACCCGAGGAAAAAAACCAAAAGACATCAAAAATGATTTACTGAAAAATAATTCCGCCATACACCAAAGCAAGAAGTTAAAAAAATTCTAGAAAGAATATTTTTTGTTTAATTTAAAGTACAAAGCAACTCCAGACCAAACAGAAATTACATGAATACCAGTGAAAATAAAATTTAAATCAGAGGATGCGATTATAATTTTAATGGTGGCAAACAAAATGTGTCTCATCCATACCAAGTTGACATCAAGCGCAGACATTAGTGAATCCTGGAAGTCAGAAGATGGACATTTGATTCTGTTACGGCCCCTGCAGGGGCTAAGTACATTATACATACAAACAATACAATGAATATACATACATGAGTTATAAACTGGCTAATGACTTTAACTAGAAATATATGAGTCATGATTTCTTTCACCAGATTTGAACAAGCTTAGAATAGTCTTAACAGGGTTTATCGGATATGTTCATTCGTCATCTAAACAGTGATAAATGGACATTATCTTATAATGCTTGTACATAATGAGAAAGATGATGAGAGGGAGAGAACAAATACAGAAACTTTATTTTAAATGGGAGGAGTATGAGACATGCACGCCTTTCTAACATTCTGTCAAATTTATCTCTCACCTGTCATACATCATTTTATTGTCACATCTCTCATAGGGCTGCTCTTAGACAATAAACACAAAGACAGTGACAGAAAGAGAGGCACAGGCAGATATACAGAGAGAGAGAGAGAGAGAGAGAGAGAGAGAGAGAGAGAGAGAGAGAGAGAGAGAGAGAGAGAGAGAGAGAGAGAGAGAGAGAGAGAGAGAGAGAGAGAGAGAGAGAGACCCACAGGAAGCTCAATATATATACAACATAAAGATACCACTACCTGTAAAAACTATTTTGATTAAACCTTGCCCATATTTTTAAAAAAAGCTGACATAAACCTTCAGAGGACATTGTGAATGTGTTTCTTCTGTGTACAACAAGAGGACATTGTGAATGTGTCTCTGCTGTGTACAACGAGAGGACATTGTGAATGTGTCCCTTCTGTGTACAACGAGAGGACATTGTGAATGTGTCTCTGCTGTGTACAACGAGAGGACATTGTGAATGTGTCCCTTCTGTGTACAACGAGAGGACATTGTGAATGTCTCTGCTGTGTACAAGGAGAGGACATTGTGAATGTGTCTCTGCTGTGTACAAGGAGAGGACATTGTGAATGTGTCTCTGCTGTGTACACCGCGGCTAGTCCTAGACCCAGGCCTAACCTGGACATCTGCTAACACATGATACATGTCCACGGCACACAGGACATGGCTGATTTCCCAGGCCAGATGTGTTGCCATGATTGTGTTGTATCTAGTTTACTTGGAGTTGTGTTCATGTTGTCTGTATATCACCACTTTCTAATTCTTCTTCTGGCATGATATCCAGATTGTCATTTCTATTTATTGGTAGATAAGTAGGTTTCATTCTCACTAAGATTTCAAACCACTTTATGTGTAGTTTGTCGTTGAAATCAATGCTGTCATATTTCTGACAGGTCAGCATGACAGAATGGAAAAAAGAGATTGCTCTTAAACTTTCGGTGAGCTGATAGCGAGGCAATGGGTTCAACGCCTACACTGGTCAGTTAGACTAAAATGTTGACTTCTCATTCTTAACTTGGGGGCGGAAATTACAAGTACCTCTCATCTGATGGCAAGGGACACTGGTAATAGAGAAAGCTAATCCACATGCAAAAATCAATCATGTGCACTAGAACATTGTAGCACATGTGTGGATTTACACTTGAGTACAAAGCAAGCAAACAAAAAACAAAAATGTCTGACGTCTTGTCTCATCTGGAGACTCCAGCAGGCATTCTGAATCATTTCATTTCATATGTGGCAAGTTCTGTCTAGTGGGATGTTGATAGGGACCAAATTCTGACACTGATAGCAAAGTCTGGAAGAAAAATACTGCTTATCATTTCTCTCTTGACTTTCATCATAACTGATCTATTTGGTTGTTACCTGAGCTAGGTTGTTACCTTGAGCTACGGCCTACGATGGGTGGCGTTGTGATGTTCTGTTATGATAATCTGGCCATGTCCAGCGTGTGCCGCGTGGTTGCACACCCGCTTCACACGCCAGTAATCCGGGGTTTGTTTCTGGGTCTGGTCAAGGATATGCACTACTGGCGAGCTCAAACGAGAGCGAAACTCGAGTCTAGTGCTTCCACATTGACGTGGCTAGGCCTTACGTTTATACCAGAATACGATCAGCGTTACCAGTAGTGGGTTGTGCTCAATATTTCATCATAACCTTTGAGTAAATATGGTGGCTAAAATGTCAGTGCTTGTCTTTTTGTATCTTGCTTCTATCTCTCAATCAAATCTTCTGTTTGCCATAAAAACACTGACTAGATATCTGCACTCTGAGACTAGTTTTACTTTGGTGTATTTTTACCAGTATATTTAGTCGCCATGGTGCCTTGCCTTATGTATTGAAGCTAACATTAAAAACATCCATGTTAATAATTAGCTACTTCCTCTGGCATATTTTGTAGAACTAACACGATCAACCCTATGTAAAGCATGACACATGTAATCAAACAGCCACTACTACCAGATGGGTGTAAGTCGCAGGTTCTCACACACTTCTTCTTCAGGGCCAGGTCTGGAGCAGATGTGGGTGATCATGACTCTCCAACCCTCTCTGTCAGTTGATAGTTTCATGAAGTTGGTGTTTCTTGTATTAACATTTGTTACCCAGCTATTTAAGCTTTCAGTATAAATATTTCTCTGTCTTCACTTGCCCCTCTTGTCTAGTTTTTTCCAAAATAAGACAGATTTCTTTACTCCATCTCACCTGTTCATAATGCGCCATACATTTCATTTATCTTTTCCTTAAGGTTTTTGTGAGTGATCTTGACACACCTGCAGTTCCACAGCATTTGTTTTCTCTTTCCATGATATTCTCAGGGGTCTTCTCAAAAACCACATCTCCACTGCCTCCAGTTTCACCTTTCCTTGCTTACTGTCCAAGAACAGGCCAGACACAACATTTCAGTAAGCAAGTTTTCATGAAGTTGCTCAATCTTAGCAAGTCTCTGGACATGGTGATTCCTTTCTTCATTGGTGTGACAACGTCCATCAGCTGTCACCGAATTGTCTAGATATTAGGAAACATTGCCCTGTTTGATTTTTACACTTTTATGTTTTTTTAAAATAGATAGCATATTAATGAAGAACGTTTTGTGCAACAAGTCAATGTCCTTGAAAGTCAGAAAAAAAAGTTTTTGCATGTTACATAGAACCAGTTTTAACATATGACTGCAAATCCTGGACAATTAGTAAACAGGCAAATAAATCCCTGGAAACCTTGAAAATGTGGGTTTATAGAGGTATGCTGAAAATTAATTGATAGCCAAAAAGAGCCGTCAGGACATTTTAAGGGAAGCTGAGTCGCAAAGACAACTGATCACAAACAACAGGCAGTCATCAGTTTTTTTGGCCATGTTATGAGAAGACAAAAACTGGAACATGTGACAACCAGAAAGATTTGCAGAAAGAGAGATAGAGGAAGACAACGTGAGAGTCTTGTGTAATGACACAGAAGGGAGTCAACACACGATTTGATCCATGACGTTGGAGATCATAATTTGTGGAGAGGCATGATCGCCCATGCTAGCCGGCAAGACACTGGATGATGATGAGACAGCATATCATAATTTAGGGATCTGTGAGCTGTGGTAGCGCAGTGGCTAGATGCTTGCCCGCTAGTCCAGTGGTCATGAGAATGATCCGCGTCAAGGTGAAATCAAATGTTTAAAACTAGCCTGGGTTCCCAGGTTGACCCAGGCTAAAGTGGGCGCCAGGAAATGTCTCGGGGAGTGAAGATGACCAGCCTCCGAGTACTGCTTGGTTTATAAAAAATATGGGTCTAGAACTATCACTTAATGCACCTTAAGGCTTATAAAAGGCTCTGTGGCGAAGGGGTTACGGATACAATTCGTAATCACACATTCAAAACACAGCTAAGGGTGATTTGGCAGCACACCGCCTTGCATTAGGTTTTTATAAAATGGTATGAGTGCCAGTCGTTCAGAAAGCAATGGCAAACTACTGAACGTAAACTTGCCAAGAGATCACAAACAGCAAAACAATGCTGGGGTTGACTGTGATGTCCTGTAAAGGATATGGAACTAACTTTTATTTAAAAGAAAACACATTTAATAAAAAAAACCTGCACACATAAGATCACATTTTTTATGAGGTTAGATGACCAACTTCACTCCTGCTGCCTTTTCCTTCCCTTGACTCAAGGTCAGGGGCTACTTTTATGAGCAAAGCATCTGGTTTGAAAGCAAATTGTCAGGTCACACAATCAAGAAAATCCAACACCGCTACACAGTGAACTACCCTTACAGTTCCTTTATATGTTCCATATTTGTGAATGCTATAGGTAATTTTTAAAATGTAAAAACAGACACTTTATCATCATTATTCTTTCTAAATAAACTTCCATTGCAATACAATAAACTTGGCTTACAAATGAAAATATACACCATCAGTGACTAAATAATGACACCTTGCACCTCAACAAACACATACAGCAACAGAAAAGTCACACCCACAAGAACCCTATAAATAACTCTTATCCTCACGTTGCTGCCGGTGTTTTGTGAGTGTTGGTGAAGAAGCTTCGCAAAACAAGTATCTGACCAATCCCTATCAAGATGATGAGTAGTGATTCGCCAATAGACCAGTACAAAACTCGCTGGTTGAGATCTTCTGCAAACCCTCGGCCCTGGAATTCTCTTAGTCGGTGATGTGTCTGATAGTCGAGCACAGTTTTTAGATTCTCAAAGATGTTGACAGTTGATGTTTCCATCTATAGTTATACAAAAAATATTGTTGTTAATATGTACTAGGCAAACAACAACAATATGTAGACATTGTCACGTTTTTAAACAAAGCATATACTGAAAATTAGGAAGAAAAACTGTACACAGTGGCATCAGAGTAATTATTATTTCAAGATATTTCATTGACTGATTGATTTTCTAGAAGAAAAGAGTTCCTAAGAGCTATATTGAGCCAATCCTGATGTACAGAACCAGATCATGGACAATTGAAGAATTACGTGGAGACTACAGAGATGTGGGTAGTGATCAGAGATTTGTTCTATAGAAGAATGATGAGAACACCATGGACAGATAGAAAGAACAACAAAGAAACCTTGAAAGAAGTGAACTCACAAAGAGAGAACTGGTTACTGACATCAGAAGAAGACAGTCCATATCCTTTGTTCATATTATCAGAAGGGGAAAGTTGGAGTATGTTGTCACAATGGCAAAGTTGGAGTATGTTGTTACAATGGCAAAGTTGGAGGGGAGTAAAGGCAGAGGGAGACCAAGAGAGAAGATGCTGGACAGTTGGACATCAGGGCACAGAGGAACATCAGTATCAGAAATTATTGGCAGCACACTAGACACTGTCATTGAAAGTAAGAAAGAGAGTGCCGAAGTGCTATACAGAACCTGTCTTGCTGTATGGCAGTGAATCTTGAAATGTAAATGAACAAATTAGGAAGAACTTGGAAGCAATAGAGATGTGGTTCCTTTGACGAATGTTGTGAATTCCTAGGACTGCCAAAGTAACTAACAACGATTGCTTTAAAAAGGCTAATGAAACTAGAACATTATATACAACAATAAGAAAGACACAAACAGCTTTCCTTGGTCACGTGATGAGAAGAGAGGCATTGGAGAACATCGTGACAACTGGAAAGATCAAGAGGAAGAGAGGCAGACCAAGATAAATGATGCTGGATGGATTGAGACGGTGGCATGGACGAGTATCATCAAAGACCGTGATCTGTGGAGAGTCATGAACGCCTATGCCAGCTGGCAGGGCACTTGATGAGGACAACTCTGCAGCTGAGCAGAGCAGGGCACTCACTTGTCCTGACAGTCTGAAATGGCTGTCAAAGGAAGGGTTAAAAGACCACCATATGGATGTGAAAGGCAGGGGGAAACTATCACATTATCTTCCCAAGATTTCAAGGCAACACAAATTTCAGAGATAGCGAACAATGGAGGAGTTGATCCAGAACACCAAAGACCAAGATCTGTGGAGAGCCATGAAAGCCTATGCCAGTTGGCAGGGCACTTGATGATGATGACACCCAGGGCATAACCCTTATGCACTGTCTCCCTCAGCAGATGCCAGAGTGCAGAGATGACGATCGTTCCTACAGCGCAATGTTTCTGAATGCGGATATATCATCACTGTCTGTGATCTAGCTAGCTAGTGCCACAAGTAATGTCAAGAGACAAGTCTTAAACTGAACCACAAAACCCCTGTGTCAGCCTATAGCAACTTGTCATGTGTCACACATATTTGTCCTTAGTCCACCTCCAGAAAGCCCACAATTAGTGCCCTTTAAATTCTTTTGTCCTACTGCTTTTGCTGTGAAGCAGAGAGAAAGCATGTGTAATCTTGAGTGTTTATCACTTGTCTTTTGCTTGAGGTCTTGACGTATGGTGTTCACCCCTAGTGCTGGAGGTCCTGGGTTCAAGCCCCAATGAGGGCCAGGATCTTTTAATGTGGACTTCTAGTAACAAAATTTCCCCTGGTCTCTGGGTAGTGAAATCGGATGCCTGTGTGTATTGTTGCGAACGTAAAAATTCCCTTGGCAGTTGGAGATTGAAAAAGAGTAGCCTTAGAGCGCTGCCAGGGCAAAATTTAGAGTTAAAAATCTACCTAAAGTATTTCAGGATCCTCGCCGGTGCTACGGAGTTCATGCACTGAGCTGAGATTCTCCGGACTCAGGCTTGAGTTAGGAACAGAATGGAGCACTTATGGGTTACACCTGTGTGCCATGATGTTGATCCGTTGACTAAAATTTAAAAAACTAAAAACTAAACATGATATTTGATTTCTTCACTGTCTCTTTCACTCCATCTAGCCATTTCTTCCTGGGTCATTCTCTCCCCTAGTATCCCAATGTTCTCATGTAGAATGCTGTAGCCATCGGATCCTTAATGTCAGCACATTAGCTCGCTGACCATGTTGCACCTCTGCACTACCTAGCGGTAGATCCACCCAAGGTAACAAAGACATAGCTTCAGAGGTCACAGATTGTGATAATTGTATGCATTTTTTGTCCAGGTCATGCCAGAGTGCAGGGGAATGAACAGGCTGATAGGCTGGCAGGGAATGCACCGCTTGGTGGTAGATTACTTATGGACAAGGGGGGAGGTGGTCATGCACCCGTGGGACCAGGTGCAGAAGGTGGAGAAACAGATTGAGAACCTGTATGTGGAAAGGATGAGATAGCAAGGGACTGGCAGGGGTTGTGGAAGGATCTCAAAACAGAGGGAAGACCAGGAGAACTTTAAATCAGATAGCGGTGGGAATGATTAGTAGTGTTACTCTTCACTGGCTGTTGAATGAGGGGACAGAGTGCGTATGGGAATGTCCCGAGTGCAGTAATGTTGGTTCTTAGCTTAACACAACTTAGACATAGCTATACATCTAAACCATTCACACCAACGCCATCAACAATGGATCTTCTCAAGTAGAGACTGATAGCCAGACAATTAGATCACTCCCTATGAGTCTCTTGCTTGGAAAATTCAAACTGCATTTATAGCTCAAAAGACTAGGAGTAATTTAATGAGATGAACTGTGTATTGTCATTTACTGTCTATATAGTATACCTAGTGGTGTGTGGCGGGGGGAGGGAGGGGGGGGGGGGTCGCCGGGGGGTCTTGAGCCTGAGGAATTGAGGCCGTCTGGCAAATGCAATCGCAGTGAACTGTGCAAGTTAGGGTGTTTGTTTGTTTTTTGCCCCTGACAGAAAAAAAAATACACACCTTACTGAGGATTCGAACCCGGGTCTCCTGAAGGAGAATCCGGCATTCTAGCCACTCGGCCAGCCGCACCTCACAAGTTATGTCACATAATTTCTACTCAGAATTATGAAGAGAATCATAAGGAAAATAAGAGGAAAATTAGTGAAACTTACAAGAAAAACAAACAAAAGCCTAAACTGAATACCTCTTCTTCTTTTTCTTCCTTTTGATAATTTTTGTTTTGAAAATAATTGCAGCAGAGCTACAATGTTTGTTGCCCCTTACGGCCAACACATTTGGTGTATTCTGGCATTCTCTGACAAGTCTAGTCTTCCTATGTAGTTTTGTAGAATATTCATCAGGCTCCAAGTGGTAATGTCATGTTTTCCCCCCATCTATTGTTCTTGCACACACACACACCCCACCACAGACCCATCCAGAAGAACTGCATGCATGCCAGTTGGTTCTCAAGGAAATGCAAGGGCAGAGCATGGGCATTCTCTGCCTTCCACAAATGCTGAAGCTGGTACCTGATGCTCTGGTAATGGGCTCAAACAAGGAATTGTCATGCCCTTGCAGATGGCTGCTGAGCTTAATTTCCTTCCATATCCTGAGCCTCCTGTTCATCACATGCCTGCACTTTTGAACTAAATGCAAAATATTTCTTATTTATTATCCCAGTTATTATATCATGCATAGGGATAGCTGAAATCTCCAACAAATTACAACAAAAAAAACACTAACCAATGTCAAGGCTGTCTGATGATCAGCCATCTCCTCGGCAGCTGGCCTCTCCTCGCCGACTTGCAGGTCAAAGTAGACAACCTTGTGTGTGAACGTGGAAAATTCATTGGAAAAACAAAATGTGTGGATGCCCTTATATTGCGCTGTCCATGTGAAACTGTCATACTGCTTCTTGACATCTTTGTATAAAACCTGTTTCAGGGATGAAATAGAACAGATTAACTCTTGCTGTCCCAGACTGTTTTTATTTTAACCTATTCTAGTTATTGCTGGTCTCCCTGGCGAAGGGTTTAAGGACATTGTTCGCAATCCCGTATACTCTCGTACAAAACACAGCTGCACGAGATTCGGCAGTGGATCGTGTCGCGTTGGTCTGGGAATACAAACGTTAATTCTGAGCCACTCCACAGACCAACAACTTACAGCTGGAAATACAAACATTAATTCCTGAGCCACTCCACAGCTCAACAACTTAGCTGGGAATACAAACATTAATTCTGAACCACTCCACAGCCCAACAACTTAGCTGGGAGTACAAACATTAATTCTGAGCCACTCCACAGCCCAACAACTTAGCTGGGAATACAAACATTAATTCTCAGCCACTCCACGGCCCAACAACTTATACAGGTGGGATTTTCTGAGCCACTCCACAGCCCAACAACTTACACAGCTGGGAATACAAACATTAATTCTGAGCAACTCCACGGCCCAACAACTTACACATCTCGGAATACAAATATGAAAATGGACACAGGACACTGCAGACGTCTTGGACAAGAAAATGGACACAGGACACTGCAGACATCTGGGACATGAAAATGGACACAGGACACTGCAGACATCTTGGACATGAAAATTGACACAGGACACTGCAGACATCTTGGACAAGAAAATGGACACAGGACACTGCAGATGTCTCGGACATGGAAACGAACACAGGACACTGCAGACATCTTGGACATGAAAATGGACACAGGACACTGCAGAAATCTTGTACATGAAAATGAACACAGGACACTGCAGACATCTTGGACATGAAAATGCATGAGGCAGGAGAAATGGCAAAAGATAAAGAATCTTTTCAGCAAGCAATGATGGGAGCGATCTTCTGCAAAGGAACTCCTACATGATGTTGAAGCTACAAACATTAATGTTGTGAATGAGCCTACAATTGACTACTGCCTAGATTTCATTGTTATATATCCGTTCATGCACTGAATCAAAACTCTGTGCTCTAAGGGCTATAAATAAGTACTACAGGATATGGTAACACAGATCAGAGGAATCTTTATTGAGGACTATACTTTACTCAGCTCAGCAAGATAGAGATGGGGTGGGTCCGAAGGCAGTGGTTGGTGTCTCTGGGGCAGTCACAACTGGCAAAGATTAGTTTAATTTTTGTGCCAGGGCATACGGGAGTACAGGGAAATGAGCAGGTTGACAAGCTCGCAGGTAAGGCTACTGTGGAGGGTGGATGCACTATGGACCAGGCTGATATACTGTATGCTCTACAAGAAGTAAGACTTTTGCGAGAACCAAGTGATGACTGTGAACTATACAACCATGGCCAAGCTGATATACAGTATGCTCTACGAGAAGTAAGACTTTGGCAAGAACCAAGTGATGACTGTGAATATACAACCGTGGTCAGACAAGAGAACAGCAAGTTAAAAGAAGTGTGGCTAGACAAGAACACTATGCCGGAAGCCAAAGAAGATTAATAAACCAACACAGAACTGGTGTCGTGAGCCGCAACACGCTACAGGGTTTACTGAGGAGGGTATCCAAGCACTTATGAACTGGATGGTTTGATGTGCAATGAGGATGATCTGTCGACTAACTAAATAACTAGCTATGCTATACTATACTTAAAACAAGCTTTACATTAAGTCGGCAACAGGACTGTCTAGACAATACCCTGGGGCAGAATAGATGTAAGAAAGTAAGTGCAAGTAAAATGAATAAAAAGATATATGTGCGAGCGCCTTGGCAAATGAGTGTTTCATAATTGATAACACAACTTACTTGCGCATTAGGACCTGTTAGCTCCATATCAACATCATAATTTCCACCAGATATAACCTGATCAGACATAAAACAAGCAAGTTAGTAACAGAATTATATGCTGTTATCAGTAAAAATGTGAGGTACATTTATAGGCCATCATCCGTCTAATAATGAGAGACAATTTCAATATTTATGCTCTCAATTGATATGAAATGATCCATCAATGTTAATATCGGTGTAACATATTTACTGTCTTTCTTTGGAGATTTAAGATTTTATTGCATGCTTATGTAACACATTTACTGGCTTTCGTTGGAGATTGAAGATTTTATTGCATGTTTTCATGAAATTGTTGAATGTTTCTTTACCGTGTACCTGATCTGGAACAGACATCAACAATGACGACTCCCCAACCCTCTCTGTCATCTTCTGTTGTCATGAAGCTGGTGTTGCTTGTATTATTAAATGTTGCCAAGTTGTTTCACATACTTATTTCTCTGCCTTGCTTGCTTACAATTTTGCCACACAAGGATAATTTCTCTACTCCCGCCTCTTCTATTGTTGTGCCCAATAAATGGCATTTGTCTTATCATGATGGATTTCATTCAACACTTTCCCTAGAATAGACTTTTTGTTTTTAGAAAATAACCAATATTAAGCACCTCTTAAGTATTTTCAAATATCCTATCACTATTTACATTTGTGAACGAGTTATGTGCAATCAGAAATTGAGGAACCCGTGGTCACAGATCTATCTGGAAGTCTTTTGATGCGAAAACCTGTGGGCTGATCTGATATTTTTTTAAGATATCTTGGGCTTGCCAAATTGGATCTTTATTGTCATTATTGTTATTACTATTATATGATACATTTACCTAGCACCACTGGATGGATTTTCAACATTTTGAGGTGAACTTTG
This sequence comes from Cepaea nemoralis, assembly GCA_014155875.1. Lineage (NCBI taxonomy): Eukaryota > Metazoa > Mollusca > Gastropoda > Stylommatophora > Helicidae > Cepaea > Cepaea nemoralis. The sequence continues at coordinate 617,159 of JACEFZ010004738.1, forward strand.
AGGCACATGCTCATGATGCTGAATCGTATATGGTACCCCCAAAAAAGTTACTTGCATATCCTTTGACTGTTTATGAATGATTTATTGGCAAGTATACGGACTATACGTTCAGTAGTTTGCCAGTGCTTTCTGAACGACCGCAACTTAACTTTGCATGGAAACCAATGAAAATGTATTTCGGACGCGAGATTTCATTTGTAACGCCTTCGCCACAGAGCCGGCATATGGTGCACGCGTTAAAAGACAATCAATATTCTTACCTGGAATTCGAGAGTTGCTTGCTCTCCCTGATCAACATTTTCATAGAAACACATTTTCTCATTATCGGGAAGCTCGAATGTAAGTTCCTTTGTCAGTGACAATTCGAAAACAACAACTGTCAGAATGACAGATACTAGTAATCTAGCCATCTCGCTATAATATATATTTTAACGTGTTCCCTATATACAGATAGTTATAATTTTGCGAAAACTCTCAACTAAATACCGTAGGTATTTGTAAGTTGACGTGGAGAACTGTAGCCGAGCAGTGCAACAACAATAGATTGACTTCCGTTTCCGGTTGTGTATTTTATCTATCTCCCCGAATATCACCGTAAACTGAACACTATTCCTTCTCTTTAACAAGTCTGCACAGCTCCCATCTCTAATCCCAAGCTCATGTTGCATCCCACAAGAATCATACCGTCAATATTAGTTAAAATGTCGTAAATTTATATTCTTTATAGTAGCGCAACGGGTTCTTGTTCCCCATTCCTTCATCATCATCTTCCACTTCTGCCGTCAAGCGACGTGGGGAGGAATAATTTGCGCTCCAGCGCCCGATCGGCGGCACTGGATAGTGTCATTCTGTATGATTGCACAATTGCCAGACGACATATATATATATATATATATATATATATATATATATATATATATATATATATATATATATATATATATATATATATATATAAAACAGAGTGTATGTGGCTTTGTGTGTTTGTGGTCAGCTATGTATTGGATGCGTTCGATAACGGTACATCCGATTGAGATGAAATTTTCTACACGTCTTCCTTTCATTCCTGTGCAACCGACTATAATAGTTTCTTAGTGTAAAATCTTCTACTTATTTAATAACATTTACTTTTTCATTTTTCATTATATAATTTCTATATAGCAGGGGGACTTCACTCTAGAAAAGTTATTTCAAGGGGCATAACTTTTAATAACATTTCTATATACTTTATAGTCATATTGTTGGACTTACTTGCACTATTGTTAAACTCTTTGTCTATAGTTATTTTCAGGCATATAAGTTATAATAAATAATGATATAATCTTTAAGGCATTTTCAAAGTTTTCATAAAATAATAATGCATAACATTGTAACCCATCTTTTTCTGCTTAAAGAACTTATCAACTGTCATGTCGGTGATTAAAACAGTTTTCATTAAAAATAATGAATGGTGTGTGGAAGGACATTCTTTTAAGTTACTGTGCGCCAGGAGCTGGGCGAAACCACGCCGGGTCAGATAGATAGACAGACAGACAGATAGTCGGGAACGGAAGCTTATTTGACTACTTATATGAATTAAATGACATGCTCCCCACCAGGGACTGGGTGAAGCCGGGTCAGACAGACAGACAGATAGACAGACAGACAGTCGGGAACGGGAGAGCTTATATGACTACGTATATGAATTAAATGAAATGCTCCCCACCAGGGACTGGGTGAAGCCGGGCCGGGACAGACAGACAGACAGATAGACAGACAAACAGATAGTCGGGAACGGGAGAGCTTATATGACTACGTATATGAATTAAATGAGATGCTCCCCACCAGGGACTGGGTGAAGCCGGGCCGGGTCAGACAGACAGACAGACAGATAGACAGACAGACAGATAGTCGGGAACGGGAGAGCTTATATGACTACTTATATGAATTAAATGAGATGCTCCCCACCAGGGACTGGGTGAAGCCGGGCCGGGTCAGCCAGACAGACAGACAAACAAGCAGACAGACAGACTGATAGATAGATAGATCCCCTCCAGGGCCTGGGCGAAGCCGGGCCGGGTCAGCTAGTATATATATATATATATATATATATATATATATATATATATATATATATATATATATATATATATATATATAAAAGACAATGTATGTATGTATGTTATGCGTTCGTGAACGGTCCATCCGATTGAGATGAAATTTTCTACACGTCTTCTTCTCATTCCCGTGCTGCCAACTGTCATAGTTTGTCAGTGTACAAACAGCTGTTTACTTAATATTATTTAATATTTTAATTTACATTATAATTTATATTTAGACAGATTGTATTTGCAGCAAAGAACCTCAATGGCTCGGAATGCTGAAGAAGAAGAAGAAGATAATTTATATATAGCGAGGGGACATAACTTTTAATAGCATTGCTATATATGTAAAATTGTTGAATATTTTTCAAATAGGTGGACCTTTTCGCTACAGTTATCTACAGACATATGCGTTATAATCCTCCTCCTCCTCCTCCTCCTTCCCCTCCCTCTCCTCCCCTCCCCTCCTCCTCATCCCCCTCCTCCACCTCCTTCCCCTCCTCTAATCCTCCTCCTCCTCCCCTCCTCTCCCTCCTCCTGCCTCTCCTCCTCCTCCCCCTCCCCCTCATCTCCCCCTCCTCCTCCACCTCCCCTCCTCCCCTCCTCCTCCTCCCCCACCTCCTCCCCTCTCCTAGTCTTCCTCCCCCTCCTCCTCCTTCTCCCCTCCTAATCCTAGCATTAAGCTAAATTTTCTAACTGCAACCAATAATTATTAGACAGACAGACAGACAGGGAGGGAGGGAGGATAGACGGAGAGAGAGACGGGCGGGTAGGCAGGCAGGCAAGCAGGCGGGTGGGCGGGCAGACAGACAGACAGACAGACAGACAGACAGACAGACAGACAGACAGATAGATAGATAGATAGATAGATAGATAGATAGATAGATAGATAGATAGATAGATAGATAGATAGATAGATAGATAGATAGATAGATAGATAGATAGATAGATAGATAGATAGATAGATAGATAGATAGATAGATCCCCACCAGGGACTGGGCGAAGCCGAGCCGGGTCAGCTAGTCAAACTTGATAAGAAAACAACTCGCTATAAACTGTCGTCAAAATGCAGGCTTCAGAAGCCTAAATCGAACTGAAGAAATAAGTCGACTCCGTCAGACGTTGGCAGTTATGACGCTGTTTATTTCTGCAGCGTACAGGCTTGTAGCAAACAATTCGGCAATAACAAAGAATAAAATACTGAGCCTGTTCTGTCCAGACGAGACAGTATTACAATTACAATTAAAACCAACATCATGTCCCAAGCTATCTCCGCTCAAAATTCTAGACCAGTGGTTCTCAACCGGTGGGAAACCCCCCCCCCCCCCAGGGGGGGGGGGGAATTTTAGGGTTTCCAGAGGGGTGGGGGAATTAAGATTATTTCTAGATTGTGTTAATACAAGAACCGATTACTTAATATTGTTTTTCCCTTCATACTTTACGGTTCTGTGCGTATCACCCTTCTGAAATTTATTTTATAACGTAAGCAGATCCGCAAATCACATTTTATGTAGATTTCTAGACTTGTTTTAGTATGTGCTATTAAATTTAGCTTCAATTATTACGTATACTGTGTAGGGGCAGGGGAGAATTTTAAAGGAGGAAATACAAAGGAGGGGGAGGGGGGATGACGTTCTAATAATATGGTGAGGGGGGAATGACGTCATATACATGTGCTGAAGGGGGGCACGGGCCAAAAGGGTTGAGAAGCACTGTTCTAGACAGTGTCCTTGCCCGTCAACACGGCGTCCTTCTCTCTATCCGTTCTCTTCTAAGTGTCCTTTCCGACGTTTCTCTTATATCGAGTTTCTGCATTCGTCTCCATATTAATTCGTGTCTACACATTGACTCGTCCATTCCATATATTAACTCAGCCACCAATGCGATATATTGCCAGTGCCTCGCCAACCTATCTTTCTCAAATCTACATAAGCTGCCGCTCCTATGAAGCTCCTAAGTTCATCTGTTTGTTGTTGTTGACAAGTTTTCGTAACGTGTCTGTCCTTCTACGTCAATCCCCTAGATTCATTAGTGTTTTGGTTTTGGGATTCTCTGATACTTCTAATTTGCGTCATTACGTCAGACGTGCCACTTGGCTGTATGCCCCTCCCCCTTGAAAATGATCTAATCATTTTAAACTGTAGTCGGTTAATATAACCTGACAAGTAGCAGTGAAGACAAAGTGAGCCGTATGTATAAAATCTGCTGTGCTAATAAGATGGTATGGTCTTCTATCAATCACACACAAAATCTCATTAAAAAAATTATTATTATAAGACGGGCACGCACTCCAGTCTACACCCAACGGTATACGTCTTGTAGCACTGCCTATGGGAGGGCTGTGCTAACTACACTATAATACAGTAATAGTCCCTCATTTGCCGAAACCACCAAGCATCCACACCCAAAGCTATAAAACCCGAGTGTGGGGACGTGTGTGATTAACTGGTACCAATCCGTCTACATTAGTTTTGACTTGTAACTATATTCTCATTCTTTCACCTGCTATGTGACGTTGATAGGTGAGGCTTTCTGCCGTAGTAGCTGTTGACGTATAAAAAAAAATCGGTGTGGTCCTTTGGCACAGTCCGCATGAACGGACATGTCTAGTAACGTCGTTGGCATAAACAGGCCAATAAAATTGTGCCAAAAGTCTGTGTGTAGTTATGGCAATGCCCATGTGACCTGCAAATGGTGAGTCATGTGCAAGCTTCAGTGCCTTGTTGCGATCCTTACTAGGCAGTACCGTTTGTAATAGGAGTGTTGCGCCTTTACTGTATCTCCTGGTCAGTATGTTATTATCTAAGATAAATTCCCAATGACCATGTTTTGCTTGCTTGGTTGGTTTTTGCATGTTCTGAAAACATGTTCGTAATGTGGGATCCTGTCTCTGTTCTGTGGCTACGTCCGTTGTCAGTAAGACAGTGTTCTTATCATTGTCACTACCAGTCTGAGGAGATGAAGAGTGCTTATTTTCTTTGGGGTGTGGTCGATCTCCCAGTCAATGGCCTCTTCCTGAGTGCAATCCTTAACATTGGGAATATTCCCAATGAGTACACCGGCACAAGGGGATTCCGTATCTTCTTCTTCTTCTTCTTCTTCTTCTTCTTCTTCTTCTTCTTCTTCTTCTTCTCTTCTTCTTCTTCTTCTTCTTCTTCTTCTTCTTCTTCTTCTTTCGTTCGCCTGAAATATGTTTATAACTGTAATGCTGCAACAGTCTTTTTTTAGTTCACTCAGCGGTCCATAGAGTTTATCTTCCACTGTTGTCTCTCTAGGCCAGAAGGTTCGCCTGGATATGTAGCTTGGCAATTCTGGAGTATGTGCTCTGCTGTCTGCGACGCCAAACCACATGTGCACATGGCTGAGTCACCAATCTTGAATTTTGTATACATGTGGTTGCGTAATCTATTGTGTCCTGTTCTGGGGCACAGAAGAATGACCTGTTCTGGTCTGTCCATAACGTGGTAGTCGTCTTGATCTTTGATGTAAGGCCAGTGATGGTAGTTGATGGTGTTGCATTCTAACAATATGGCCAAACCACTTGATCTTCTGTCTTTCAATAAATGTGGCACAATGTGTTGATCCCACTGTCTGTCTGATAACAGCATTTCTTACTCGGTCTCGGATTGTTAAGTTGGCAGTTCTCCTCGGGCATCTCATCTCGCAGGTGTTGATTTTGCGAAAGTGTGATTTGGATAAAGTCCAAAATGTTTCAGCGTGTGTCATTTAGAATAAGTTATAATCCTTCGTTCAACGTGGATCATACTGTCTGTATCTGCAATGTTAATTCTTCAATCCAGTTGATCCATGATATGTTCTTCAATACTACAACAACTCACCTAGCCTCTCATCACCGTTTAATGTTTATGATTGTGCTGTTCCTTCTGACTGCCAATAAAATATATAAAAACCGTGAAGAAACATAACCTGTCTGTCATCTACTGCATATAATACCTTGCGGTGTAGGACAAGGGTGTCTTGAGTCTGAGGATTACCCGGGAAGGTTAACCCGGTCAACAAATGCCCACAGAAGTCGGATGTGTCGGCCTAACGCATAACGGCGCAAGAACGCAGCTCTGCTGTAAACAGACACAACGCAATCACGTCTGAAAAAAAATTCTCCGGATGAACGCATAAGAAGAAGAAGAAGAGCCTGAGGAATTAAGGCCGCCTGGATAGTGCAGTCGCCGCGAACTAAGCAGGTTGTGGTTTTCGGTTTTCCCCCAACACAAACAAATCTACAACTTATCGAACATTCGAACCCGAATCTCCCAAAGAAGAATCCGGCATTCCAGCCACTCGGCGAGCCGCTCCTCAGAAAAATAACCAACCTAGGCTAATCCCAGACAGACCGTGTGTGCTGTTTTGATTCAAGACCTGGTTACATCATCGCACTCTCCGCAGATGTAAGATTCCAGTACCGGCCACGCGCACAACGTTGGTTTCTGAGCTTGGAGAAGCGGCAGAGAGTTCTTAATTGTGTCCCCTGGAGTTGGTACTTTGGTTTCTGAGCTTGAAGAGGAGGAAAAGAGTTCTATAATTACACCCCCCCCCCCCCCCACCCCACCCCCGGAGTTGGTAGCTTGGTTTCTGAGCTTAGAGAGGTTTGAGAGAGTTGAAATTGTCGCTCCTACAGTTGGTACTTTGGTTTCTAAGCTCGGAGAAGAGGAAGAGGGTTTTGCAATTGTCCCTCCTGAAGTTGGTACTTTGGTTTCTGAGCTTGGAGAAGAGGAAGAGGGTTTTGAAATTGTCCATCCTGAAGTTGGTACTTTGGTTTCTGAGCTTGGACAGGAGGTAGAGAGTTCTGTAATTCCCCCTACCCGCCATACACACACCCCCCGCCTGGAGTTGGTACTTTGATAAGCTTGGAGAGGAGGCAGAGCATTATGTAATTGTCCCCCCTCCCCCTTCTTTTCCCCCTGGAGTTGGTACTTTGGTTTATGAGCTTGGAGAGGCGGCAGAGAGTTCTGTAATTGTCTCCCCTGGAGCTGGTACTTTAGGAAACAGAACATTCTGTAATTCCCCCCCCCCCCCCCCCCCCCTTCCTCTGGAGTTGGTACTTTGGTACCGGGGATGGAAGGAAAGTATCTGCACTAATCTCACTCCGACACAGTGAGCCTTTTCATAGCTTAACTTACCTGAAGACAACTTCACTGGACATAAAGAGTTACAATGTCTTCAAGAAGATACACCACTCAACCAACCACACCCCCACTCAACCAATCAACCAAACAAACCAACCAGCCAACTAACCAATCAGCCAGCCAGCTAATCAACGAACCAACCACCAAACTAACTAAAGCTATGTGGAAATAAAAACAGCTAGATACATGTAACACCTGCAACAACAACAAAATAAAAAGTGAGAGATCCTAAACACAGACATAGTGTACATAACTTACAGCGAATTTCTATTTCTTTCATAGGATCTTTTTTCGTTCCCAGTCTCGCTAGGACATCTGTGCTTGATGTTGTTTTTCATGGAATACGATCGATTCTAAGAAACCATGTGGCAATAATTGGAACACATACTCACCAATAAAAAGTTGTCATTTACAGAGGGAACATGAGTGATGAAATGCGGTATAGTACCTATACTGTGTATGGGTGTGAAACATGGACAATAAACAGACAAGCCGAGAAACATCTAAAGCCACTGGAACCGTGGAAATGTGGTTTCTGAGGACAATGCAAAGAATACCAAGAAGAAGCAGAAAAACCAATGAGCAAGTCCTACAGGAAACAAATGAAACCCATAAATTTATTATAAACCTAGACGGAGACAGTCAAGACTATTAAGCATTTTATGATGAGGAATAAACTAGAAAATTTAGTGACAGCTGGCAGAATTTATGAGATAAAAGCAAGGGAATGCAGAGAGATAAATACCTTGATAGCTTGGCCACATAACAATCTAGGCAAGAACACAGGCCCTATCCAAGATTCTGGTGATGGTGTGAGCTGGTCAGTCATGACCGCCCATGTTTATCGGCATGACACACGATGATGCTGATGAGATGATATGACAATATATGTCCAAAAAAAAAAACTGTCATTTATTGCCAATATAGTACCTTACGGTGTATGGCAGAGGGGTCTTTGAGCCTGAGGAAGGCCGCCTGGCTAGTGCAGTCGCCGCGAACTGTGCAGATTAGAATTTTCTTTTTGCCCCCGACAGAAAAAAATCCCACACCTTACCGATCGAACCGGGGTCTCCCGAATGAAAGTCCGGGGTTCTTGCCACTCGGCCAGCCGCTCATCTCAATATCATCTCATTTAATCTTGTTCCTCTTGTACCTTGCGATGTCGAGATGAAGCATAAACAACTGGACCTCTGTCCATCGTGTACAGCTTGATCGACCTCTTCTTCTGACTCCATTTGGTCTGTAGACCATTGATATGACAATAAACTCTCTAAACTGTGTTGTTAGAAGTAAGGTTGTAATGCGACGTCACATTTTATTGTATACTTCTCATTCAATCAAAAACACGTCCCTTCAAAGTTATATCCGCTTCGTTAACAACACGAGCACGATATCTTCTTTAAACAGGTACTTCTGGAGATTCTTAAACTGGCATTTTGAATGGTTTATTTTAGCAATATGTCCATCGACATATCAAAAGATTTTTGTTTTTTACCAGAATGGGCAAAATACTGTTTCACAGGTGAAGATAGGAAATTAGCAACAGGCCGAATAAGAATGCAAATTAGTTGAGTTGAGCCAAGAACAGACAACACATCATTCGGGATATTCCCATACGAATGCTGATTCCACAAAGAAAAAAACAAAACAATTTCATTATAATAAACAGCTTATTTACTTTCTACGAATTTTTTTTTAGTGTACTAACAGTTAAAAAGAAGTCTTATACGATAAGTCTCCATAGAAGCTGCCTGTTGTAGCAGATTCATTGACAACAATTCTGGCTTTGATCAGACAATACCAAGATGTGTAGCAGGTGCAGATGTAGCAAAGGAACTCTTCTTGGCTGCAAATATTTCTAAACACCAGTGGATGTTCAATGCTGATTGTATGCAAACTCGCACGTGTAGACATTGATGACAATGAAATGGCGGACAAAGAAGCAAAGCAATACATGGCAATAAATAACAAGATACACGTAGTTTGAGTTATTAGAAGGAAAAAAAAAAAACAGGAATTACATCAGCAGTGTAAAAAAAAAGTAAAACATAAGGGAGGACACCAATGTGGAATCAAAGTTTGAAAGAGAGACATGCACACAAACGCACGCACGCGCACACATGTACACAAACATGTCAGGTAATCAACTGAACTTAAAATCCCTTGCAATACAAAATAACTGAGGTTACAACTTGGACAAGCTAATCCATCCATCTTGTGCCATGCCATTAAGCGTGGGCGGTCATGTTCTGCCATCTCACTCGATCACCAGAGTCGTGGATCAGCTCTGTGTTCCTGTCTCGACCATTCCACGTGGCCAAGCCATCCAGGTATTTACTTCTAGGTCTTCCCCTTGGTCTCTTCCCTTCGATCTTGCCAGTTGTCACCAAGTTCTCCAACTCATTTCTTTTCATAACATGACCAACAAATTTGGACTGTCTACGTCTAATGACTCTAATCAGTTTACGATCTTCATTTGTTTCTTGATTATTGTGCGGAATCTCAGAAGCTTAACAATATAAGGCATTATTTACGGGAGTGCAAGAAGCATGACAATATACAACATTATTTACGAGAGTTATTATTTACGAGACTTATAGAAGCCATCAGATTAGCCCCAATGAACAAATCACCAGGACAAGATGAAATATCAAATAAGCTAATTAAAGCAGCATGATAAGTAGGAACACCATGGCTACATAGATTATTCAACCATGTTTGGGTAGAACAACAGACACCACGAGACTGGGGAAACGCCATAATTATCCCAATTTGGAAAAACAAAGGCAGCAACAGAGATTGCACACAATACAGAGGCTTACATTGTTGAGTCATACTGGGAAAATATTTTGTAAAATGCTTAAGAAAAGATTACGAACTACAATATAACCCCACCAGCTAAGCGAAACACAACTTGGATTTAGGAAAAACAAAGGATGCACAGATGTCATTTTTGCTCTTAGACAACTTATAGAAAAATCAATCGAATTCAATGAAACACTCTACTTAGCCTTTCTCGACCAAGAAAAGGCATTTGATAGAGTAGATAGAAACAAGCTGTGAGAAATCCTTAAACAATATGGAGTGAGTACACATCTAACAAACCTATGTAGAAACTTTTACAACAACAGTGAATGCATAGTGAGAGCAACTGTAAAGAAATCAGCCAAACAGAGACCGCAAGAATACGGCATGACGAGAACACGGAAGAAGAACCATCTGCAAATCTAACCATTAGAGAACTCCCATTTGAGGACAACCAGGCACTAATAGCAAAATCATAAGCTGAATTACAAGATCACATGAATAATCTAAACCAGTGGTTCTCAACCTTTTTTGGCCCGTTCCCCCCTTCACCATATTTTTAGGACGTCATTCCCCCCCCCCCTCACCATATGTTTAGAACGTCATTCCCCCCCCCCCCCTTTCGTATTTCCTCCCTAAAAATTTCCCCCTGCCCCTACACAGCATACGTAATAATTGAAGCTAAATTTAATAGCACATACTAAAACAAGTCTAGACGTCCACATAAAACGTGATTTGTGGGTCTATTTACTTTATAAAATGAATTTTAGAAGGGTGAGACGTACAGAACCGTAAAGTAGGAAGGGAAAAACACGATCAAGTAATCGGTTTTTGTATTAACAGCAATCTTGAAATAATCTTCATTCCCCCCCCCCCCCCTGGAAACCCCAATATTCCCCCCTGGGGGGGGGGGGGAATTCCCCACCGGTTGAGAACCACTGGACTCTAAACGATATGTGTAGGGAACATATCATGAAAATTAGCATAAGCAAAATAGGGGTAGTGATTATAACTAAAGAAGAACAAGCAACAACAATTCACCTAAACGAACATCCCTTGAAACAAGTAAAGAGTTTCAAGTATTTAGAAAGTATAATATCATCAAATGGCAGATCAGAAGACGAGATCGAAAATAGATGCAATAAAGCGAACCAACTTATTGGACAAATGGCACCAATACTAAAGAACAAACATGTATCAATAACTACTAAGAAAGCACTTTACAACACAATCTTCCTACCAACTCTATGCTACCAATGCCAAACCTGGACAATGACAGAAAAAGAGAAAAGAAAAATCACAACAACAGAAATGAGGTTCCTGAGAAGAATACTCAACGTATCAAGAAGAGATAAGATCAAAAATGAAGAAATCAGAACTAAAGTAGGGGTTATAGCAGCACTAGATTTTATTAGAAAGCAGCAAATCAAATGGTTTGGCCATGCAAGTAGGTTACCATTCAACAGCACACCACAACAAGCAATGATGTACAGACCAGATGGAGACGGAGGAAGAAGCCGACCACGTAAACGTTGGACGGAGGGAATAGCAGAGTCCATGGGAATATCGATACATGGAGCATGAGATTTACGGGAGTGCAAGAAGCATGACAATATATAACATTATTTACGGGAGTGCAAGAGGCATAACAAGATAAAACATTATTTACTAGAGTGCAAAGAAGCATGACAATATATAACATTATTTACTGGAGTGCAAGAAGCAAGACAATATATTTCATTATTTACGGAAGTGCAAGAAAAATAAGTCGCTTAAAAGTCGACAGGGTCGACTTCATTGCACCGGGTTTATCCCATATGGCTCGGCCTCTTTCTGCAGCGCGGAAAGCGTCGTATAAAGCACGAACTCCGTAGCTCAAGCGACGACCCAGGAAAATCCGAAAAATTTCACTCATGAACGGAAGTACTCGGCCCGGAATCGAACCCACAACCTTCGGAGCCCGAGTCTAACGGCTTGACTACTTCGCCACGGAGACTCCCGTGTGGGAGTCCCACACTTACGAGAGTGCAAGAAACATGACAATGCATATAATTATTTACCGGAGTACAAGAAGCATGGCAATATATCAATATATGTTTGAGCAATGACGAATCTAAAAACATTAGTCAGGTGTGTCTCTGCTGACACGGTAGTGTGTGAGCAGTAACGAATCTAGAAACATTAACCAGGTGTGTCTCTGCTGACACGGTAGTGTTTGAGCAGTAACGAATCTAGAAACATTAGCCAGGTGTGTCTCTGCTGACACGGTAGTGTTTGAGCAGTAACGAATCTAGAAACATTAGCCAGGTGTGTCTCTGCTGACACGGTAGTGTTTGAGCAGTAACGAATCTAGAAACATTAGCCAGGTGTGTCTCTGCTGACACGGTAGTGTTTGAGCAGTAACGAATCTAGAAACATTAGTCAGGTGTGTCTCTGCTGACACGGTAGTGTTTGAGCAGTAACGAATCTAGAAACATTAGCCAGGTGTGTCTCTGCTGACACGGTAGTGTTTGAGCAGTAACGAATCTAGAAAACGACACGACACAAGCGATATGTCCAAAATCAAAGCTAAGGTACCTCCGCCTGATCTACAATTGTGCACTCTTCTGTCTCCAGGGCAACAGAATGATATGTTTTCGAGCACAACCTGATCTAATCCGTCTCCCCAATCCGCACTCTATGACCGTTAGGTGACTGTATGAATAATATGATCCTATTTGTGACTACGCAGAAAGAAACAAATTACTCTATTGTCCTATTTTTCACGACAGCGTCAAGATTAGAAGCTAAAGAGGATAAAGAAAGAAGGGAAAATGTGCGAGAAGGATTCATTACACGAGGAGACGGCAAAGTTAAAGCTAACCGAACGTTCTATTTCCCCATTACCGCTTCGCCAGATCATTGGTTTCAATGGGGAGGTAAGTTGTGTTGTTAACACGTAAACAAAAAGTTAGTTAAGTTGCATATTCTTTACAGCAGTGGTTCTCAACCTTTTTTTGGCCCATGCACCCCTTCACCATATGTTCAGAATGTCATTTCCCCCTTTCGTATTTTTTTTCTCGCATATCCTTTACAGGACATCGCTGTCAACACCAGCATCTTTCAGCTGATTGTTGATTTCTTGACAAGATTACGCTCAGTAGTTTTCCATTGCTTTCTGAGCGACCGGCTCACATACCCCGTAAGTTACCGACGCGGAGAGAACCGCTATCGATTCTCGCGCAATGTCACGTTACTTACGAGATTACGGAGAAAGTCGTGTAACCTCTAGATAAGGGAGACCAGCGTTTTACTCCCTATAAATCCCCACTCCCACCCCACCTCTACACAGTTTACGTAAAAATGGAAGCTAAATTTAATAACACATACTAGAACAAGTCTAGACGTCTACATAAAACATGATTTGCGGGTCTAATTACGTTATAAAACGAATCTCAGAAGGGCGAAAAGTACAGAACCGTAAAGTATGGAAGGAAAAACAATATTTTATCCCTTTATTTTTCAACATAATTTCCACCAACATTGATGCACTTATCCCATAGATTATCAGTCCTGCATCACCAAGCTGTTCGTGAGCCTGGGCGGGCAGGACGACGGCACCGTGGCGGTGTGGAGCACGGCCCTCAGAAAGCCACTGATCTCACACATTGCCCAGATCGAGCGGGCCGGCATCATGCACTGCCTGGCAGCCTCTAAAATAGATGAGCACGTTTTTGCCACCGGTAAATGTTTATGAGAGACAGACACCATTTGGTTTGGTTCAGTGTTTAAGTAGCTCATTATTGTCTACATCTCCCCCCCCCCTCATTATGGCCGGGAGGGTGGGGGGGGGGGGCTTTACAAATATTTATGTTTTGGCGTTCGCTCGCATTTGAACTCAAACGTAGTCCACACACGTACTACTACTTCTAGTACACTGGACTAATTTTGGCGCGTGGATTAGCTTGCCCTGCTGCCAGTGTCCCTCGCCAGAAGGCGAACTCATTCCAACTTGTGACGTACTTCTAATTTATGTGGCGCCAAGTCAAGGACGAGAAATCAACATTTTAGTCCAACTGACTGGTGTAGGGGATGAACCCGCTATCTCGGCATCAGCATACCGGAAGTTTACGAGCGTGCCCTCTTATCCATTCAGTCGTGCCAGCCTGCATGTATTGGACGCGCACACACAAACACACACACACACACACACAGTCAATAACAACAACAAATTCACATGGTCAAGGTGGCAGAGATCAGGACTGTGGACATGAGTACATTTGGTGTCTTGGTCAAGTATTCACCTCCGACTGGTGGTGATCGCTGGACGCATGACTCTGCGGGCTGGTTTATCATTTATACACACAGTAACACCAACAAGTGTCTACAATAGGGCATCTACTTGGATCTGTCCCTCATCTTTCTCTAATTCAGTGGTTCTCAACCTGTTTTTGGCCCGTGCCCCCCTTCACCATATTTTCAGGACGTCATTCCCCTCCCCCCCCCTTTAATATTTCTTCCCTATAAATTCCCCCCTCCCACCCCTACACAGTATACGTAATAATTGAAGCTAAATTTAATAGCACATACTAAAACAAGTCTAGACGTCTACATAAAACGTGATTTGCGGGTCTACTTAGTTTTAAAATGAATTTCAGAATGGTGAGACATACAGAACCGTAAAGTATGAAGGAAAAACCAATATTAAGTAATCGGTTCTTGTATTAACGCGAACTTGAAATGATCTTAATTCCCCCCCCCCCCGGAAATCCAAAAATTCCCCCCTGCGGGGGGGGGGGGGGGGGGAAATTCCCCACCGGTTGAGAACCACTGCTCTAATTCCTCGTCAGCCTTCGTTTCTATCTCCACTTAACTCCCATTCTTTTTACCGGCCTATGCCTCTGTAAATGAGAGAAAATGACCGAAAGAGAGTGGAAAGTTTCATAGACTCGAACCTCTAGTTCTTAGAGAGGCAAGGCAAGTTTATATCAGCTTTTTGAAAAACCAGGAAGTGGTCAAATGAATCGTCTTTAGAAGCACCTACATGTTACATAACTGCAGTGAATAAAGAGGCGAGGAACAGACCATGATACTGGATAGGACACACACCGAGAAAACCTGTTAATAATATTACTAGAAGATCCTTCTTGGTAAACCCACGGGCAAACAAGAAATAAAGGGTGCCCTAAACACGCCGGGGAGTCACGGTAGCGTAGTGGCTAGACGTGCGCCTGCTGGCCAGGTGGTCACAGGTTCGATTCTCATCTGGGAAGATTCGAATTTTAAAAATTCACTTAGGCTTCCAGCTCGACCCTATCTAAAATGAGTACCGAGAAATGTATTTGGAAATAAAGGTGGTCGGTATGACACTGAGAACATCAACCCCCGAGTGCCGACTGATCTATAGAAATATGCGCATAGCACTATATGCCAAAAAAAAAAAAAGAAGGATTCTTTACTTTATTTTACTTACAACCACGGAGAAGAGCGTTGAGTCAATCGAGGGAACTGCAGGAGCTAAAAACAGATTTTAGGGATTAGCGTGAAATGGCTGAGGACCTATTCTCTAATGGGGAATAAAAGGTTGACAAAAGAGAATGAAATGTAATAGGACCAATTTTAATATATGGATTTGAATCGTGGATAGCTAGTAAACAAGAACACACACAGATCAAGTGAAGATATGTGATTTCCCACAACAATTTTGAAGAACAATGAACAGCCAAAAAGAGTACTTTGAGGTAGGCTAGGACACAAAGACAACTTATCGCAAACATCAGAATAAGGCAGAGGACATTTTGTGGTCACATGAGAAAAGACAAACTAATACATGTGAAAACTAGAACAATTTATGAAAAGTAAGATGAGTAAAAATATTATTTATAACCTAAAATTTCAGCACGCGGATTCAGATATACTGCTGGAGATCACGAGGTGTGGAAAAGTATGTTCGTCCACGCCAATAGGCAAGAATGATAAAGTAGCCATTGGTTACCAGCTGTGATGAAGACTTTAATTGCGTGTAAACAGAGAATGGTTAAACATACAATGGTCAGATGTGTGTATTTTTTGCCTTGGCCATGTGGGAGTGCGAGGAAATGAACAGACTGATAGGATGGCAGAGAATACACCTCTTTGTGGATGTGGATGGGGGGGGGGGGGGGAAGGTGATCTTGCACCTGAGGGACCGGATGGAGAGGGACTGGAGTACAGATTAGGAGCCCGTATGTGGAAAGAATGAGTTTGCGGGGAATCGGCAGGGGTTATGGAAGAATCTCAGGACTGGGAGCGAGGACAAGGCGAACTTTCAATTAGATATAGGTGGGAATAATTAGTAGTTCGACATCTTCGCTGGCTGTTGATCGAGGGGACGGAACGCGTATGAAATGTCCTGATGTGCAGTAATGTCAGTTCTTAGCTCATCTCAACTCAACGTCTGTGTGTGTGTGCATGTGCGGGTGTGGGTGCGCGTGCGTGCGTTTGTGTGTAAAATGCTGCATGTCCGTTGCAATCAATCCCAGGATGAATGTCCAGGTAATTTTACATTCAGTAGTTTGCCATTGCCTTCTAAACGAGAAGCCAACGTTGCAGTTCAGCTAACTGCCGGTGCAGGAAGTGAACCCCCTACCCCGCCATCTGTGCACGGAGAGCGAGCTCTCGTATACTTTCAGCCACATCGACTACTCTCTCTCTCTCTCTCTCACACACACACACACACACACACACACACACACACACACACACACACACACACACACAACACATGGACACACACGTAGTTTCTCAGATCAATACTAAATCAATCATTGCCTTATGTGACTATTCATTGTGCCTTGTTGACCCGCTACATGATGACGACAATGATAATATAGTACCATCACATCTTTAATGCCTGAATGCATGTAGAAATAAGTAACCCGTCTTTCCCGCATTTAGCCAGTTAGCGAGACGACGAGCACATGCCTCGATTCTCGTCTGACAGCGCTCAACACATTATCAACTACGCTAAAGGTCCGGTTTGTTTGTGTATGTATTCATGTATTAACGTAACTCATATATTGTCGTCTCTCTAACACCGCCACCGTGTTCCTGTCCCCCATGAAATTATCAACACACCAGGAGGGGACTCTTATGGAAGAATTTGGACTTTCGACCCTCACGCGCAGGCACTGAGCTTTGTCGAGTTCAAATTTGGTCCATACGTTAGAATCATTATCTGCATGGAGGTGAGAAATGTCTGTGATTTGTGATACCATCTGCATGCATTTGTAGGGATGTGAATGAAGGGATCACCTATCTGTTAGGGTTCTTTAGGTCAGCAAGGAACTGTAAATTACGATGCATGTCGTAACAGGCGGCTCAGGAGGGATTGGGCGGGGGAGTGGGGGTGGTAGGCGCGAGACTGGATACCTCATTCCGTAAATAAAACGTTAGCAGTAAAATCGAACTAATCATGAGCACGTCTACAAATGGTTTGGCGTGAGTTAGTTGAGGGTTTATGCTCCCTCATACTGGAGATGAAAAGGAAGAAGAAGAAGAAGAAGAAGAAGAAGAAGAAGAAGAAGAAGAAGAAGAAGAAGAAGAAGAAGAAGAAGAAGAAGAAGAAGAAGAAGAAGAATTGGAAGGATAGCAAGTTTGCTTGCCGAGACGATGGACCGTGTGTTCAAATCTCATTGGAGACCGGGTTTGTTTATTTATTTTCATTGACCCCGTCTAAAATGAGTAGCAGGAAATGTTCTAGTAAATAAGACGGCCGGAGAGATGTTGACCACGTCACCTACAGAGGGCCGGCTGGTCTATAATTACGGGCTAGCACCACATACTCAGTAAGCCTAATGGAGTGAACGTTTTACTTGATTGTAGTAGAAGGAGTCAGTATCAACACAATCACAGTGTGTGGAAATGTATGGATCCTCGCAGAGTTGGCTTTCCATTGATTTGGTGTCGTTTGCTAATGAATCTCTTTCAGGTCACAATACTGCATTATCCTCCCATAGATCAGCACAAAAGATAATATCAGCACAGTGCATGAAATCGTAGGACCAGCGTTATCCAAATGTTGATTTATTTGTTTGTTTCGGGATTTAAGATTTAACGATTTAGCACAACCCACTACTGGCAACGCATCCAACTGTCTGTATGTATACAAGAATCACACAAGATATTAATGTTCTTTGTGGTGGTACTTCTACTTCTAATATGTAGCCTAGGAATCGGGCTATTCCGCCTAATATTTTTTCCAGCTCTCGGGGGACTTTTAACGTCCACATGAATCCTGATAGTTTGTCATTAATATCCGAAAAAGATACAGGCTCGATCCACTACTTTAGGAATTATGGAAATGCCTACTGTTATTTATTATTTTGTAAAACGCTATAGGCCTACTGTCCACGGCGTTAGAGGTGGGCGTCGTACATATTAACCACTCCACCTTGGTAGCTACTCAGCGTTTATTGCACTCACCTGTGTTGTCCGTCCTTTACTAGCAGCAAGTGTAGTTGGGACCTCCGTTGAGCTGATGCCGACACTCTTTTGTCTTGGCCGTCCTAGCACAAGTGCAGGGGGTCGTCTCTTCAACATCAGAACCCTCTTTGAGAAATACAGAGAGTACAATGTAGATCTATATGCTTGTCTTACAGACTACAGTAAGACCTCAGTCTGTGTTCAACACTAGAAATTGTAGAGCACCATTAGAAATACGGTTTTTGTTTATCCAGCACATTTGATCCAAATAATTGAATCATAATATCATGAACAATAAGCAGCTGTCAGATTAGCTGGTGAAAGAATAAACTAGTTTGAGGTGCAAAGAAGGAGAAAAAAAACAAAGACGTGGCTGCATTGTCTCCTCATACCTGTTCAACATCCATGCAGAAAATGTAATGAGAAACTTCAAAAATGACAAGTCCAGATTCAAGAACTCAGATGGGCAGATGACATGATCCTCCTTCCAAATAGTGCTAAATGACTGGAAGAGTTCATAATGTCTGTCAAGAGACATGTTGTAAATTACAATCCTTTTTTTTCTCCTGAAATTAAAAACGGAAAAAGCTGCATGCCAACCAAATATCACAGTCAATCATGAAGAAACTTAAAATGTCACAAACGTTGATTTTCTTGACTCTATATTTAGATATAGACCGCCTATAGCCATGCAGAAGTTAAAAATGTTAAGGACCTGCGTCACAACACCAGCAAACAAATTAAAGCAACATGTTTTCGGACATGCATTTTCCCTGTAGCAACATAAGAATGCGAGTCACTGACCAGTCTGCAACCACTAACAAAAAAAAAAAGGAAAAAAAAAAAAAAACAAGGCCTTAAAACTTAAATATCACAGAACAGTTCTTATACTGTTGTTGACACGAGGAAGACAAATACTGACATTCTATTACCATCTAAGAAAGCTGGCTCAATAACGGCATCCTAACTCGGAATACTGAAATACTTCGGCCATATTAAACGCCGCCATGGTTTAGAAAGAACAGTGGCTGAAGGCGTGGTACCTGGAAGAAATAAGGGTCAACCATCACGAAGATGAACACAGGGAATTGCTGACACGTGAGGCCTGAACATGCATGGGGGAGGAGAACTGGCAGTGGGTTATGAGATATTCGCTTTGATGAAAGCGAAGGCCATCCTGAACAGAATTTGGTCTGGCTAATAAAAGGAGGATCGAGCATGATCTCCGCTGTTGTGAAGCCTGCCAAGGACTACAAAAGCTTGCAGGCTGCGAAAGTGCGAGAGAGTCACAAAAATGCCCAACATTGACGGTAGACCATCAAAGATGCGCTAAAAGTGCGCTAGAAGATAAACTAAATTTCAAGTATCAAAAAGCAATCAGACAGACAGAATAGAAAACTGATAAATACATAAAAAGGCAGGCAGGCAGACTGACAAACAGATCAACAGAAACATTCGCAGACAGACTAAACAGAAAGGCAGACAGATAGACAGATAGACAGATTTACATTTAGACAGAGAGGTATACAAATAGACAGATGACCATACAGATAGGCAGGCAGACAGGTAGGAGGGCACGCAAAAGACGGAACGAAAGATAAACGAACGGACAGATAGACTTACATACAGACGGATGGACAAACATCTGACAAACGGATGGAAGGACAAACGAATCGAAACACCGACATATGGGCGCGAAGACAGACAGAAGGGCTTACACACGAAAGATCGGATTGTTGGATGAAAGGATCTACCTACGGTCGATGGTACGGATGGGCTAATGAATACATCTCACAATCAACAAGCTTACAAAACGCTGCCCAGAGACAGAACAAAACATCTTTTAAAGACCTAAAATGTCAAGCAAGCTACCACTGACAATCCATCCCCTGTAATGTACAGATGGTGGACCTCGACTACTCTCGTCTGCCGCTGGTCTTCTGTGGAACAACATCCGGTGATATTGTGGTGATTCACGGACGGACGGGAGTCTTTCAGTTTGTGGTAAGCTCGACCGTCACTGTTATAGTATAGTCAGGCAGTTGGTTTGCTTACTATGTTGTCATTGATGCAGTGGTAACAAGTGTGTGTTCAGTGTATCAATTGGCGTAAACTACTGTTGCCTTCTCCAGCCTATTTGACTTGTTTCTTATAGACCGGTCTCTGTGGCTAAGGGCTTGCGAACGCGGTTTGTGAGCCTATATACACGAGTTCGAAACACAGCGGAGCTGGTTTTTTTGAAAAAGGTATGGGAGCCGGTCGTTCAGAAAGCAATGGCAAACTACTGAACGTAAAATTTGCCCAGGAATCACGAACAGCGAAAATGCCGGGTTTGACTGCTACGTCCTGCGAAGGAAATGCACCTTAATTTAAATTAACTTATAGCGTATTGCGTTGGTAATTATGTTTACCCAATGTGTACTGCTTTGCGTGCTGCCAATCATTTTCGTTGAAGCATAGATTAGGGAGAGAACAAGACAAACGTCACTGAATCAAGTTAGTTAGTTAGTCGCGGTTCCAACTTCACAGCAAAGGGTCGCCCCATTATGCTCTGTTCCTGTGCCAGTGCATATCACACAAAATGCTCCTGACTACCCCATGTGAAAATTGGAACAGACAGGAGTCTGACAAACCAACAACCCGCACTATACTTAATGCCGCTGTCAGATTGCCGACACAAAAGTCCGCCACGAAAAATATAGTTCATTGTCGATGGAAACGGCAGTCACTAGAAAACCAGCAGCCACACATTACTGCATAAACCAGTTACTTCAGCGATCGGACATCCGCCATTTTTCTGAACATACAGTTCACGCAACAAACAACCGTGGACAGATGTAAAAGCACTCCACACGAAATTCACAGCTCACAGTGTCGCTCTACGCACTCGACTCAGTAGCAGGGCGGCGGGACCATGCACTACCAGTCCAACATGATGAAAACGCTTAATCAAACCGTAACCACAAGCATAAAGACTCCAAAGGTCTTAACAGCTCAACCGCCTATCCTCCATGTTGGGGACCGGAAGTGATCAAGAAGGAATATTTCGTGTAGAATGGTTTGCCTCGCTTCAGAGGTCACAAATTGTGAGAATTGTGTGGATTTTCTGCCCTGGTCATGCAGAAGTACTGGGGAATGAACAGGCTGACAGGCTAGCAGCGAATGCACCTCTCGGTGGTAGATTACCTAGGGAGAGGTGGTCGGGGGCCTGTGGGACCAAGTAGAGGAAGCGGTGGAATAGACTGGGCACCCATATATGAAGATGTTGATATGGCAGTGTTCTGGCCGGATTTCAATAGTTATGGGGACGACCAGGAGAACTTTCAATTAGATGGCGGTTGGAAAGATTAGCAGTATGAATCTTCGCTGGCTGTTGAACGGGGGGACAGAGCGCATGTGGGAATGCCCTAAGTGCAGTGATGTCGGTTCTTAGCTCAGCTCAACTCAACTATGCTCCAACAAGTGATAAAGAGCCGAAGAAGAAGAAGAAGAAGAAGAAGAAGAAGAAGAAGAAGAAGAAGAAGAAGAAGAAGAAGAAGAAGAAGAAGAAGAAGAAGAAGAAGAAGAAGAAAGAAGAAGAAGAAGAAGAATCATTTCCCATAGATAGTTCTCTGTGCGAAACAACACCAGAAACAAAGGTAAACAACCGTACAAGTAGGAGTATAACTTTAAGAGATGGACTAACCAGTCTGTCATCGAGAACTGAAGAGACAGACAGAAAGCAACCAACATTCACCGTGGAGACAGCTCTATGTTTTCCCTGAGAAACTGCAGCCTTTAGATTTTTATTTCTTTTTAGAGATCAATGTTTGCTACGCGTATATTCCGGTATGGGTCACAAACGGGCCAGTTCACTTGACAGAAGATGAAAGACATGTAGTGTTTCTACAATGGTTGTTAAGTCAAAACTATTTGCTCGCTGAGATGATGTTCAGTAAATTAAAAGTTCAACCCTGATGTTGATAACAGCACATCTATCATTCCAACATTAGTATCGTGGATTCCATTATTTTGGGATCCACTTGAGTGCTACCAGAACGGACTAAACCATTAAGCAAACTAAGCACGTGATAATGTCATCAGGTGAAAGGGGATACCACGGAATTGTTCCACTGCCGGATCTATCATGAGTCATTAGGGGCAACAGCTCAGGAGTTGCAGGCTGGACGCCGTGACTGTACTAAACATAGAGGTCGATGTGTACGTAGGAATAGACTCGTGGATCTCATCAGGGACTGTACAGTCAGAACAAGCAGGAGGAAACTGTTCACATAAATAAAATGGAAGTTTACATAAATATACATTATTTTGTATATTAGTGTAAGTTTTGTTTTATTTCGGCAAGAACACATAAACCACTCTATTTTACATTGTATTAATGTTTATATATATATATATATATATATATATATATATATATATATATATATATATATATATATATATATATATATATATATATATATATAAAGAGCAGGAAATGATTGTAGGAAACACCTGGTTTAAGCAACACCCTAGAAGATTATGGACATGGAGGAGTTCTGATAGGATTAGAAACCAGACTGATTACATTCTGATTAGCAGACGATTTAGAAATGCGCTAACAGTAGCAAAAACAGTTCCCAGTGCTGATTGCTATAGTGACCACAGATTACTTACAGGAACATTGAGGATAAAGTTAAAGAAAGTCAAGTATATAACAGGAAACACTAAATATGATTTGTGTACATTGAGTAACGACAAAGAAATACAAAACAAATTCAACATGGAAGTACAGAACAGATTTGATGTATTGTATGATCTAGAGATCCTATTCCAGGATGTGGATGATCAATGGGAAATGTTGAAGAATTCAGTCAGTTTGGCCTAAGAAACAACTATTCCAAAATTAAAGAAGGTGGGTCGTAAGAAATGGATGACTGAAGACATTTTACAACTAATGGAAACAAGATTCAACAAAAAGAATTCTGCCAAATATGAAGAAATTCACAGACAAGTCAGAATATTATGTAAAGAGGCAAAAGAAGCATGGCTTGAGAAAAATTGCTTAGAAATTGAAAAACAACACAACAGTCAAAATACCAAATTAGTGCACAAAAGAATTCAGGAACTTACTAATAAAAGAACAAGTACATCAGCAGGCTGTCTAAAAACTAAAGATGGCACAATCATAATAGAAAAAGATCAGATTCTACATGTATAGTCAGACTATGTGAAAAACATTTATGATGATAACAGAGATGAACAGTATGATATTCGATTTAATAATGAAGGACCGCCAATTTTGAAGATGGAGGTTCGAAATGTTCTTAAACATATGAAAGCTGGCAAGGCCCCCTGTTCAGATAACATCACAACAGAAATGATTAAAGCTTTAGAAGATTATGGAATAGATCAAGTCACCAGACTGCTGAACACATTGTATGATACCGGAGAGATACCTTCTGAATTATGTAATTCTGAATTTATTGCAATCCCAAAGAAATCAGGAGCCTTGGAATGTGATCAACATAGAACAATTAGTATAATGAGTCACATCATAAAGATTTCGCTACAAATTATCATGCAAAGAGTGAGGAAGAAAATACAACCTGAAATAGGGGAAGAACAATGTGGGTTTGTAGAAAGAAAGGGTACAGTAAATGCTGTGTATATGCTGCGTTCAGTTATTGAACGTTCTATAGAAGTAAACAAAGATATACATCTTTGCATTATTGACTACACAAAGGCTTTCGATAGAGTAAGACATGTCAACATGGTAATATGCTTGCGGATCTACAAAATGATGAGAAAGACATTAGACTTATTTAAAAAAACATATATTGGAAACAACAAGCTGCCATAAGGATTGATAATGAAGTGGGACAATATCAGAACGGAAACATACAAATACCTGGGTACAATCTTCAACTGCTCCAACATCATAAGGGAAGAAATACAAACTAGAATCAATTCTTGAAATAAGATATACTATGCACTACAACATCAACTAAAATCAAATGCGCTATCTCGTAACACCAAAATCACAATATACAAAACACTGATCAGACCAGTTGTAACCTTTGAGAACAAAGTTTTAAGACGCATCTTTGGACCCATTAGGAATACACAAAGTGGAGAGTGGAAAAGAAGAAGTAACAAAGACATTTATGATCTGTTTAAGTCCTCGCTAATCACTGGTATCATGAAGGCTAATAGACTACAATGGCTGGGGCATATAGAAAGAATGGAAGATAATAGGGAAACAAAACTCGCTTACACTCAGGAAATTAATGACCATAGACCCCGAGGTAGACCAAGAAGACGGTGGAGAGATAATATATATATATACAGACGTACAAGCACTTTGAATCAACGACTGGCAAGAGAAGGTCAACCAGAGAGACGAATGGAGACGGATTGTATCTGCAGCAAAGAACCTCAATGGCTCGGAACGCTTAAGAAGAAGAAGAAGAATATCAGCCTATTAAGAGAGGTGTTAGGCAGGGATGTGTAATTTCTCCAGAT
The DNA here is from genome assembly GCA_014155875.1 of Cepaea nemoralis. Classification (NCBI taxonomy): domain Eukaryota; kingdom Metazoa; phylum Mollusca; class Gastropoda; order Stylommatophora; family Helicidae; genus Cepaea; species Cepaea nemoralis. The sequence goes on from JACEFZ010004738.1 coordinate 642,138, forward strand.
CTTTTTTCCGTATACAGTGAAAATATTTTCAGAAATGTAGAAGATATTAATGGAATCAGCATTGGAAGACGAAACATCAATAACATTAGATATGCAGATGATAAAGTATTGATTGCAGACAATGAGCAGGATCTGCAACAATTAGTAGGTGCGGTTGTTGCACACAGTGAACAACTGGGGTTAGAATTAAATTGTAAAAAGACACAGGTTATGGTCGTCACTAGGAAGAACAAAATACCACAATGTAATATACAAGTAAATGGGAATATTCTTTAACAAGTGAATCGGTACAATTATCTCTGAACAGTCATAACATCTGATGGGAGATGCCTTAAAGAGATTAGAACAAGAATCGCCATGGCGAAAGTAGCCTTTAGCAAGATAAAAAAACATACTGACCAAAAAACAATGTCAATTGAAACGAGAAAAAGAATGTTGAGGTGCTACATAGAGCCTTTTTTTTTGTATGGATGTGAAACTTGGACAATGAGCAGTCAAGCTGAAACACATCTGATGGCTGCAGAAATGTGGTTTCTGAGGAGAATGCAAAGAATACCATGGATAGACAGAAAAACCAATGACCAAGTACTACAGGAGACAAATGAACATCGTAAACTGATTAGAGAAATTAGACGTAGACAGTAAAAATTGTTTGGACATCTTACGAGAAGAAATGGATTGGAGAACTTAGTGACAACTGGTAGGATCGAAGGGAACAGACCAAGGAGAAGACCGAGAAGTAAATACCTGGATGGCTTGGCCACATGGCATGGTCGAGACAGGAACACTGAGCTGATCCACGACTCTGGTGATCGAGTGAAATGGCGAGTCATGAACGCCAACGCTTTCCGGCATGGCACATTATATATATATATAATATATATATATATATATATATATATATATATATATATATATATATATATATATATAGATAGAGAGAGAGAGAGAGAGAGAGAGAGAGAGAGAGTGAGAGAGACAGATAGACAGACAGATGGACAGACAGACACACATACAGAGAGAGACATGGAAAGATACACAGTGACAGAGCCAGACAAACAGAGATACAAATACACAGACAGACACATACGCAATGAGAGAGAGAGAGAGAGAGAGAGAGAGAGAGAGAGAGAGAGAGAGAGAGAGAGATGTACGGGGAGAGAAACAGAGAGAAAGAGACAAACAGACATTCAGATAGAGCTAACTCAAAGAGAGACACATCTATACAGAGACAGGCAGACATAGTGGCAAACAGAGAGGGAAGACATACAGAGAGAGAGAGCGAGAGAGAGAGAGAGAGAGAGAGAGAGAGAGAGAGAGAGAGAGAGAGAGAGAGAGAGAGAGAGAGAGATTTGATAAGTACATAGAGCCTCAAAAGATCTTAATCCAGCACTGGATGCAGTATTCCCCATAGCGGCAACCAACCTCAGATCTGTGTCTGGTACAGGTCCCAGGCAAGCCTTTCTCACTGGGGGTGACAGCCTTCAGTTACGTGCGTATGTTGAAGGAAGAAGTCTTCTGTGTGCTGGCTGGCACTGGGGAAGGCAAGGTTGGCTACTACACCATTACACGCCATGTTGGTTCAGACAGAAAGGTAAGTCCGAATTTAAGTCTTAGCCCTTTCTGTCCGAGACAGTTTTAGTTAAGAATGGTGGCATCTTGCTTTCTTGACAGACGTTAGTGTGTTATATTCTGCTTTAACTGATTCAGAGTGCCGATATATCACAAAATGTGACCTCCCATTTGTACAGAAGGACAATATATCGCCATACTAGGGTAATTTTGTTATTTGTTTTCTTTCGTGGCACATTCCGCAATTTCAATGTTCAGTGAGCGGAAATATACATTGTAATGCTTGCTAAATTAACTGTGTACCATGTCTGGTCCAAACCTACATTTTGTTTGGCAATGAATCAGTTTAAAAAGGCATAATAACTACAACCCATGGAGGGAGCCTTGACTGAATTGTAGAGATTATGTGTTGCCAATGCAGCGTTATCCCTCTCTCGGCATGCCTAGTTTATTCCAGAGCAAAGGTAACACCAATACACCCGGAACAAGACAAGCTGTAGAAGCTGCCGGATCAGCAAAGCAATGCTCCATCTGTCCGCCTGCCGGAGCTTCAATCCCAGACTAGTTGTCGACCAAAGTTTTGGGCCTTGTTTGCCCTGCCTTGACATTCAGTCTTTAGGTTGCATTTCCTCGCACCAAGTCATAAGACTTGTACCCTCCCAACTGTACTTCTCCACCCGAAGCCGATGGCGCAATGCGGAGTGCCGGGTTTAGTGAGCGCCGCCCAACATTAGGCGCTAACAGAAAACAGATAGTAGTCTACTGTTATACGGTAGCTTACTCATGTGTGACTAAGGCCTGATAGTCTAGTTAAGAATAATGAAGGAGTTAAACGGACACTGTAAACTATTCAATGCGTCGCCAGGTTCCTTGCTTCGTACATGTTCATACACGGGGTATCTTAAATATCCAGTGTCCTCGTCGTGTTGGTTATCTCCTGCCTCATATTCCAGGAACCCACTACGTCAGCATCAGCACACCGGAAGTTTAAAAAGCGAGAGCTCCTATCCATTGGGCCGTATGTTGTTTGTGAGCCAGGTTTCTTCGATGTGGAGATCTAAAATATCCGCGATTTTCTTCTTTTTAATCCGCGCTATTCTAAGAACTGTCCTGCATCATATTCCTCGTGGAGTTGATACAGTTGGTAGAATGTCCGGAGAAAGGTGTGTACACAAACCTGACTCCGACAAATGCAGACCCTTTACATGGCTCCGACGACCTGAACACTGATTCAAAGTTATTTTGTTGCAGGACGTCGCAATCAACCATATTTGCAATTTTCAAGACAATTTTACGTTCAGTAGTTTGCCACTGCTTTCTGAACGACCGACGCTCTTACCACTGCGAAAACCAATTCAATGATAATTTCCATCTGTGACTGTAAAACTGCGCCGGTGAACCTTCTCACTCTGTCAGTGGCTCGATCAACCAACCAACCAATCCACCAACCAATCCACCAACCACCCAACCAACCAACCAACAAACCAACCAACCACCCACCAACCACCCACCAACCAACCAACAAACCACCCACCCACCCACCAACCAACCACCCACCCACCCACCAACCAACTAAACCAACCACCCACCCACCCACCCACCCACCCACCCAACCACCAACTAACAACCAAACCGTTTGACAAATAAGGAACATCCTGACTACAGCAGCATATAACAACATAAAACGAAACAAAAAGACACGTTACGAACCTGTGCACAAACAATACGCACAATCACACGTCGATGCCGTACAAGGACCTCATTCAGAATTTGGTGGAAATGCGACACATCATTATTATTAAATAAATTAGTAGCTCTCATAGCCACTGCCTTATTAGGATGATGGTTCTCAATGTACGATGCAACAGTTTCCCGTGCTTTCAACATTTCTCTTATTGCGCCAGAAGATTGTTGGCTTGCTGTTATCTTCTCCTCCTCCTCGGACAAACTCTCCTCCACAACTTCTTGCTGTGAAATACAATGTAATTCCACAAGCTCTTCGGTGGTCAGCTCTTGGCTATGCTCTTCCACAAGCTCATCGATATCTTTGTTATCCACTTCCAGTCCAATGATCTTGGCCAAAGACACAATCTCGTTGACTACAAGCTGTGTAGAGCTTCTTAAAGTTAGACATAACCTGCTGGTCCTCGCTGTTGCAGGCGCACAATCCGGGACTTCCCCTCCCCTCGTCACTCGTTATGCGAAACGTCACTCGTTATGCGAATCATTATTTTACAATTTATTTTGCTCGTTATGCGAATTACTCGTTATGAGAGGTGCTCGTTAAGCACGGTTCCACTGTAGTTATTATTTGCCAAGTAGTAGTGCAGAGAACATGACGCAAAAGAAAGAGGGAGCAAAACTCCCGAACCAAAACATACATAAACAGAGAAGCAGCACGTTTAACTTGTCTGGAACTGAGAAAGACATTTACTGGCAGGACACCCGTATTTCATGGCCAACACGTATTAGCAAAGAGAACTAGATTAGGATGGCATCTTACGTATTAAGATAAATATATCGGACAGATGCGGAATACCAGAAACGAGACTTAGAATCTTACAGATACTTTGGCAACCTTGAAAGGACAGAAGGTCTGCAATATGAAACTTGATAGTTGTCAGTGACTGGCATAGTCAACAAGTGATTATTCGTACTTAATATTATAATGACCGTCCCGTCTGAAAATGCCAGACCCGGTCGAAACATGTGATGAATGTTTGAATTATATGTTGGAGCAATGCAGCACGACAATCTCGACAAATAAATTTGGCCTCATAAATCAGATTTCCAGCCTTCGAGTGAGTCCTTTTCATTGATGTTTTCAGTTGATGCTTCGTTGCTGGATTCTGTCTGCAACCCTGGACATATTGCTGAATTGAGCTTGTTTATCGAAACTTATGCCAGATAGTTCACATCATTATTTACCTCATTCTGGCCCAGAGTATTATTATTTTGAAAACAACAACTGACTGGGACAGGTGCATTGAAAGTTTACGGTTGTATATGTCTATCTGCAGGTATCTGGAGTCATGAAACCTTGCGAGGGAAAGAAACAATGGAACGATGAGCGAGAGAGTACCTCAGTCACGTCCATCTGTAGGTATAGGTTTGGTTTGGTAAAAAACAAACACACACACACACACACACACACACATATATATATATATATATATATATATATATATATATATATATATATATATATATATATAAACACACACGCATTCATACACACACACACACACACACACACACACACACACACACACACACAAGTATGTAGTGGGAAACCAACAGGCGGACAGATTGTTTGAGTCTGCAGCGCTCGCTGGAGTTTTGATGCATTTTTTTTTTGGCGCTCGCTCGCTTTGAACTCAAGCGTAGTCCATACACACTATTTATAGTAGTGCCGGACTGAATTTTGTATGTGGATTAGCTTTCCCTATTAACAGTGTCCCTCGCCATCAGGCGAACCCACTCCGACTTCAGGGGTACTTGTAATTTACGTCCACAAGTCAAGGATGATAGGTCAACAGTTTAGTCCAGCTCTCCAGTGTAGGGGTTGAACCTCTTACCTCGACTGTCAGTTTATCGGATGTTTAAGAACACACGTTCTAATCCATTAGGCCATGCTGACCTACGTTTCGGTGCATGATAAGGCAGACGTGGTCGGGGCCCTTTGCGATGGAGTGCAAAGTGCTGAAGAAGAGATATATCATCACGACCTGAGAGACTGGTGCCACAGGGAGTGACAAGGGGATCTGGCTGACACACAAGACTCCGAAGAAATACCATACGGACACATAATCAGGCTGCTACTGGGACCTTTAGCGTTGGCACTATTCGCTGGCTGCTGAAGATGAGGACCGTGCACGTAAGGGAATGTCCCCAATGCTGTGATGTCGGTTCTTGACTCAACTCAAGTCAACTCAACACACACATATGCCAAACACACACATATGTCAATCGACGTGAACAATCATGCATCTCAAATCAAAGCACCCAGGTAAGTACCAGTAAATAAAGGACTCTTTTACCTGTCTTCAGGCATATTGTGTATATGGTGCTTCCCCATATTTTGTATAGATCAATCGGCACTTCATGAGTCACGTGGTCAGTATCAGACCGCACCTTTTCTGGTATACATTTTGGGCTGGGTCGACTTGTGAGGTTTTTAAATTATTCCACCTTGATGGGTGTTTGAACACACGATCGTCGGACCGACAGGCAAGTGTCCTATCCAAAGCGTTGCCCCGGAACCCCCCCCCCCTTCCTCCCCTTGTTTCCCTTGTACCGTGAACTGATGGGCGTGGTGGTGTAGTTGGTAGCGTTTGCGCTGGTAATATCATGCACGCGGTCGGACATGGGTTTAACGCTTGGGCTCATCGTCTGCGAAAGTGAGGGAAAGACTGGCCACCTGTTCCTCCGCGCATCGAGGCTACAAAATGTGATGACTCTATCACATCACAGTCGCCTAGCTGGAAAAGGCTTGAGAACAAAATTTGTGTTGATATTATTATGTATCAATTCACGAGCTGACATGGTTCCTTCGCCATACTGCAATGCTGCCTCGCTACCCCATCCTTGTTTCCTATTAATACTTCTCGTTAAAACAATATGTTAACAATTGTTTTATCGTTACAACGCGGCTAAAGAATACTGACTAGTTCTTGGTGAGGTTTCCTTAAGGTGTATCTACGTTAAGCTGCATTAGCTGTGTGTAAAAATGTTACACTTGTGCTGTAGACATACTGTAAATGGCGATTTGCTGGATTGTAAAGATATTCATCGGTGTTAATCCTCGCCATGTCCCTAGGCATTCATAGGTTCTGATGCGTCAGTCAGGGTTTGGATTCAGATAGGACCTCTCTTCACCTTCGCATGGGGCATCGTGAACAGGCACCAGTCAGGTTAACAAGTGTGCGGAGAACTACATACTTTTCACGCTACAGACAGCAGGAGAGAGAGAGAGAGAGAGAGAGAGAGAGAGAGAGAGAGAGAGAGAGAGAGAGAGAGAGAGAGAGAGAGAGAGAGAGAGAGAGAGAGAGAGAGAGAGAGAGAGAGAGTTGTTTGTGAATCCTCTTGAAGACTGTCAACTGTATTTCCCATGCACTGACGTTCAAGTCACCTTAACCCAGGAAAGGAGTGAGACTGATGTGGTGAGTTTCCTCCAGATCCGGTACCAAAGCCACTCTCCACTGGAATTTGTTGCAGAGCTCTTGTTCCACTCTCTAAGCTGAGAAACTAGTTGAGTGTGCTAGACAAGTTACCGGAAATCACATCCGGAGGGAGCGTATAAGGATGTAGCCCGATCATGTTTCAGCACAGCACTTAGGGATTTGTTGGGAATTAGGCCTCAGCTAAAGTTTCCTCCATGGATTGTAGGTATTTCATTGTCAACAGAATCCAAACCAATGCCCGGAGACAGCAACAAGTTAGTTAGTTAGTTAGTTAGTCGTGGTTCCAACTTCACTGCAACAGGTCGTCCCCATTATGCTCCGTTCCTGTGCCAGTGAATATCACACAAAATGCTCCTTACTGCCCATTGTGAAAAGTGGAACAGACAGGAGTCTTGGCAAGCCAATAGCCCGCACAGGTAAACTGTGCATAATTCCGCCGCCAGAATGCCAACACAAAAGTCCTCCACTAAAAGTACAGTTCATCGTCGATGGAATCGGCAGTCACCAGAAAGATTTCATTGAGACCCGGGTTTTATCCCACATGGCTTGGTCTCTTTCCGCAGTGCGACCCGCCGAAAGCGCCGCAAAAAGCAAGAACGCTGTAGTTCCAGCGACGACTCCTATGAGCCATCTGAAAAATGCACTCTTGAACCACCGAAAAGGCAAACCAGTCAATTCAGCGACAGTCGGCCATTGTTTCGAACATGTAACTTATTGTGCAAACAACAGCGGACAGATGTAAAAGCATTCCACACGAATATCACATCTCACAGTGTCGCGCCACGCACTCACACTAGCAGGGCGACGAAACCATATACTACCAGTCCAACATGAGGAAAATGCGAATGCAAACCTTAGCCACAAGCATAAACACGCCAGAGGCCTTAACGATTCAATGCCTAACCGCCATGTTGGGGACCGGAAGTCCAGACAGCAGCAAGTGGGGTGACAGCAATTCCCTGTTAATTAGCTACGTGTTCTGAATTCTGAAGTGTTGAAACATCCAGCATACAGTCCAGGTTTGGTGCTATCGGACTTTCACTTGTTTGGACCCTTAAAAGAACGTCTGCTTGGGTCAGAGGTTTACAGATTGTGGGTTAACAGCAATTCTCTGTAAATGAACTACTCTCTCATCTCATCTCGTCTTGTTCCTCTTGTACCTTGCGGTGTCGAGGTGAAGTATAAAAGCGGGAGAATGCCCGCTTATGGGCTTCACGTATCGATATTCCCATGGACTCTGCTATTCCCTTCGCCTATCGTTTACGTTGTCAGCCTCTTCCTATGCTTGATCTGATTCACTGCCAAACAAAAAAATGGGTTTGGCCCAAACAAAAATTCATGACAGAAAATGGGAAGTAGGGGTGTCACAATAATGATGAAAAAATAGTTAAAATTGTAGCAGATATATTGTATTATATATCAAATTAAAAGATATTGCACACGGAACATAGCAGTCTTAATAATTATGTGAGATGTTAGAAAAACTATAACAATAATGATATGTTTTGTAACAACAATTTAAATGAAAAGGGTGAAAATTATTTAAAATTTCCACTTACCAATGCGTTATTTCTTACCCTTTGAAGATAATCCTATTAAATTTACCGATTAATGCTAAGCACACCACTTTTTTTTCCACTAATATCACAAGAACTGCTCTAAAACACCAATAAAACACAATTAAAACATCATATTTTGAAGCACACCGTTTTCACACAAAATGGAAAATGTCTGGAACACACGAGGCAGATTGTACCGAGAAACAATATATACACTATTTTATATTTAGTTATAATTATTATTATTTTAAATTTAATTATTTAAATACTCCTTAAATACTTTGTGATAGGCAAAGCAAATTTAGGGGCAAAAGTGTGGCCCATTAGCGCAAGCACAATTCGACATGTGCCATCATATTATGACGAACTTTCGCTGTTAGTGTTGCTTTCCATTATGACCACCTACTAAATAATCTAACTCACTACTGCACGTGGTATTAGTTTTAGAATATTTCACAAAGTCCTTTAAATCAGAATAACTATAATCTAAAATTGTTTAAAAGGCTAATTTGATGAAAATCTACGCTGTCGCGAACCAGAAGGCGTTGCCATTTCTAAAATAATCAAAACAAACTACATAAAAGCTCATTTTGTCCTAAAAGAAACACAATGAATCCGTGCGATTTGTCTGACACTGATCGAAGGGCAATCTATTATGTGTGTAAATTTTAATTTACCGGGCACTAAAAATTACGGAAAATAAGAGAAATGAAACAAATAACGCACTGTCTATACCAAACCGGTGGTGTATCGGCTTCTGGCAGTCCAGAGCAGTTTCATTGCACGTATTTATCGGCTTCAGACAGTCAATCAGTGTTAATTACTTCTCAGCGCGCGCGCGTGTGTATGTGTGTGTAAAATGTTTGCTGTTCAGTGCAGAACATTGTGATAAATCCCAGGATTGATTTACAAGCCAATTTTACGTTCAGCAATTTGGCATTGCTTTCTGAATGAGAAGTCGACATTGAAGTCCAACTGACCGATGTAGGGAATGAACCCCGTACCCTGCAGTCAGTGCACCGGAAGTTCAAGCACCATTACCCCCAGACACGTGAGGCAGGATCCGTTATTCTACTAACAAAATCCCTGCGTCACATCCCCACGCAACATCTATAATATTCGACGATAGATTCAGAGAAATACAAAGAAAGGTGTACATAAAAGATGAATAAATTAGATGGTCGCTATGGCATAGTGACTAGAATCGCTTGACCACGGACCATGCAATCATGGGTTCGAATCCCATCAAGGCGGACTTTTACATACTGACCTGGGCTCTCTAGGTAGATCCAGCCTAAAATGGGTACCGCATCATGTCCTGGGAAGTAAAGGCGACCAATGTGATACTGACCACATCATACATCGCAGATTGGTCAATAAAAGCATGGGTATAGCACCATATGCCTCAAGACTTGTAAAAGATGGTCCCTTACTTATTACAGTTGTGGAAATATACGTCACATCAACTTCATTAATATACCAGACGACAGGGGGGAGTTGGGGTCGACAATGGTTGCCCCAGACCAGGCATCTGAAACGGAACTCCCTTCTAATTAGTTATTGTAACAAATTAATGATTTCACTTCTGCAGCAAAGATAAGAGAAAAGAAACAGGTTTTTTTTTAACCCCTCGTCTCCTGTCTTCTAATTAGTTATTGTAACAAATTAATGATTTCATTTCCGCAGCAAAAATAGGAGAAGGAAACAGTTTCTTCGTGGGCACCAAGGACTGTAAAATCTACAGATTTAACATGGAGAAATGGAAGGCAGAACTGATGCGGACCTGCAGCAGAACAGCCATCCAAGCCATGGCCTTCCCTAGAGGAACTGACGAACTTCTAGTTACCTGGAGAGCACACCATGGTTTGTGGCTAGCGTTTCTCGCCAAGTTCTCTTGTCACCACTTATAATGTATGAAGATAGCATCATCTTTATCATTATGTGCCATGCGGTTAAACTTGGGTAGTCATGGCCTGCTTTCTCACATGATCTCTAGATTCTCTCTCTCTCTCTCTCTCTCTCTCTCTCTCTCTCTCTCTCTCTCTCTCTCTCTCTCTCTCTCTCTCTCTCTCTCTCTCTCTCTCTCTCACTCGCTCTTACCCCCTCTCTCTCTCTCTTACCCCCTCTCTCTTACCCCCCTCTCTCTCTCTCTCACACTCTCTCTCTTACCCCCCCCCCCTCTCTCTCTCTCACTCTCTCTCTTACCCCCCCTCTCTCTCTCACTCTCTCTCTCACTCGCTCTTACCCCCTCTCTCTCTTACCCTCTCTCTCTCTCTTACCCCCTCTCTCTTCCCCCCCCCCTCTCTCTCTCTCTCTCTCTCTCTCTCTCTCTCTCTCGTCAGTGCGTTTGTGTGTGCTCGCGCGTGTGTGTGTGTGTTTTTCTCTCTTGTCTTGTCCTTATTATATTATTTGGCCATTGATTGGTTGATTGTAAACACAGATGGGAGAACATATAGCGATATTAAAATATGAATACAAAGGGAAGAGGAGCATTCACAACACTAGTAAATGTGTGGAAATAAATACAAATTAATCTAGAACCAAACTGTGAATATTCAACTCTAACATCAAATCGGCACTGAGTATGGATCATACACACTTAGAACAACAACACCAAATACTGGTAAATTACAAACATTCACAAATAGATGTCTGCTCAGAGGGGTATTAATATGGCAAGACAGAATCACTAATGCGGGGCTTACAGAGAAAACTACAAATCTCAGCTAAGGAAGTGGTGAGGAGAAGACCTAAGCATGGAGAGGGCACACATTGAGACATCCTGTTATTAGTATAACAAGAAACGTCTTTCTCCGGAACCCACAAGGCAACAGAAATAGAGGGAGCCCCCGAAAAACACAAGGAGAAGACGAACCAGAGACACAGATGAACAATATGGGGAGGTTATGGAGAGCTTAGCAGACTGGAGAAGACACGAGTGCCCAGCATGAATTATTTGAGTGCCTTTGTTCCAATGAAGCATAAAAAGCGTAAGAATAACAAGAAGATTATTACCATCAGTATCAACATCATCATTGTCATCATCATTGTCATTATTACCAATGGTTATCACTGTGTCCAGATCCTATTATAAGACGAGCGTTCTGGCTCCTCAGGTCCGAGTTCACAACCTGAGGCAACTGTTGGAGGTCCGGAGGTACGTGCGGGTCAACCGAACGTGTAAGTCTCTAGTTGTCAATCCACGACGGCACACAGCTCTTCAGTGGCTGGGACGACGGCGCCACCATAGTCCTGGTGTTTGCCGCTAAATACCTCAGTCTTAACGAGCTTTACAGGATTCAGTGTACGCACAAGCAGGTCAGGGCTGTGCCAGAACCTAGATTTCATTGGTTCATTGATTCGTTCATAGACTCATTTAATACAAGAACCACCTTTATCGTCGACATCATCAACACCACCGATGTACTATCCCTGTAAACACGTGTCATCACGGTTCTCTATCTCACACGATCACCAGTCTCCCTCCACACCATCAAGGCAATTAATTATCTCTGGTTTGCTCTTGATCTTTTGCCATGAAATTTGTCATTTCTCACTTAGTTTTCGAAATTACTCTACCTCATAACATGCCCCACAAAACTGAACTATCTGCATCTAATTTCTCTAATCAGTTTACAGTTTTTCTATGCTTCTTGAAGGACTGTTTCTTTTATCTTTTCTGTCCATCCTTGATATTCTTTGCAGTTTCCTCAGAAACAACATTTCCGCAGCCATTAGATGTTTCTCTGTATATCTGTGTCTTGTACAGGTCTTGCATGCATACACTAGTATATACATTATATTACATTTTACAACTCTTGTTACTGCTGCATTTGACAGGTTTTTATTTGCTCTCGAATGATAATATATTTTAGGAATGTATACCGGTGATTACCCATTGCCTTCCACTGGTTTGACTAGAATTTAACCCCGCTAGAATCTGATGAACCCGGCAAAGAAGCATTTATGTCACACTTGTGACACGACTCACTGATGACCCGACATCCTATTTCAAATTGCAATAGACGTTTCTCAGTTAAGTGCACAAACTTCACAGACACGGCGAGAATCTAGCCGTTTGTACTTCCATATTTTTGTAGACCAATCGGTACTGGGTGGGTCATGTGGTCAGTGTCACGCCAACCGCCTTCACTTCCCGAGACATTTCCTGGTACACATTTTAGGCTGTGTCGACCTGGGAGCTCAGGACAATTGTCATAAATTTGAATCCGCTCAGATGCGAATGGAATCTATGACCACCAGACCGGCAGACGAGCGTCTGGCCGCTACTCTACCGCGGCTCCCACACATAATATAAATATATTATGGTGTTTTTTTTTTCGCATATCCTATTACAGGACATCGCTGTCAACACCAGCATTTTACTGCTGTTGTTGATTTCTTGGCAAGATTACGCTCAGTAGTTTCCCATTGCTTTCTGAGCGGCTGGCTCACATATCCCATAAGTAACGGGCGCGGCGAGAACCGCTACCGATTCTGGCGCAGCTGCGTTTGCTAACGTGGATAAACGGGATTACGGAGAAAGCTTGCTAACCCCTAGGCCTGGGAGACCGGCATATTATGGTTAGTTTTCGTAATTTTTACAAATTCGCCAAGGCATGGGCTGTACTGTCTACTCTTTGCCGATGTCAAACTGCCGATGGGTTTCTAACGTGCGTAACTTTCCATTTCTCACCCTTGGCCTAGACGCTTAGGCATCCAGTCCAGTACCTCACAGATCGGGAATCTGACAATGTTGTCGGTTAGAGACGACCCCGTAGCGCGAAATTACTTCTTGCAGAACAGACATGTAGAGTAGTTTACTAAATGCAGATCAAAAAGGTCTGTTCTACGGCTGGACGAAACAACTGTTGATGTCAAACTCCATGGAAGCCTGCGAGATCTGCAGAAGACAGTGCAGTTCGTGCAGGAAACTCCAAGCGAACGAAAAGAAGCAGCAGCAGTAGAAGTTGCTCTAGTCCCTTTCTCTTCCTTAGAAAGATGCGAAACTATTAACTACTTCTGTTATGAAACATACAGGATTCAGTGGATGAAACCTTTTACAGAAATGTTGACTATTTCCAATCCAGGAGAGTGTAAATGGAATTCTCCAGTTGACGTTATTGCTTATACAGAAGTGACGTCGCCGCACCCAGGAAACGTCCATAAACTCGACGTCTTCCTCGGCAGATATCGAAGTGTGTGTATGCTAACTACCCCCGCCACACTCTCGTGGATACACATATAACCCGTCACCGCAATCGAGAAGATACAACAACACGGAAACCACGGGGGTGACACCACAAAGATGACATTAACACATAATAACAGTGTCATCGGGAGCCGCGGTAGAGTAGCGGCCAGACGCTCGTCTGCCGGTCTGGTGGTCATAGATTCCATTCGCATCGGAGCGGATTCGAATTTATTATAATTGTCCTGAGCTCGCAGGTCGACACAGCCTAAAATGTGTACCAGGAAATGTCTCGGGAAGTGAAGGCGGTCGGCGTGACACTGACCACATGACCCACCCAGTGCCGATTGGTCTACAAAAATATGGCTTTAGCACCATATACACCATGGGGTGTGTACAAGGGTCCTTTATTTACTATAACAGTGCCATCCCCGTGGCTTGTGTGTTGGTGTGTTTTCTGGTTTTTGACTCATTAAGGTGTGTCGCCACAAGGATCAAAGACCTCTTTAGGCCGTTATATTTGACGCAGCTGCCTTACACTTCGTGTTTTTATATTAATTACATTCACACAGCTTACCGCAGGCGTAACACATTTCATTATACATTTGTATAGACCTTCCGGCACTCGGTGGTGGTGTGATGCCGAGCTAGCGGGTTCAACCCCTATACTGCTCAGTGGGACTTTAATATTGAATTCTCGTCCTTGAATTTTAGACGTAAATAACAAGTACCTTAGAAGTGAATTCGCCTAATAGCCAGACACTGATAATAGGGAAAGCTAATTCACACGCAAAAATGTGTCCAATGAAGAAGAACTTAGTTAGTTAGTTAGTTAGTTAGTCGCAGTTCCAACTTCACAGCAACGGGTCGTCCCCATTATGCTCCGTTCCTGTGTCAGTGAATATCACACAAAACGCTCCCCACTGCCCAATGTGAAAAGTGGAAAAGACAGGAGTCTCGACAAACAACAGCCCGCACAGATACACTGTGCATAATGCTGCCGCCAGAATGTCAACACACCAGTCCCCCACGAAACACCCAGTTTATCTCTGATGGAATCGGCAGTCATTTTCCCATCTGGATGTTTCCTAGATGCTCACCCACACAGTCCACGAAATACAGTTCATCGTCGATGGTAGTGGCAGTCAACCAGAAGCCCAGCAGCCACGCATTTCTGCATAAGGCAAAAACCGGTCAACTCTGGGACATAGCCATCTGCCATCGCTCCGAACATGCAGTCACATTCCAAAATACCTTGGGCAGATTCATAAGCATTTCACACGAAACTCACAGCTCACAGTGTCGCGCCACGCACTCACTCAGTAGCAGGGCGACGGAACCATCAAGCCTCCTTAGTCGCCTCTTACGACATGCGTGGTAGGCTGCAGTGTTGCTATTCTTTGCTTCCCTTATGGGCCCCGGCAACACTTGGGATGAAGAAGAAGTTGTAGCACATATATGGGTCACGATTGGGTTCAAAGAGAGCGAACGCAAAAAAACAAAAAAACAAAGACTCTATACCGTATAGAACATACAAGAAGTGGCCATTGTGTAAGCTAATTTCTTTAACCCGCTCAACCCAAACGTTAAAAAAGTAAGGCAGCGTATTATAATATATGTTTGTTGGAATTCACGGGAAAGCGCCAATCACACACAACGCGTTGTTGGGGACTGAAAGGGTTAGATTGTCAAAACTGTCATACTTTTCGGTGTAGGACCGGAAGGGGGGGGGGTGTCTTGAGCCTGAGGAATTAAGACCATTTTGATTTTGGCTAGCAGTCGTCGGGAACTATGCAGGTCATGTTCTCTCTCTCCCCCCCCCCCCCCCCCCCCCCCCCCAGTCATATTCTCCCCACCCCCGCAGAAAAAAATCCACACTTTACTGAGGATTCGAGCCCAAGTTTCCTGAAGGAGAATGCGGCATTGTACCCATTTGACCGGCGGCTCCTCAAAGTTAAATAATTACATCATTGTAAACTGAACCTGACCTGACAGTTGACCACATGTGTCCTGTGACCCGAGCCTGACCTGACAGTTGACCACATGTGTCCTGTGACCCGAGCCTGACCTGACAGTTGACCACATGTGTCATGTGTCCTGTGACCCGAGCCTGACCTGACATTTGACCACATGTGTCCTGTGTCCCGGGCCTGACCTTACAGTTGACCACACGTGTCCTGTGACCCGAGCCTGACCTAATAGTTGACCATATGTGTCCTGTGTCATGTGACCCGAGCCTGACCTGACAGTTGACCACAAGTGTCCTGTCCCGAGCCTGACCTGATAGTTGACCACATGTGTCCTGTGACCCGAGCCTGACCTGACAGTTGACCACAAGTGTCCTGTGACCCGAGCCTGAACTGACAGTTGACCACATGTGTCCTGTGACCCGAGCCTGACCTAATAGTTGACCACATGTGTCATGTGACCCGAGCCTGACCTAATAGTTGACCATTTGTGTCCTGTGTCCTGAGCCAGGCGGTGACATCTCTGGACCTGACTTCCAAGTCGGATGTTCTGGTCAGCGGCGGTGACGATGGTCAATGTCGAATCTGGAGACTCGTCGACGACTTGGACATGAGGGGGAAGAGGCTGCGGCAAGGCCTGCTTCTTTACCACTTGACTAGTCAGACTGGGCCCATCACTAAAGTGCAGGTAACAAGGCGAGTGTGTTGCCAAATGTGAATGGCTTTTGTGAATGCAGATGTATATATTAGTATTTACGAGTTATAATGTGTAATCTATGATGCGAAACTACAGTCAGAAATAAGATTGGCTTAGCATCATGCCTCTATTTCATCACGAAGCGAAAAATAAAGTAGCACATCAGGGATAAATGTAACATCACGTCTGTCGTCGTGTATGGCTTGGGGGTTAGTGAAATGCAGTTTGATAATGTAAAGTACATGCAGCAAACTTGTTATCTTCATATTACTGACAGCTCACTGCCACCCGTGTATATATGAGAACATTCCACTCTTTTATAAATGACAATATTCCACCCTTCTTTAATTGAGGATATTCCACCCTTCTATAAATGATAATATTCCATCCTATTCCACCCTTCTATTAATGAGAATATTTCACCCTTCTATAATTAGTTAGTTGGTTGGTTGGTTGGTTGGTTGGTTGGTTGAATGGTTGGTTGGTTGGTTGGTTGGTTAGTCAGTTGCGGTTCCAATTTAACGGCAACGGGTCGTCTCCATTATGCTCCGTTCCAGTGCCAATGAATATCAGACAAAATGTTCCGCACTGCCCAATATGAAAAGTGGAACAGACAGGAGTCTCGGCAAGCCTACAGCCCGCACAGACACACTGTGCATAATGCCGCCGCCAGAATACCAACACAAAAGTCCTCCACGAAAAATACAGTTCATCGCCGATGGAATCGGCAGTCACCAGAAAGACTTCATTGACCCGGGTTTCATTCCACATGGCTCGGTCTCTTTCCGATGGCCGACTCGCCGAAAGCGCCGCACAAAGCACGAACTCCGTGGCTCCAGCAACGACTCCCAGGAGTCTCCTGAAAAATGCACTCGTGACCCAAAAAGGAAAAACAGTCAATTCATTGATAGCCGGCCATTGTTCCGAACAATCGAACACGCAGTTCACTGTGCAAACAACAGCGGACAGATGTAAAAGCATTTACCACGAATTTCACAGATCACAGTGTCACCCATGCACTCACTCAGTAGCAGGGCGACGGAACCATGTACTACCAGTCCAACATGAGGAAAATGCGCATTAAAACCGTAACAATACGGCCGATCGCTCCTCACAGGGTTGAATAATTACATAATTGTAAACCCTTCTATGCATAAGAATATTCCGCCCTTGTATACATGAGAATATTCCACCCTTCTATAAATGAGAATATGCCATCCTTCTATACATGAGAATATTCCACCCTTGAATAATTGAGAATATTCCACCCTTCTATAAATTAGAATACTGTCTGCAAATGCCACAACCCATCCAGGTCGTGTGAGTTGGGACGCGGCTCCTCTAAGTGAGTAAAAGTAATGGTCAATTGCACACACTTTAAGGCGCGTGCTAGACACCTACTTGTATACACCCATCAGCACCGGAGGGTGAGGTGATCTTCACTACCCAAGATATTTCCTGGTACCCATTTTAGGCTGCGTCAACCTGGGAGAACGGGTCAATTTCACAAATTCGAAACTACGCCCGTGAGGATCGAACTCTGCCTTGACCATTGATATGGCAGGCGAGTGTCTAGCTACTACAGTACGCTAGCGCCTCCCCCTTACAATAAAAGGCTCCTGGCAGGAACCTGCTGTTGGTATCTGAAGTGTGAGGTAAGTTAGTTGCATATACTTTACAGCACATCGCAGTCAACCCCAGCATGTTTTTGGTGGTGCTGTTGTAGCAGAATGTATTAGTTAGGTGTGCAAAGCTACAGCACGCTTGAGCATCAGGATGGAATGAGAGGAAGGATGCTCAAGTCGTGACGTGGTTTGTTGTTGGGTTAGTCAGTAAACACCTAAGACTAGAGAAGAGAAGTCGCCATCAGGATTGAATTGTATTCAGATTTTGTAGTGGCCATCAAATTCAAATAAAGCTTGATTCATATTCACCCAGCAGAACTTGTTAGTCCTCTCTGTGTGCGCATTGTTACAGGAGGATGAAATGGTGCCGCAGACCAGCACCTCGATTTTTGGATAATGCCGTGGCCACAATGCGAAGTATGGAAACCGGCCTGCCATAGCGGACTTCTATGAGATTGTTACCACCCTACTGAGAAAAGAAAAATATGAATAACCAACAGGTTTTCTCTGGGTCCTTCAAAACAAAAGTCTAAGACCGGACGATTTTTTTGGAAGTCAAAAGTTTGAAGCAATTTTCGGACTAACCAAATTAAAATCAAGATATTGAGATGGAACCATCTACATAACATTGTTACCAGTGGAGGGAAGCTTTTCCACATTTTTGCCACCTGAGTCGAAGTAATTTTCATCAAAATTTGCCAGGACGCTCCATTTGTCATCTGTTACAGCCGTTTGTTAACCTTACGTTTGAAGGTCAGTCAGACCCATGCTAAGATTGTCCAGGTTCAGGAGCAAAGAAATTTCAAAACGAATATAAACAACTTGAGTCCAATGGAAACGTTGTTCTGAGAGAGCGGTCACCTTCTTTGTATCAAGACTACCTAGAGTGAACTCAAAGCCATTATGTTCACTGAACCGTGACCTTGGCTGCCTGAAGAATCAAGCCAATTGCTCCTTTGGTTGGAAAGTAAGAAAAATTTTCACTCCTGTTTGCTTTAATAAATCGGGAATGTTTTTCAACAAAGGCGATATCGTTAGGGAACCCTCGGAGGTGGCTGGGCGGACTGGGCCGCCGACCTGCTGAAGAGGGGACCCAAAGTCAAATCTCTTTATTGAGCTAGACCAGTTTTCAAGACGTCGCTTAGATGTGCCCTGTTATCGGGTGAAGAGAAGGCGGAAGTCTGGTAGGGGCCCAACCAGGGGCTGAAGGTACTGAAACTTGAGACGTTGGAGGAAGAAGCTCACCGAAATTACGTGGTCGTTTGGATGATTTCAACAAATACAAACTCCTAACGATTGGGTTCTACCTGGCAAGAAAAATTTCAGCGGACATAGGTGAATCCATATTTCTTGGATCAAGAGCAGAAATAATGGTAATTAGTTAAACTTTAAATGTCATTTTAGATACTATTGACTGATTGAACAATTATTATTAGGAATTATGTAAGTTAAATACGATCATATCTTTAAATTAGGTTGTTATAAATGTGAATTTGATTGTATAAGTGTATAGTAAAATATTTCAGCATGGCAGAAGAACAAGATTCACTGACACAAGTTTTGACCGGGGTAGGGTCGGTAATAAGTAAACTCAACGCAGTAATGAAACAACAAGGAATGGCAGCTGAAATTGTTAAATTTAGCGGACAGGCGAAAGATTTTAAGAAGTGGGTAACTTCAATAGAGAAATATGCATATTTGGTGTCAGCATCAGATGAGGAGAAAATGAAACTTGCTTATCAGGCAGCAACAGAACCGGTCTCTGATCATATCAGAAGGAAATTAGAGGCTAGGGTGGATGAGACATGGGAGCAGTCCAAAGACGACCTGGCCCATAAGTACGCAGAAATAACAGACCCACAACATGCGTTTTCGGTGTTAAGACAGTCCAAACAAAACACTGGAGAAACGGTACAATTGTTCAGCGAAAGGTTGATTAACCTGGCTGAAGAAGCATTCTTAGGACAGAATGTACGAGGAGAAGAGGTGGAGAGGATGTTGGTCGGGATTTTTGTAGATGGTATAAAATCAGATGGACTGAAAGTTAAGCTGATGAGGGAAAACCCTGAGAGGTTATCACAAGCTGTAGATATAGCGGTACAAGAGGAAAATTTGAGACGTAGATTCAGATTGAGAGTAGGACGAGAAATAGGAACTAGTCGAGAAGACAGGATTGAGGAGCCTATGGAGATAGGACAAACAAGGTTCGGATGGAATAGGAGAGGAGGTATACACACATTACAAGGTAGTGATAGAAATGCCTATAATGGAAGAAGACAAATTAGAAATCCTACAAATGAGACGGTAAGTAACACAAATAACACAAATATAGTCTGCTGGTTTTGTGGTCAACGGGGGCACATTTTTCGCTTTTGTGGTACCAGGCGTGTCCAGTCGAATACACAAAGTAGAAATGGCAATAGCAGATTAAATAGGGATGTGGAAGATAGACACAGAAGTTGTACAAGTACAAGAACGCAGGAAAACCGGCGCCCTACCTATTAAATAGGACCGGTAGTAGGAGGGAAAATAACAAGGTCCCAAGATTTAAAGAATATTTTAATAACAGGTATAATAGGACGAGTAGAGAATACTTTCAACTAGATGAAATCAAACAGTTTACAGAAAATAAAACAGATCCCAGCTCATGTATAATAGAAATAGGAAAATATAGAATTCGTACATTAATTGATTCAGGAGCTCAGGTTAGTGTAATCAAAGAAAGCTTTTTATATAAAATAATGAGAAATTGCAGAATATTTAGAAGTCATAATAATCTTCACTCTGTTACAGGACAAAATTTACAAGTAATTGGACAAACAATAATGAATTTTAAATTAGGAGGGATCAACGTAAGACATCTTTTTCATGTAGTGAAAGATTTTAAATAGAAATATGCTTATAGGGAGAGATTTTTTAACAAAGAACGGTGTAAGACTTTTTTTTGATTTACACAAATTAAAATTCAAAGACGTATAAATAGATTTAGAAGAAGACATGCACATTTCATCACTGGTTAGAGTTAAAATGTCTACGACGTTAAAACCACAGACGGTTAATTTGATACAAGCAAAGGTAAAAAGAAATCCGTATTATGTAGTGGGACATACAGTTAGAATCACTGAATTGCAAAGGGAGGTAATTGATGAGCCTGGTCTAGAAGTCCCGGATGGAATAATATCATTAGATAAACACTTAACTTTTCCAGTAATGATTATTAACAACATGGGTAGAGAAATTAAATTATACAGAGGATGTGTAATAGCCAAAGTAGAACATAACATTAATGACATATTAGCAACAGATAGAGTAGAAATGCAGGAAACAAATTATTCAGAAACTCCTAGTGAAAGAATTAATAACAGACGCGGACGCGAAAGAAAAGGAAACGTGCAGAAGGATGAATTGATCCATCCATTCAGAAGAAATATAGCCCAAATACATTCACTAGACAAAATGACAAGAGAACAAGAATTGTTGGCACAGTTAAAAACTCCACCAGAAAATAAGAAAGTATTAGAACAACTTATAAAAGAAAATCAGGATGTATTTGCAATTAATGATTTAGAATTGGGAAGGACAAAAACAGTTAAAATGGAAATAGATACGGGAGATCATCCACCAATTAGTTTAAAACCGTATAGAACTCCCTTAAGGAATAGAGAAATTGTTGAAAAGGCAATAGAAGATATGTTGAAAGCAGGAATAATAACAAGATGAAAGTCAGAATGGTCATCTCCGATTGTAATCGTGACCAAAGCTGACGGTTCACATCAATTCTGCTGCGACTACAGGGCGTTGAACAAAATCACTAAGAATGTAGCCTACCCATTGCCGGTGATTGATGATATTTTGGGTTTACTTAATGGCTCTACATTCTTCACGACATTAGACGCAAGATCAGGATTATGGTGTATCCCGATGTCAGAGGATGCTCAGAAGAAAAGTGCATTCTGTACTCATATGGGTTCTTAAGAATTCTTACGAATGCCTTTTGGGGTTCGAACAGCGCCATCTCACTACATGTTATTAATTAATCAAGTATTAGAGGGTATGCAAAAGTTTGCATTGGCATACATAGATGACATTCTAATTTATACAGCAGGAGATGTAGATGATCACTTAAAACATGTAAAATTAGTATTCGACAGACTAAGAATACATGATGTCAAACTAAAGCTTAGTAAATGTGAATTTTTAAAACAGAAACAAAATATTTGGGGTATATTATTAATAGAGACGGAATTAAACCAGATCATGACAAGATAAAAGTTATTAAGGAGTACCTCCTCCAACTAACGTAAAAGAAGTTCGTGCCTTTATTGGAACCTGTGGGTATTATCGGCGTTTCATTCCAGGGTTCTCAAAAATAGCAGAGCCTATTACTAACTTAACTGGCAAATATGCTAGATTTAAGTGGGATGATGACTATCAAAAAGCGTTCGAGTTTTTAAAAAATAGTTTAACAATAGTGCCACTATTGACACATCCAGATTTGAATAAACAGCTAATACTATATACAGATGCTTCAGATAATGCTATAGGGAGCGTGTTTGGTTCAACCATACGAAGGAAAAGAATCTGGAATACCAGGGGTTAAAATGAAAGGCCAATTTATTTCTTGTCTCATAAACTTAGCAGGTCTCAGCGCAAATGGTCTACTATCGAGAAAGGAGGCTTATGCTATTCATTATGCTCTTCAGAAACTTAACTACTATCTACATAACGCAAATTTATTATTAGAACTGACCACATGCCTTTAAAATCTTTGTTAGAAGCTCCAGTGCAGAACAGGAAAATACAGACATGGGCATTGAATCTACAGGGATACAATACAAGAATAGAATACATACCAGGTAGGATTAACACATGCGCTGATTTATTGTCTAGAATCCCGTATCCACAGTCATCAGGAAACACGGAAGACGAAGGTGAACCGGAGATAGACGACCGAAACTGGCAAGTAAATATACTAGATTCTGCCATAATAAATAGAGAAGATTTTGAGAGTTTACCGTCGGATCAAGAGTCTGAACTTAGAGCAGAAGACCCACATTTAGTACAATTTAATATGAAAGAAGAACAAGAATTAGATACAAAAATCTTAGAAATAAAACAGAAATTAGAAGAAACGGATGAGAATAAGTATAAGAAGAATTATTTAGTTTTGCAAGAGGATGAACAATTATATTACATGAGTGAAAGAAACGAACAGCTAAGGAAATATATTCCAAAACATTTAGAAGTGAAGTTTTAAAAGCATATCATGATAAGAATGGTCATCTAGGTCGTGATAAATTAGTGAAAGCACTCATGAATAAATATTATTGGCCAAATTTATTTAAAACTGCTTGTAAATATGTCGATACGTGTGAAAGATGTAGATTAAGGAATATGAAAACAATTAAGTGTCCTTTACAGGATACAGATATTCCTGAGTTTCCTATGCAAAAGGTTAGTTTAGATATATCAGGTCCTCACCCTAGAACATTATCGGGGAATGTATATCTAATTCATATAGTGGACGTCTACAGTCTTTGGCCGGAAATATATGCAATTCCAGACAAGAGCGCAGATACTATCATTAATATCTTTTTACAAGAATTTATACCAAGGTTTAGTTGCCCACCGATTGTACTTACGGATAATGGTAAAGAATTTGTGAATAAGAAATTTGAAAAGTTATTAAAAGATTTGAATATAAAACATATAAAAACATCATACTATAGACCTTCTTCAAATGCTAAGAACGAAAGACAACATAGGACATTGTACGATGTTATAGCAAAGATTGTCGATGAACATGAAAAAGATTGGGATCTATTCCTAGGACCCGCGCTTAGCGCTATACGCACAAATCAAAATGAGAGCACGGGGTTTTCACCATTTTATTTAATACACGGGAGAGAGCCAATACTACCTATAGATAATCTGTTAAAACCAAGACGCAAATACTTAGGGGAAGACTTCAAGAGGTCATCATACAGGAAATGCATAAAGCACACGTAAGATTAAAGAATAATATAATTAAAGCTAGAGAAAGACAGAAAAAGTACAGAAACGTGAATACAAAATTACAGGAATTTAAAGTAGGTGATAGAGTTTATTACAAGAAGCATAGAAGGAACTCTAAATTTGATGCTCATTGGGTTCCAGGTTATTACATTTTAGAAAAGCTAGGAAATGTATCGTACAGTATAAAGAACCAGATCACGGGACATGTGGCAAGGGCACACGTAGAGCACTTAAGAAGAGATGAGGATGAGAAGGGAAACAATAATTATAATAATAATTGTTATTCAGACACCGTATACTTAGAGAACAAGTCACCAGAGGAGCTACAATAACCCCAGGTTTTGGAAAAGATCCAGCACAAAGTCAGTTAATAACAACTCCAGTTTGTGATGATACTCAAGAACAGGACAATACCGAAAACAATAGAAGACAATAATATGAATGAGGGTCATATGATAGTATAGAATCTATGGAAGAAGAGATAGGTGCTCCATTTAAGAATACTAGACAAGCAACGAAAAGGAGAATAGAAAGACAGAGAGAAAGAGAAGTGAAAAGACAAAGGAGAATCAGAGATTATTCATCAAGCGGCGAAGATATGCCTCTACTAGAAAGGACATTAAGAAATAATGATAGACACATTAGATGGGATATAGAAAAGAAAAGATTGGCAGCTGCTAGTAATAGACAGACAGATGAAGAAGAAATGGATGAAAATTCGGAATCAAATAGTGGTATGAAAGATACAGTATACGAAGAAGAAGATATTGATGTGGAGATAGCACTTATTCAAAGAAACTTGGAGTTATTGAAGAAGTGGAAACGTAGGAGGTAAATAGATAGAATATACTGCAGATAGCAAGATATAAGTTTCATGATTTAAAAAGGAAAGAGATACGTGATGAAGTATATAACACAGTGGACATATTTAGGTATTAAGATAACTAGTATGGATGTAAATTCGAGTGAAACATGTTATTTTTTTTTCTGTAATTTAATTGCCGATTGATTTTATGTTTTGACTTCTTGAGTTTTTCTTAGATAGATAAATAAGTTATTGTTAGGTCTGTAAAAGAGACTAACAATAAGATAGAATGTATGTTATATTATTTTAAAATATGTTTTTCCTTGAATGAGTTGATATCTTTATTAATATGAGGGGGGAAACATAAACATGTATAAAAAACTTGGGGGGGGGGGGGGGGGGGGTATGATGTCCTGTTGTGATTTTATTTCGCTTAACTCATAATTTAAGTGAAATGTCTTGTGTGTGTTAAATAAGAATTACTTGTTTATAAATGTATTGGTTAAGTTAAGTTTAAATTATAAACAGTTATGGTTTTGTCCAGTACACGGGACTTATATAGTACCCTTCGTTCATAAAATAGTAATAAACTACTGAGGACTAGTAGAGAGACACATTATCTTGGTGAATAAAATGTTCATGGGTATATTATGTTGCTGTGATAATCAGCATGAAGAGGTTGATGTGGCTATGAATATTAGAAACATATGCTGGGGATGGCTATGGGAAGTTAAAATAGGAGCTGTACCAAAGTCAGCATTATTTGAAGATATATGGATGGAGATCATATTATGAGTAACGATATGATAGTTGGTTAATAGAGAATAGATAAAGAGGGGGCTGTGAATGGCAGCATATAGGCTTGGGTATATGAAATAGATAACAAGGAAGCTTATCATGGGATGTGAGGGGGCAAGATATAGGAGCTGTTGAAAAAACAGCGTTAATTAATTTAAAATGTTCATGGAATATGAACATTGGTTCGTGGTTGGAGGTGAGATAAGTGAAATATAGACAAGGTTGTGGATGGCAATATAAATGTTGAGTATATATATGTTGAGAAAACTTAGATCAACTTAATTTATAGTGAACAGATGTGTATTTCATAAGATATATTTTAAAAAGAAAAAGCTTTCTACAAAAGTTTTTTCGTGGGTAAGAGAGGTAAATGTGATTGTGTTGACTATTCATTCCTTATACTTTTCATAAACTGGGTGCGCACCCCTTCTTTACTTTTTCTAACTACATATTTTTCTGTCTATCCTGTGTTGTGAAAGAGTGAGAAATTTCATAATGTCAAGTGTACGATAACGATTGATACGAGATGTTCTTATGATATATATATATTTTTAAAGAAACTTGAAGAACCAAGAACGAAGAAGAAGTTCATAGCGGGTTGCTATATGACTGGGGGAAGAGTTACAAATAAAATGAAATATTGACTCAAAATAGAGATAGTTTGGGGCGGATTAGAGAAATTGTGGGAGGTAAGGAGAGAAGGTGTAGGATAGAGGGATTAGGAGTAAAGACTTTTTGAAAGAAAAAAAAGTCTTTTCAAAACATAGGAAGGTGTAGCAGAATGTATTAGTTAGGTGTGCAAAGCTACAGCACGCTTGAGCATCAGGATGGAATGAGAGGAAGGATGCTCAAGTCGTGACGTGGTTTGTTGTTGGGTTAGTCAGTAAACACCTAAGACTAGAGAAGAGAAGTCGCCATCAGGATTGAATTGTATTAAGATTTTGTAGTGGCCATCAAATTCAAATAAAGCTTGATTCATATTCACCCAGCAGAACTTGTTAGTCCTCTCTGTGTGCGCATTGTTACACTGTTCGTGATCTCTTGACAAGTTTACCTTCAGTAGTTTGCCATTGCTTTCTGAACCTAGAGCTTCGATACGTAGTCGAACCCATGACCACCGGGCCTGATTCCCGTGTAGATTGAGGTCACGG
Organism: Cepaea nemoralis; assembly: GCA_014155875.1. Lineage (NCBI taxonomy): Eukaryota > Metazoa > Mollusca > Gastropoda > Stylommatophora > Helicidae > Cepaea > Cepaea nemoralis. The sequence goes on from JACEFZ010004738.1 coordinate 668,701, forward strand.
AAACTGTGACCTGGCTAGCCAGATTGATAGGGAACTGCTCTGGTAATGTCATGAGCAAGGTCGGGCGCGGGTGCGATACACGAGCTCGTCGCTTGCCAAAGTGAAGAAAAGTTTGGCTACATACCCTTCCTCGCTGCCAGGCCTACACAATCTGATGGTGCTGTTACATCCCACACCCTTGACAGGCAACTACTTCGGGAGGGATACAGTTACTTAGTTGTATTGAAACTATGAGTTAACATTATATCAATAAAATGCGTTAACTAGCAAGTGAATGGAGTTAATTAACTGTCACTGTTGAGTAGAGTTAAGAAACAACATCAAAAACAGAAATCAGAAACAACTCGAGGCATTCCCATAAGTGCTCAGTTCTCATTTTCAACAGCCGGATAGGGTTTCCCGTGGGGGAGGGGAGGGGAATTAAGATTATTTCAAGATCGCGTTAATACTAGAACCAATTACTTGATATTGTTTTTCATTCCATACTTTACGGTTCTATACTTCTCACCCTTCTGAAATTCGTTTTATAACGTAAGTAGAACCGCAAATCACATTGTACGCGCATGTAGACGTATAGACTTGTTCTAGTATGTGTTATTAAATTTAACTTCCATTTTTACCTATACTGTGTTGGGGTCGGGGTTGGGGAAATTTATATGGTGGAAATACGATAGGGGGAATGACGTTCTGAACATATGGTGAAGGAGTTGCATGGGCCAAAAAAGGATGAGAACCACTGCTCTAGACCATGAATGTCCACCTGTTCCTCCGCACTATTCATACGCTCGGAAAGTGCCCTCACATCTGTCTTTTCATGCATCAAAGCACCCCTTAATGATACGACACCAGCCAATCTGTCTGTCTGTTATTTCCAACCACACCAGTGTCCTAGAGAAAAGATCCAGCGAATGCTCACAACCTGCGATCTCTAAAGCAATGCATTCCATTCTGCACGAATAAGCTAAGATAAGCAACTAATGAATTTCTTTTTTAAAGGGTTTTAGAGGTTTAAAAACGAGAGGGTCTACTTCACTGCCCCAGGTTTTATCCCATATGGTTCGGTCTCTTTCCACATGGTCGCCTGCCGAAAACATCGCACAAAACGCAAACTCCTTAGCCTCGCCGACGAACCCCAGGAGTCTCCGAGAAAATTTAAATAAGTGACGGAGTCCGGAATCGAACCCACAATATTAGGTACGCGAGCCTTTCGCCACGGAGACCCTTGTCATTGTTTTTATGTCACGTGAAAACATACCGTAATGATGTCACTTGTAAATGCCAACTGCTTGTATCACACAGATCTCAGAAAACGACGAACTGTGCGTGGCATCCAGCGTGGATGGGTCCGCTGTCGTATATGACCTGAGCAGGGGACTTAAAACCGGAGTGGTGAAGGTCGATTTGGGCTTAACGTCTGTCAGTTTCTGCAGCAATGACCTCCATTTACTCACGTGTGGAGGGGACGGGAAAATCTACTTCTGGGAGGTGATTGGTTTGAATTGTTTCAGTGTGCTACAGTTTGTTGTAATATCGCTCGCTTGTCTGTGTAGCAGTCCTAGCAGTACATTCTTGCATACAGCAGTAAAAAAACAACAGCATTGATCATCATCGTGTAGCAGGTACTTTGCAGGGTGTTACTCTCTTCAATCAATCAATCATTCAATCAAGCAATCAATCAAGCAATCAATCAATCAGGTGCCGTCTCCACAATGAAGGTTGGCTGCAATGGATATCCAACACTGTCTGTCTCTTGCCCTGACTGTACATTCTGTCAGATTCATGTTCGTCCAACTCTTGATGTTATCTTCCCACTTGTATCGTTGTCTACCTCTTGCTCGCTTGTCCTCAACCTTGCCCTCCGGTATGATTTTTATAAGAGTGATACGTCTTTTAACGTGGCCGAAATATTTTGTCACAATCTCTTTTGCATAAGAATGAGATTGATCGTTGTCTAGATCCTGATGCTCCTTCTATATCACTGCAGAGTGTAAGCTGGGTTAGCCCCATGTCCCACAACACAAGTCATTACTGTAGTACACATCTATTAGTCACTGAACAAGATTGCGTTTGCGCACAAAATATCCCTTTAATGATGAATGAACACGGAAACAGGCAACATATATAAATCCAGTAACAGTAATTCCAGAATATATCCTCATCACAACCTAACAGTCAAATAACACTGCCTTCTCCAGGCCTTCTTAATCTAATCCACCACGACAGTTAACCAGTCACTCTTCCCGGCCCGAACTCACTCGATCCAACCCACTCTGGGTCTAGGCCTCATCTAACTATCCAGTCCTCTGACTCCACACAACACTACTCCCCAGCCCAAGCTGTCTGCCTCACAACCACACTAGCGGGCTGACGCCTCCTCGACTCCCCCCTTAAACTCACTGCCTCCAACCTTCCCCGTCTGTCTTCTTATTTGCCCTTTCCGGGGACCTACCACCCAGCCTCATTTTACCTCCGTCTATTATTTCTCAGGACCGGTTAGCTTGTTTTTATAGTACCACTTTCGCTTAGGTCCATCACGCCCAATGTTAATGAACCCAGGCATGTTACACCGTTTTTTTTTTGAATTTCTTTCATCAACTCTCTTTTCATTCCTAGTTTTTCTAGAACCTCTGTATTTGATTGTTTCTGTTTACATGAAATACGACATATTCGTCTGTATATACACATCTCCAGGGCCTCTATTCGGCTTTATAGTTGCTTGTTCAATGTCCAGGGTTCCGCGCCATAACACAGTAGCGTTGAATATACGTAACATATGACAATCCTCATGTTTAATGTGTTGTTAGTCAGGCGGCCGTAATTCCTCAGGCTCAAGACACCCTTCCCTGTACTGCGAGGTACTACAGGCAGTAGATGAGAGATCATAGTTAATATCTCTAGATGTTAATGCTGATTTCATGCTGCTGAAAGCATTTTTGGCCATTCATATTCTCTTTTTGATTTCTATTTCGCTTCTGCCATCATCTGTTATTACATCTACAAGATAAGAGAACAGCACGACGAAAAGTGTGTCGAACCATTGCCAGTTCCGCTCTCAAGTGCATTTTCTAGCCCAGAGTGTCTATGCCCGGGTCCACACGTGTGATATATCTCCCCTACCTCGTGTTCCAGGAACATTGTCGTCCATCGCTGCTATTCCCAAACCACTGTGGCATTTAACGTGGCCAAACTATTTCACGGCTGGTAAAGATTAGTTTCATTTTGATTTTAGTGCGGGTGTCCAAGGCAATGAGCAGGCTGGCAGGCTTGCAGGTTATGCTGCTGTGGAGGGCGGACGAGCCATGGACCAGGCTCTACGAGAAGTAAGACGTTTGCGAGAACCAAGTGATGACTGTGAATCTACAACTATGGTCAGAGTGTGAGAACAACAAGTTAAAAGAGTTGTGGCCAAACATGAACACTATGCAGGAAGCCAAAGATGATTAATAAACCAACAAAGAACTGGTGTCGTTAGCCGCTACACGCTGCGGGATTTACTGAGGAGGGGATCTGAGCACTCATGGACTGAATGGTTCGATGTGCAACGAGGATAATCTGTCGACTAACTAACTGACTAGCTGTCTGTCACAACTGTCATTTACTGCCTATATTTTAACGTGTTGGTATGGAAGCCGGTCGTTCAGAAAGCAATGGCAAACTACTGAACATAAAACTTGCCTAGTACATCAACAGCAGCTGAAAAATGCTGGTTTTGACTGCAACGTCATCTAATGGATATGCAACATTTAAAAAAAAAATTTTTTTGAAAATATTGCCGATCCAAGTTTTGTATTCACCCTCTGTAAAGTTCACGCAATATAATAGGTAAATACAAAACTTGGACCGGCAATATTCTCAAACACTCCACAGTCATTAAAAATACACCCTGTACCTTGCATTGTATGGTGGGGGGGGGGGGGGGGGGGGTGATCTTGAGCATGAGAAATTAAGGCAGCTTGGCTTTTGCAGTCGCCGCGAACTGTGCAGGTTAGTGTTTCCTTTTGGCCCCCCAAGAGGAAAAAAATCCACAGCCCACCGAAGATTCGAACCCAGGTCTCCCGAAGGAGATTCCGCCATTCTAGCCACTCGGCCAGCCGCTCCTCTCTAACTAACAAACTAAACTATTTCAGTTTTCGAGATGCGACGCTGTTTGTTAGCCATTCTTCGATGTTTAATCTTATAGAATGTTCGTATATTTTTACTTTTCTTGGTCCACGATATCCATCTAAATTTTCTGTAACAACTGAAGTTTAAAAGCCCCTGATTTGCATTTTTAATGATTGCGAATGGTCCATGATTCATCCATACGTTGCTACTGGAAATATGTATATTATCAAAAATTGTCGTTTTTTGTGTTGTTTGTTTGTTGTTCGTTTTTTTATTTTGGGGGGGGGGGGGGGGGGGGGTGCGCGTTCACTTGCTTTGAACTCAAGCGTAGTCCATGGACGGAGTCTGCGTGCCAAATCTGTGACTCTTTGAAAATACAATTCGTCATTCGTTCATTTAACTCTGCATTGCTATGACGCTATGGCCAGTCTACATCTGATTTATGTTAACAGCGCGGATCACAGTCATTTATTGCGCTGTAGCATTCTTCAGTTACAACAAACCTGGCAACAGATTCCAAAATAAACATTGCCACACAGGTAGTCTTTTCTGGCAGGTACGCCACAAAACCTGCTGGGTCGGCTAAGATCTCAGACATATTCCCAAACTTTCACGCTTGCCACTTTCTTCTCCTGGTGTGGAGTTATGTCCCCGTTGGTGGCAGTCTCGGAGTCCCATACCACACAAACAGACCGAGCCTGGCAAGCATCCGATCGGCTGCACGGCGGGAGGACGGACAGAGAGACAGACAGATGACGGACGGACGGACAGACAGGTAGGCCGGCAGACAGATAGATAGAGAGACAGACAGTCAGACAGACGGACAGGCGAAGGACCGGATTGATGGAAAGATGGGTGGATGGGTGGATAAATGGACAGATGGATGGATAAGAAGGTATGTAGATAAGTAGGTAGGTAAATAAATAAGTGGCAACAGAAATGTGGTTTCTGAGGAAAATGCAAAGAGTACCATGGGAAGATAGAAAAATCAATGAGCTCGGCAAAAAAACAAAAACAAATGAAAACCGTAAACTGGTTATAGAATTTAGACGCAGACAGTCAAGAATTTTTGGGCGTGTTATGAGAAGAAATAAACTATAGACCTTGGTGACAACTGGCAAGGTTAAGGAGAAAAGACCACAGGAAAGTCAGAGAAATATATATTTATATAGGCTTATTGCTTGGCTGCATGGCATATTCTAGACAAAAACAGACTTGATCCACGACTGTGGTGATCGCTAGAGATGGCGATACATGACCGCCCACGATTGTCGGTATTGCACGCGATGAAGATTAAATAAATAAGTAGCCATGTAGATAAACAGGTAGGCAGGTAGGTAGGTAGATAAGTAGGTATATTGACAGGTAGGTAGGTATAAGTAAGTAGGTAGGTAGGTAGGTAGGTAGGTAGGTAGGTAGAAACCATACGCTTATTATTTATTAATGATCTATAAAACACACGTTTCATCATGTTGTATCACTCCCCACAACCCCATTCTCTCCCCACATGAACACACACTGTCACGCTACTATCATACAACAGATAAAGTCGGGCGAGTGTCTGCGTATAGTGGACGGCTGTACTTTCGGTGGAGTCTTCTGTCTCGATGTGGACAAGAAGGATCAAAAACTATTCGCATCTTCAGGAGAAGATCGCCTGGTTAAGGTAAACACACACACTCACACACACACACACACACACACGTACTCCCATACCCAGACACACACACACGCGTACTCACATACTCCCACACACACATCCACACATACACACTTACTGACTCTTGACCTTTGACATGTTAAAAGATAGTTGCATGTGCTTTACAGCACGTCGCAGTCAACCCAGAATTTTTGGACTTTTGTGATTTACTAGGCAAGTTTACGTTCAGTAGTTTGCCATTGATTTCTGAACGACCGACGATCAAAAATCAACGCAAGGCGGTCTGTTTCTAAACCGCCTTCAGCTGTGTTTCGAACGCGGTATGCGGGATTGTGAATCGCGTTCGTAATCCATAGGCCACAGTGCCGACTCTTAACATGTATGGCACATAAAACTTGAATGGATTACATCCAAACTCTCCCTCTGTGCATTGAGTTTTTGACAATGAATACTTACAGTGTGTGGGGAAACGTTACCAACTGAGGTATTTACCTGCAGTATTTGACAAATGAATACCCATTAACCCGAATAATGCTGAATAATGATCTGGTTACATACTATTGTCCCTCTCCTTCGATGTGAAGTATCGAAATATGTATTTCTCACCCCACTGGTTTCTGTGATTGAAGAAGGGACAGTCATCGGCGGTACTTCTGCATGGGTTCGCCAGATACGTGTCTACACGGAGTTCACTAGGATAAACGCAAGCTCTTTCGGGGATCGGTGAAACTGGGCACAGATGCACCGGACTTAAGAATTAAAACTCAGTATTTCAGAAGAGTCAGTGATCAACCAACCAAAATACTCGAGAATTTTGCCCAGGATGGCTTTTATTTTTAAACAAGTGTCGGGGTCAGATTAAGTAATTAACCTATATACGAGGGGAAGTCACTAAGCAAGTCACAAATGGCTATAGAAAAATAACTAAATATGATAACAACTTGAAACCAGTTTATTTTTATACATACATACATTGTCCCTTTATTTCTCAACATAATTTCCACCAACATTGACATACTTATCCCATCGTTTTATCAGCCCTCCCAAACCCGCTGCATAGAACTGCGTACTCTGTTTTCTAAACAGTTACATAAATAAACACACGTAGTATTGTTTGGCGCTCACAGAAGGAAAAGAGAGAATTAGAGACTAGAGGACGCACTATGCAACATAAAATTTGAAAGCTATAGTTACCGACCGGGATTAGAACCTGTCACTCCAAATGGCGACAGCGCCTCGCTGCAGGAACAAGTATACTTCCACGCATGACCAACTAGACACTCCAATAAAAGTGTCTTCATTGGTCATGTCTATCATACACACATGAACCTACAACTATGGAATACGGACAGAATTCGTATCAAACCATTGAGATAGCATTGACCATTGAGATAGTCTCATAATTTGTTATGCTCTAAACCACGTTTTCACTTCACATTCAACTTCGACGTCATTCGCGAAATGTCTTCCGCCAAGGTAGGTTTTCAGTGTTTATGCAGAGACAGTCCCGTAAAGCGGTGCATAGCTGGGTAGAAAAAGTTACGAGGGCGAGTTAATAAGTAAGTCACACAGTTCTGTTCGATGGCAGGTAAATGAAAACAAAGCACGCAGTTCCTTGCAGCGGGTTTGGCAGGACTGATAAAACGATGGGATAAGTGCATCAATGTTGGTGGAAATTATGTTGAGAAATAAAGGGACAATGTATGTATAACAATAAACTGGTTTCAAGTTGTTATCATATTTAGTTATTTTTCTACAGCCATTTGTGGCTTATTAACGTACCATCGTAATTGAAGAAACACCTGGAAGATTTGATTACATAGAGAAAGATTGGACTTGCTCCTATTACTTTTCCTTATTCTTTTTCCTTCTACCTCCTTCACGTACCCCTCCTTCTCCTTCATGTTTTCCTTGGTACTGTTACTATTATCTTTTTCTTCCTCTGCTTCTTCTTTGCCTTTCTTTTTTACTCTAAGAGGTAACTAGAAGTGTGTACACACGCGTACGTGCACAGATGCACGCACCCCCCCCCCCCCCCAGCTTCTGACGATTGTTTTGTTCCAGATGTATTAGTGCTACCTTTCCTGTGGAGTAAACTAGGCAGGCCAAGAGAGGAATCATTCTGCATGGTCATCTCATGGTCTCTACAGTTCAGCCCAGGCTTCGTGTTATAGAGAGGTATAACTCCATCCCGCCATAGTCAGTGTAACATCATAACCGTTACGCCAACTCGCCCGCTAGCGCAAGTCTGAGGCCCGATGGTAATGTGTTTGAATCCCCTTCAATGCGGGAATTTATCGGGTGTATTTTTAATGGACGTGACGTATTTGAAAATATTGCCGGTCCAAGTTTTGTATTCACCCTCTGTAAAGTTCATGCAACATAATAGGTAAATACAAAACATGGACGGGCAATATTTTCAAACACTGCAGTCATTAAAAATACACCCTGTACTTCAGTCCGGTCAATCCAGACTGAAACGGGTACCAGTAAATTTTATGGGAAGTTAACGAGTGCCAGTGTGATATTGTCCATATCACTCATTGAGTCCCGGTCGGTCTCAAATTATGGGACAGAGGTCGGCATGTCCGAATGGATTCCAATTCCAATCTAATTCCAATTTTCAAAACAAAAATTCCAAATTCGGCCTCGTTCAACCTGCCTCTCCAGCTGTGGTTATTGTTGAGGTCCATGGTTTTTGTGGGTTCATTCACCCTTATTCTTGTCTTGTGAGTCCTATCTCGGACTGGTTATGTTGGTTTGTGTCTGTGACGTCAGCTGGGGGTTGGTCGGCGGCTATCCTTTGTGCTCGTCTCCTCTTGTGGTTTTCTTTGTTGGTGCAGGCTCCTGGCTCGTCTGGGTGCAGTCCTTATAAGAACTCTTTGTTTGATGTTTCATTATCTTTCGTTTTGTTCTGAATTTGTGTCACTGTCTAGTAGTTGCTGTTGTATTCTTCATCCATTTGTTTCCAGATGAGTTGCGTTTCCGTATGAAATTTATCTTTCCATCTGCTGAGGTCATTTTGGCATCGTAGTCTAGCTTGCTCTTCCCTTTCTTCGTAATCAGCTTCATATTATTAGTTTCCTCTTCCTTAGAGCTAAGCGGGGACTGTCTTCCTCGTCTGTGCTCCCGTTATCTTCAGGCTCCTCTAGGTCATATTCATCTACCTGGCGGGATGCTGATATCGTCTCGGGTTGCTTGGGTATCGTGACTGGACTACTGGCTTTTGCTTGCTGTTTCTGATTGGTCTGTGGCTTGGCTCGATCATGCGTCTTTTTGCTTCCTTTTTTGTGAATTGTCTTCATCAGATTCCCGATGTGTTTTTGTGGTGCTTCATCTTATCTGTTGGTTTGGATTGATGCTGCGTCCTTTCGGCGTTCAATAGTTATCTTTCGGTCTTGATCATTTGTAGGATTTCCTCGTTTTCCTTCTTCATCTTAGCCATGCGCTGCGTCTCTTGTTTGATGTTGTGCTGGATCTCTTTCATGTAGGCCAGCAGCTTTTCATTGTCGCTGGTTGTCGGTGTCAGCAGTGCCTTGACTTGCTTCTTCAGCTCGTCTATTTGCTTTTGCAGGTGATCTTTTTCCGCTTGTGAGATGTCCGTGGCTGTCTCGCATCGCTTCGTTGTATGGTGTCTTGGTGTTGATGGCGAACTTTAACACATCTCTGTGTCGTTGCAGGTACGTACAGCCCAAGTATCTTGCTCCATGTTTGCCCAGGCAGTTGGCGCACTTTCTTTTGTTGTTAGGTGCTCGGAAGTCCGTGTCCAGCTTGGCCAGCGGACACTCCTTGATCGACGCAGTAACAGTCCGAATGGATAAGAAGGCGCGTTCTTAAATATCTGTTGTGCTGATACCGAGTTAGCAGGTTCAACAACTACACCAGTTTTTGACTTGGGACGTAAATTACAGAATTCGGAGTGGGTTTGCCTGGCGAGGAGACTGGTAACAGGGAAAGCTATCCCACACACAGAAATCAGTCCAATGCACTTTTAACAGTAACACATGTATGGACTTCGATCGATTTCAAAGCGAGCGAACGCTAACAAAACATGTATGAGGCAGGCACCATACACCCAGGAAGTCTCATGGCGTGAGAAGAGGTCCTTTACTTTGTTTACATTATAACAAACATATGCTTACACTCCATATTCACAATGACGTATATTTTCCCTAGTTGTGGTGCCTGGACGAAGGCAACGTTTCGCATATAGGAAAAGCTCACAGTGACTTAGTTCTCAAAGTGAAGTTTGGTCCCTGCGGTACTGTTCTGGTTTCCGGGGCCAAGGATGGTTCAATCTGCGTCTGGGACGTGCCCAAGATAGACTAGCTAACCATCATGTTGCGGACGTGAAGGCGGGACGAATAGTCTCATAGTCATCCTTCATACAGTCATCATCATCATTCCTACTTTGCCAACTGGCGTAGGCGTTGACGCTTCTCCACAGACGTCAGTCCCTGGTGTTCTGGATCGATACTGTTGGTCTCTCCATGCCTACGCCAGTCTATCCAGTATCATGTCTCTTGGTATCTCTTCGTGCCAACGTTGCATGTACTCCATCCAGTATCTTTTCTCTTGGTATCTCTCCATGCCTACGCGACAGTCTATCCAGTATCATGTCTCTTGGTATCTCTCCATGCCAACGTTGCATGTACTCCATCCAGTATCATTTCTCTTGTTATCTCTCCATACCAATGCCACAGTATATCCAGTATCATTTCTCTTGTTATCGCTCCATACCAACGCTAGTCTATCCAGTATTATGTCTCTTGGCATCTCTCCATGCCAACGCCACAGTCCATCCATCATAATTTCTCTTGGTATCTCTCCATGCCCATGCCACAGTCTATCCAGTATCATTTCTCTTGGTATCTCTTCGTGCCAACTTTGCATGTACTCCATCCAGTATCATTTCTCTTGTTATCTCTCCATACCAACGTCACAGTCCATCCAGTATCATGTCTCTTGGTATCTCTCCATGCCAACATCAGTCCATCCAGTATCATGTCTCTTGGTATCTCTCCATGCCAACATCACAGTCCATCCAGTATCATTTCTTTGTAATCTCTCCATACAACCGTTCACAGCCATCCAGTACATTTCTCTTGGTATCTCTCCATACCACCGTCACAGTCCATCCAGTATCATTTCTCTTGGTATCTCTCCATACCAACGTCACAGTCCACCCAGTATCATTTCTCTTGGTATCTCTCCATGCCAACATCAGTCTATCCAGTATCATGTCTCTTGGTATCTCTCCATTCCAACATTGCATGTACTCCTTCCAGTATCATGTCTCTTGGTATCTCTCCATGCCAACATCACAGTCCATCCAGTATCATTTCTCTTGGTATCTCTCCATACCAACGTCACAGTCCATCCAGTATCATTTCTCTTGGTATCTCTCCATGCCAACATCAGTCTATCCAGTATCATGTCTCTTGGTATCTCTCCATTCCAACATTGCATGTACTCCTTCCAGTATCATTTCTCTTGGTATCTCTCCATGCCAACACTGCAGTCCTTCCAGTATCATTTCTCTTGGTATCTCTCCATGCCAATGTCAGTCTATCCAGTATCATGTCTCTTGGTATCTCTCCATTCCAACATTGCATGTACTCCTTCCAGTATCATTTCTCTTGGTATCTCTCCATGCCAACGCTGCAGTGCTTCCAGTATCATTTCTCTTGGTATCTCTCCATGCCAACGTCCCAGTTCATCCAGTATCATTTCTCTTGGTCTTCCCCTGCCTCTTCTAGAGCTAATCTTTCCAGTGGCCACAATGTTTCAACGCCTCGCATCTCGTTACATGAGCAAAGAATACTGTTTGTCTCCTTCTTATATTTTCCTTTACTTTCTTATATTTGCATGTAATGTCCTACTTGCAGTAGCCCTTTTCGTCCACTCATTGTTAGTTACTCTGTAAGTACAAGGTATTCCCAACATGGCTCTCTCAAACCACATCCTTGTTGCCTCCAAGCTCTTCCTAATCTGTTCGCTCACTTTGCTCTACTCAGTGCTGTACAGTAGAACAAGTTCTATATAACATTTCTGTACTCTCTTTCTGACATTCAATCCATGAAATGTGGTTTATATACTTCTCATCACATGTCCAACAAATGTGGTTTATATACTTCTCATCACATGTCCAAAGAATGTGGATTGTCTACTTCTCAAGACATGTCTTATTCATCTGTATCATCTACTTCTCATAGTGTCCACATATGTAGTTTGTCTACATCTAATATGGGTAACTAGTTCCCTTCACAAGCTGGATTCTTTCAAGGTATCTTTACTACATACAGTATGTATATCTGTTTGCTCTTTGTTCTTTTACAGAACATCTCCACAACCTCTAAGTAATTACTTACTAATCTACTGATTGTCGATAATTCACTTCCATACATCTGGATTGGTTTTATATAACTATTAAGATTTATCTTCCCACTTTCAATGGCAAAGAAATACATATATTCATCTTATCAAATGTCATGAAGATATTAAGTAAACTTACCAATGTTTGTTTGAATTTGAATTGAATATTAAAGTCCACATAACGATCCAGTGTGTTGTTGAGAACTCTGTGGTATCAAATCGTTTTCAGATCTAGGACATGACGAAATTGGAGACTGATTTACTCTTCTTCTTCTTAAAGTTGTGTATCCTTTACAGGACGAAGGAGTCAACTCCAGAAATTATTGGCTGCTTGTGATTCCCGGGCAAGTTTACGTTCAGTATTTTGCCATTGCTTTATGAACGACCGGCACTTATATCATTGTATGGAAACCAACGCAAGATGGTCCGTTCCCAAATAGCCCGCAGTTGTGTTTTGAATGAGGTATGCAGGATTATGAATTGTATTCGGAACCCCTTCGTCACAGAAGAGCCATTACACTTCAAGGACATGATGAAATTATAGACTGAAGATGATGATTTGCTTCCATACCAGTGGACAAACACCATCATCATCATGGAGCACAGGTCCTCCGTATAACACTGCTTTCATCATGGTCTGAAGATTCTTGATCAGCTGCCAGTTCTCCAACCTCAAGCGGTGTCTGGCGACCATCTCCGTGATGGTTGATCCCTGCCTCATACACCCTCATGTGGTGTCCTGTTCCCATCTCCATGTTGGTTGATCCCTGCCTCATACACCCTCATGCGGTGTCCTGTTCCCATCTTCGTGTTGGTTGATCCCTGCCTCATGCGGTGTCCTGTGCCCATCTTCGTGTTGGTTGATCCCTGTCTCACACACCCTCATGTGGTGTCCTGTTCCCATCTTCGTGTTGGTTGATCCCTGCCTCATACACCCTCATGTGGTGTCCTGTTCCCATCTTCATGTTGGTTGATCCCTGCCTCACAAACCCTCATGTGGTGTCCTGTTCCCATCTCCATGTTGGTTGATCCCTGCCTCCAAAACCCGCATGCGTTGCCCTGTTCCCATCTTCGTGATGGTTGATCCCTACCTCTCCTTTCAGCAACCAGGTCTTCCACCACTGTTCTCTCCAAGCCACTGTGAGGTTTAATACAGCCAAAGTATTTCAGTTTCCAGACATGAAACTGTTCATGACTCAGTTTTCTTCAAAGTTCAGATCTGGTAGAATGTCTGTATTTTTCTTCTCCTTGGACCACGATATACTAAGAACCTTTTTGTAACATTTCAGTTCAAAAGTCTCAGTGTTCCTCTCTGGTGATAACAGAATAGCATACTTGCAGGCTCCCCATATGAGGTGTGTAAGACGTGGGTGCTGACTGAACATCAACATAGGCGACTGCTGTGAACCTTAACATTTTGACCCAGCCCATAAAAGTAACCAGGAAATATCTTGGAAAGTAAAAGTGGCTTGCATGATACCAACCATTTACCCATTAGAGCCACTTTTCTTTTCTTTTTTTTTTTTTGCATATCCTTTACAGGACATCGCTGTCAACATCAGCATCTTTCAGCTGATTGTTGATTTCTTGGCAAGATTATGCTCAGTAGTTTGCCATTGCTTTCTGAGTGGCCGGCCGGCTCAGATACCCCGTAAGTTACCGACGCGATTCGAACCACTGCTGATTCTCACTGTGTCACGTTACCTACGAGAGTATACGAGATTCCGTTGAAAAGTTGCTAACCTCTAGGCCAGGAAGCCGGCTAGAGCCACTTGGTCTATAAAGATATGTGTCCAGCAACATATGCTCAATGTATTTTAAGTCCAGTGCTCTTGAAATAGTAGCAAAAGTAAGGACTACGCTTGAGTTCAGAACGAGCCAACGCAGAAAAGAAAATAGCTCTGTGCTTGTCAATCAAGTGTCATAATGAAGCTTGGCCGCAGTGGATCTCCGACATTGTCTGTCTCTCGTCCTGACTGTACACTGACAGACTGCTGTTCCTCCATCGCTTGATGTTATCTTCCAACTTGTATTGTTTGCACCTCCCCCCCTCCCCTCTTGCTTGCCTGACAACTTTTCCCTCCAGCGTGGTTTTTATAAGACCGTGATGTCTTTTAATGTGGCCAAATTTATTTGACTTGTCTTTTCATATCCAACTCCTCCAATTCTACGTGTATTTCTTTGTTTCCATGAAATACAACCTATTCCTCTGTACACTCCCATTTCTAGGGCCTCCATTTGATCTAATTGCTTGTTCATTACCCCATTTCTATACAACATACCAAGTGTTGAATATACAATTAATTATTCTTTTTTTTTTTTAATTTTATGTTTAGCTCTACAGATGTAACTATCATTTTTAAGTTGTTAAAATTATATTTGGTCGTTTGTATTCTGTTTGATTTTTATTTCACTGTTATTACATGTCCAAGATACTTGTTGCTTTTAAAATTAAGTTAATAGGTTAGCAGCAAATCCTTTACAGGACATTACATTCAAGCCTAGCATTGATTGGCTGTGGGTTTGTTTTTTTTGTTGCTTGCTTTGAGCTCAAGCATAGTCCATACATGTGCGACTACTTCAAGTGAACAGGACCAAATTTTGCGTGTTGATTCGCGTTCCTTATTACCACTGTCCCTCCCCATCAGGCGAACCCACTCAGACTTCAGAGGTACTTGTAATTTATATCCCCAAACCAAGCCAACATTTTAGTCCTACTGACCTATGTAGAGGTTGAACCCACTACCTCGACATCAGCAAACAGGAAGTTTAAGAGCAAGTGCTCTTATTCAGTTAGTTAGTTAGTTGCAGTTCCAACTTCACAGCAACGGGTTGTCACCATTATGCTCCGTTCCTGTGCCAGTGAATATCACACAAAATGCTCCCCACTGCCCAATGTGAAAAGTGGAAAAGAAAGGAGTCTCGACAAACAACAGCCCGCACAGATACACTGTGCATAATGCTGCCGCCAGAATGTCAACACACCAGTCCCCCACAAAACACCCAGTTCATTTCTGATGGAATCTGCAGTCATTTTCCCATCTGGATGTTTCCTAGATGTTCACCCACACAGTCCACGAAATACAGTTCATCGTCGGTGGCAGTCAACCAGAAGCCCAGCAGCCACACATTTCTGTATAAGGCAAAAACCGGTCAACTCTGGGACATAGCCATCTGCCATCGCTCCGAACATGCAGTCACGTCCCAAAAAACATCGGGCAGATTCAAAAGCATTTCACGCGAAACTCACAGCTCACAGTGTCGCGCCACGCACTCACTCAGTAGCAGGGCGACGGAACCATCAAGCCTCCTTAGTCGCCTCTTACGACATGCGTGGTAGGCTGCAGTGTTGCTATTCTTTACTTCACTTATGGGCCCCGGCAACACACAGGAGTCTTATTCAGTTGCCAATGCTAACCTCCTGGCAGTACAACACTTGGCCAGATTTTCTAAGCAATTTGACTTCGCCATAGATTTCTAATTGGCTGGCAGTCATGCCATTGTGAAAATCAACACAAAGCAATCTGCTACCAAATCGCCAACGGCTGACTTTGAATCTGTCACATCGGGATTTTGAAACTGTGTTCACTACCCCTAGACCACAGGCACCAACTACTTCCAATTACTGCTATAAATTCAGCACAAATCTAAGCACAGAGAAACGGGTGCATCGTTACAAATGTCAACTGTCCAATTTTGATTTTTTTTTTCTGTTAGTTATTAGACTGCAACCTTTACAGGACATTACATTCAACCCTAGCATTGATTGGCTGTGGGTTTGTTTTTTTGTTGCTTGCTTTGAGCTCAAGCATAGTCCATACATGTGTTACCACTTCAAGTGAACAGGACTGAATTTTGCGTGGCCAAAGGCTTATGAACGCGGTTCATGAGCCAGGTACCAGGCCTTCGAAGCTCAGCTGCAACCGATTTGTGCAGCAGACCGTGTCGCGTTGTGTTATAACGTGCTGGTATGGGAGCCGGTTGTTCAGAAAGCAATGGCAAACTACTGAACGTAACACTTGCCTAGTACATCAACAGCAGCTCTCCCGTGTGTTGCCGGGGCCCATAAGGGAAGCAAAGAATAGCAACACTGCAGCCTACCACGCATGTCGTAAGAGGCGACTAAGGAGGCTTGATGGTTCCGTCGCCCTGCTACTGAGTGAGTGCGTGGCGTGACACTGTGAGCTGTGAGTTTCATGTGAAATGCTTTTGAATCTGCCTGAGATTTTTTGGAACATGACTGCATGTTCGGAGCGATAGCAGATGGCTATGTCCCAGAGTTTACCGGTTTTTGCCTTATGCAGAAATGCGTGGCTGCTGGGCTTCTGGTTGACTGCCACTACCGATCGACGATGAACTGTATTTCGTAGGACTGTGTGGGTGAACATCTAGGAAACATCTAGATGGGAAAATGACTGCCGATTCCATCAGAAATGAACTGGGTGTTTTGTGGGGGACTATTTTGTTGACATTCTGGCGGCGGCATTATGCACAGTGTATCTGTGCGGGCTGTTGTTTGTCGAGACTCCTGTCTTTTCCACTTTTCACATTGGGCAGTGGGGTGCATTTTGTATGATATTCACTGGCACAGGAACGGAGCATAATGGGGACGACCCATTGCTGTGAAGTTGGAACTGCGACTAACTAACTATCAACAGCAGCTGAAAAATGCTGGTGTTGACTGCAGCGTCCCAACAAAATAAAAAATTTTTTAAAAATTAGACAGCAGTTACAATTCAATGAAGAAAACATGTACATAAGATATGAAGCGATTGATTTGTCCACACAATACCCTGACATATATATTTTAAAAGTTAATTTATTAATGATTTGTGAAGACAATGTCAAAACAGCAAACCAGTCACACCATCATCTATCAGTAGAACAAGAAATACAATCAAGTAAATCACATGAGGGACAAAACAGTCACAGAGCAACCTGCATCAAGTTTATCTGCTTCTCTCAGCTTCACTAGCCAGCAAGAAGTTCAGCAGACAGAATAGAGTATACAAAGTTCTTCTTCTAATGCTGTTCACTTTCAGACGTTTAATTCACATTAAGATTCAAGCAGTAGTACCGTTAGTCCAAGAGCTGTTACATCTCTGTACAGTTTTTCAGGGAACATAACAATCAAGGGCCATATCTAGGATCTCTCCTTCTTCCTTCTTGCTTGCACTCAGACTCCATGTTAATGTCGCTAAAAGAAGTTTGTTTCAATGACATTCCCATTTGTTTATGCTCATTGTTGTAAGTTTGGCAGGGCTGTAGAAGATAACTGGCTGTCATGAAGATCTCAAATGCATATGTATACTGGCTGTGCACAGTTATGAATAATGTACTGCAATAGATATTTAGTTTCAGTTGTAGAAAGTATTTTCAATGATTAAAATCTTGGAGTGACAAAAACAAATGTCCATTTTCTAAGTGCAGCACTGAGAAAATACAGTTTGAGAATCATTGTGTTTAGGATCTGTGGCAGTGTAGTGGTTAGAACACTTCCTAACAATACAGTGGCTACGGGTTTGATTCCTCCCAGTGGCAGGGTTACATGTGTACTGATCAGTAAAGCTGTGGGGTCAAGCAAACATTATACACATGACATGTTGGCCAAGCAATGAAGCAAGATATCCCATCATAGAGGCGCCGTTGTCATCTAGATTGTTTCAAACCCGGTGTACCTGTAACTTACAATGTATATATTATCTAATGTATCCTCTGATCTCTACGTCATTCTTTTACTTCTATGAATGCCAATCAATGGCCCAGCATTTGATGTTTTTGTGAATTACTTATGAGGGAACAATTCTGCACAAGATAAGGCATGATGATGACAACCAGAGATTTATCTGGAGAATAAAAAGCGACTGAAAACACTGACCACACAATTTGTCTTTTGTTCAGTCAATGAAAACATGAGCCCAATATCTTATGACCAAAATTGTGACATATCATTATATCATTTCATTGGCACCTTGCCGTCTTGACAGACGATAGTGTGTTACACTGTGATGCAAAAAGGCATAATAACTACAAACCATGGCGGCAGCGAATGTGACTGATGAGGCCAATATATATATATATATATAACTAAAACACATGACAGTAGTGGAGACTTGCCCACATGTTACCGGGCCTCATGAGGAAAGCAAAGAACAATAACCTGTAACCTACAATGCATGTTGTCAGAGAAGCAACCAAAGGGGTCGGCGTGAGACCAGCCATCTCATCCTGTAGAAAACTTTAGCTGCAAAAATTAGTTGCATATCCTTTACAGGACGTCCAAGCATTTTTTGGCTGTTTGTGATCTCTTGACAAGTTTACATTCAGTAGTTTACCCTTGCTTTCTGAACGACCGGCATTCATACCTTTGTATGGAAAAACAGCGCTAGATGGTCTGCTTCCAAATTTCCCGCAGCTGTGTTTCAAATGTGGTGTGTGGGATTATGAATTGCCACAGAGCCGGCTAGCCGCAAAACCCAACTAACAGTGAACACGTCTGCACAAGGCTCAGTGTGAGTGGATGAGGGCCTATTCTTCATTGGACGAAGAAATACAGAAGAGTAGAAAAAGTGATTGCTTGCAATCTTATATAGAAGATAAATGAACTGACAGGCCACTAGACAAATAAAAGTCACACACAAAATCAAATGTATCGACCAAAATCTCTTTCCATGAATTATAAAATAACAGGAAACAAAACCTTAACTGACAAAAGTATCAGATGTCGCCTTCATCTGTCCCCCACATCCCCCCCAATATGTTTTAATGGCATGTAGACGAGCATGTTTGCTTCACCGCTGCATGCACTAAATCAACAATCAGAACATCCACTTCTATTCACACATGACAGGTACAGCTTGACTGATGACCAACTATTCCACAACTCCATTACCCAGTCCTGTCTTCTGCTGAAATGTCTGGTCAACTGAACACATCAAATCATTGCCTGACCAATGATTGCCTTCACTCCCTGCTCATTCTATTCTGGTGGTCACATAAACATACTCCCTCCTTACAAAGCAGCATACTTCTCAGACACCGGGATAATCTTGGCTTTGATTTTCAGTGTCTCCAGTTTATTGATCTGCAACCAGAAAGGTACACTGATGACGATGACAGCAAAAATCTTAGAACAATTAGAGAAAATGGTTGACACAGTATTGTTAAGAGGAAAACAAGGGTTTCAGCTTGGATAGCCAGAAAACAGATGGAATGATTATATTACAGATCTAGGTTCCTGCTTGACATTGGCTTGGAGTCGGTTGACAAAGAAATACCCAGGGCTTGTGGAAGACACATTACCAACCTAAGCCTAATTCTGATCATCATCATGTGCCTTGTTGACAAGCAAGGACAATCATTTATTCTTTTTTGCTCGCTCGCTTTGAACTCAATTGTAGTTCGTACATGTGCTTTTACATCTAATGCATGGGACTGATTTTTGCATGTGAGTTAGCTTTCCTATTACCAGTGTCCCTTGCCATCAGGTGAACCCACTCTGACTTCAGAGGTACTTGTAATTTACGCCCCCAAGTCAAGGATGAGAAGTCAACATTTTAGTCCAACTGATAGGTGTAGGGGTTGAACCCGCTATCTCTACATCAGCACACCGGATATTTACGAACGAGCGCTCTTATCCGCTCAGTCATGCCGACCTCCTGTGGGCAGTCGTATTTCGCCATCAGACACGATCATCAGAGTTGTCAGGATTCAAATGACCTGAATGTGAACACATCAGGTTTAACAGTTAGAAAGCACCAACACCAACCAACAGAAATGGATCCTGTTCAACTAAGCAAAGAGGAGATAATAGACAAATTCAACATAGAAATAAAGAACAGATTTGATACACGTCTGATCTTGACATTCTGATTCATGATTGTAACAATCCATGAGAAATATTGAAGAATTCAGTCAGACAGTCTGCAGAAATAACTATCTCAAAACTGAAGATAAAAGATCAAAATAAAATGGATGGCTGAAGACATATTAAAACTAATGAGAAGAAAATGAAGAACCAACAATAAATATGAAAAATATGGAGATCAACATGGCCGAATGGATGAGAACGCCTGCTCTTAGACTTCCGGTGTGTTAATGCCAGAGTAGCGGGTTCAACCTGTACACCGATCCACTGTACTAAAATGTTGACTTCCCGTCCTTGACTTGGGGGCGTTAGTTTCAACCACCCCAGAAGTCAGAGTGGGTTCACCTGGTGGTGAGGGACTCTGGTAATAGGGAAAGCTAATCCACACGCAAAAATCAGTCCAGTGTGCAAGACGTTGTAGCACATGTAAGGACTACACTTGAGTTCAAAAGCAAATGAGTGCAAAAAAACAATGAAATTAAGATTGAAAGATAAATTATGTAAACAGGCAAATGAAGCTTGACTTGAGGAAAGCTGAAAAACACCTCACAATACCACATTAATGCACTCAAGAATTAATGACCTATTAACAAAATAACATCCACAACAATGGATTGCCTGAAAAATCAAAGAAGGCAAAAAAACTTAATAGCCAAGGATCAAGTCTTAGATGCACCATCAGTGTAGTCAGGCCATGTGAAAGACAT
Source organism: Cepaea nemoralis (assembly GCA_014155875.1). NCBI lineage: Eukaryota > Metazoa > Mollusca > Gastropoda > Stylommatophora > Helicidae > Cepaea > Cepaea nemoralis. Next base: position 689,414 of record JACEFZ010004738.1, read on the forward strand.
TTACAATTATTCATGTGGGAACAGTTTGAAATGTCTGCATCAATGCTATGTAGTTGCCGAGAACATAAATAGAGTATTCGATAGAAGTAAAGCTAGACAGACATCTTTGCTTCAATGATTACACCTAGGCATATTAAATACAAGGACTATTCCAAAATCAACCGCCGATTGGCATGTTAAAAATAAACCAGTTGCGACACCATTCATTGCTTGCATCATGCAGTAGTCTTTTAGCTCACCACACATCAACCTACAGTCGCATTTTTTTCAGTTGTTCACAAATCAAGAACGAATAATCATGGACACTGTTACTGCCTTTCCCGCCAGCTGTGAAATTTGCGATGTGATTCGTGTGTACGGTAATAACGTTATAAGTGACAGTTCTGTGAGGGATTGTTGGTGCAGGAAATTCAGAGATGGTCGTAAAGATGTGCATGATGAGGGTGGACAAGGAAGACATTCATGTGTGACAGATGAGCTCATTCAAAAAGTCGACCAAGTCGTAGTGGAAAAGCACTGTTTCACAATTTCACATCTTTCTACAGAATTTTCGCACATTTCTATGACTAGTCTGTTTCAAATTGTCACAGAGAGGTTAGGTTACCACGAATTCTGTTCACGGTGGGTACCAAAGCAACTGAGTGACATTCACAAAGCTCAAAGAATGGGCTCAGTTTTGACGTTCCTTCTGCGCTACTGGGAAGAGGGGGATGCATTTCTCGACAGAATATTGACTGGGGACGAGACATGGCTTCACTTTGTGAATGCAGAGATGAAGGAACGGTCAAAACAATGGATGCATACTCATTCTCCAAATAAGCCCAAACAATCCAAGCTAACGTTTTCACAATCAAAAATGATTGTTACAGTGTTCTGGGACTGCAAGGGCATTTTGTTGATGGAATTGATGATACCAGGGACCACAATAACATCAGAAGTTTATTGTGAAACACTGAAGAAGCTTAGTCGGTCGATCCAAAACAAAAGGCGCGGAATGCTCACCAGTGGCGTCATTATTCTGCACGACAACGCACGGCCACACACTGCTACTCATGCAAAGGCTTTACTTGAGCAGCTTAAGCGGGAAATTTTCAACTAGCCACCTTACAGCCTGGACTTGGCACCAAGCGTGTCAACACCACCGAGGAGCTCATGGATGGAGTCAACTGGCTAAGTACCCTGGCGGCACCATTCCTTGACAAGGGGTTACAAAAACTTGTGCCACGGTACAACACATGCCTGAATTTAGGTGGTGACTGTGTGGAAAATTCATGCAGTGATGTATGTAACTTTTGTATGTATTTAGATGTTATTGTCAATTTGTTTAAATATTTACCAGCCAATCGAAGGTTGATGTTGGAATAGCCCTCGTGGTTAAATATGCAACTCCAACAGACACAGATCATATTTTCTATCTCAACTCATACAACAACATCATGTGCCAGGCCAAAGTGTTTAGGCGATACGATTCACTATCTCATACAATCACCAGTTTTGTATCAGTTCTGTGTTCTTGTCCCACTTGTGCCATTTGGTCAGGCCATCTGGGTAGTTATCTCTTTATCTTCTTCTGGCAAATTCTCCCCACCAAGTTTGCCAGTTATTGCAAAGTTTGCAATTGTATTTCTCCTCAAGATACACACAACACAAATCTTGAAGCATTTCCACATCTGTTTATCTGTCTGCCCATGGTAACCTTTAATCACTAATAAATCCTAAACAATCAAATTAATAAACTCCAAACAATCATTAACTGGTTCCTGCGTAAAATAGGGCTAAAATAGTACGACAGAATCACTAATGTGGAGGTTAGGGAAAGCAGAAGAAAGCTTCCAGTGAATCAAGAGGTGAGGAAAAGACACACGTGCAGGATAGGAAACACTGATATGGTACAATTAGAAAACCCTTCATTTGGAACCCTCAGGGAACATGACATAGAGGGAGACCTAAACACACATGCAGAAGAAACATAGACAGAGATGAAATAGCTGGGGAGGGCATGGAGGGGGTTGCAGAAGTTAGACACAGAGAGGACGGCCTGGCTGAGTTGTTTGAGGAGCTATGCTCCAACAGGGAGATAACATGCAGAAGTTAGACACAGAGAGGACGGCCTGGCTGAGTTGTTTCAAGACCTATGCTCCAACGGGAGATAACATGCAGAAGTTAGTCACAGAGAGGACAGCCTGGCTGAGTTGTTTGAGTAGCTATGCTCCAACGGGAGATAACATGCAGAAGGAGAAGATGATTCCTTTGCATTTTTCTGAGAAACCACATTTTTGTGCAATAGCATACAGATCCAGATGTTTGTTACTTAAGTTCTAAAGCATTAAATAAAACTTCTGACATAAGACTTCTCTTGTTGATCTGTCACTATATCACTCAAATAGAGTCAAAGTCTGGGGGTTCCCCAGGTAAGCTATTTGATTGTGTGTGTTTCACCAGATATGCTAATTTGATTGTGTAAGAGTTTCCCTAAGTATGCTAATTTTTTATTTATTTTTTTTCTTTTGCTCGATCACTTTGAACTTAAGCACAGTCCATTCATACTTCAAATAGCACTGGACTGAGTTTTTGCATGTGGATTAGCTTTACCTATTACCAGTGTCCCTCACCATGAGGTGAACCCACTCTGACTTCAGAGGTACTTGCAATTTACATCCCCAAGTCAAGAATGAGATGTCAACAATTTAGTCCAAAGTCCGGTCTAGGTATTGAACCCTTTATCTCGGCATCAGCACACCGGATGTAAATGCACGTTCTTATCCATTACGCTGACCTCCATAAGCTGCGTTGATTATGATTAAATGTCTTCCCAAGTATGCTATCTGATTCTGTCTGGTGGATTCTAGCAAATAATACATTTAGTTGAGCATCTGAAGACAAGAGGAGAATCACTTCCCTCCCAAATAGGTGTGCTATCTGATTCTGTCTGGTGGATTCTAGCAAATAATACATTTAGTTGAGCATCTGAAGACAAGAGGAGAATCACTTCCCTCCCAAGCAGGTATGCTATATGATTCTGTCTGGTGGATTCTAGCAAATAATACATTTAGTTGAGCATCTGAAGACAAGAGGAGAATCACTTCCCTCCCAAGCAGGTATGCTATATGATTCTGTCTGGTGGATTCTAGCAAATAATACATTTAGTTGAGCATCTGAAGACAAGAGGAGAATCACTTCCCTCCCAAGCAGGTGTGCTATCACCAAGGTACACATAGAACCCTTTTTCACACCTTAGGAAGCACTGATGCTAGATCTATATTTGTATAGACCAAATGGCACTCAGTGGGTGATGAGGTCAGTATCGTGCCGACCACCATTACTTCACAAAACACTTCCTAGTACCCATGAGCTGGGCCGACCTGGCAGCCAATGTCAATTTTAAACATTCAAATCCACCCGAATAAGAACTGACCATATCTTCATCTTCTTCTGCGATCGTCCGGAATGTTGTTTTAGACATAACTGCGTTGTGCCTGTTTACAGCAAAGCTGTAATATTTGAACCTTTCGGCTGACACATCCAACTTCTTCGGGCATTTGTTGGCCGGGTTACCTTCCCGGGAATCAAATCTATGATCACTGAGCAAGGCATGTACAGTCAACAAACACTTCAAGGGATAAGGATGTGAACTTACCACAACAGCCAATGTCACATCTTGAAACTCTGTAATGGGTTCTGCAGGCAGCACAATACAATCCGCATCTACCTCAGCTTCCTGAGAATAAAATAAGCAACTTGAAATTAGCCACAGCCGAAACCGCTTTTGCATCATGCTTGTGAAATCAAGAAATTGACAATATTTTGATGCACCTTACATGCGAAATAAAGAAACAGCAAAATATGTTAATGCAGCTTATATGTGAAATCAAGAAACAGCAAAATATATTGAAGCAGCTTACACATGACATCAGAATGCATTTCAGCAGATTTTATTTATAAATAAATCACAAGGTTGGATATGATTTCAAGTATTTCACATGAAACCAAGAAACAGTTAAATCTGCCTTCAAGGGCCCATTTTCCAGGCCTTGAGGCATATTGGGTTTATGTTGCTAGCCCCATATTTGTACAGACCACTGGACACTCTATGGGTGACATGTTGCTAGCCCCATATTTGTACAGACCACTGGACACTCTATGGGTGACATGTTGCTAGCCCCATATTTGTACAGACCACAGGGGACACTCTATGGGTGACATGTTGCTAGCCCCATATTTGTACAGACCACTGGACACTCTATGGGTGACATGTTGCTAGCCCCATATTTGTACACACCACTGGACACTCTATGGGTGACATGTTGCTAGCCCCATATTTGTACAGACACTGGACACTCTATGGGTGACATGTTGCTAGCCCCATATTTGTACAGACCACTGGACACTCTATGGGTGACATGTTGCTAGCCCCATATTTGTACAGACCACTGGACACTCTATGGGTGACATGTTGCTAGCCCTATATTTGTACAGACCACTGGACACTCTATGGGTGACATGTGCTACCCCCTATTTGTACAGACCACTCTATGGTTGACATGTTGCTAGCCCCATATTTGTACAGACACTGGACACTATGGGTGACATTTTGCATAATCCCCATATTTGTCAGACCACTGACACTCTTATTGGTGACATGTTGCTAGCCACATATTTGTACACAACTCTATGGTTGACATGTTGCTAAGCCCCCATATGTGTACAGACACCACTGGACACTCTATGGGTGAGCATGTTGCTAGCCCAATTATTGTACACACCTGGAGCACTCTATAGGGTGGACATGTTGCTAGCCCATATTTGTACACACCACTGGACACTCTATGGGTGCATGTTGCTAGCCCATATTTGTAGCAGACCACTGGACACTCTATGGGTGACATGTTTCTAGCCCCATATTTAGTACAGACCACTGGACACTCTGATGGTGACATGTTGCTAGCCACATATTTGTACAGACCACTGGACACTATGGGTGACATGTTGCTAGCCACTATTTGTACAGACCACTGGACACTGTATGGGTGACATGTTGCTAGCCCCACATTTGTACACACCACTGGACACTCTATGGGTGACATTCCTAGCCCCATATTTGTACAGACCACTGGACACTCTATGGGTGACATATTGCTAGCCCCATATTTGTACAGACCACTGGGGACACTATGGGTGACATGTTGCTAGCCCCATATTTGTACAGACCACTGGACACTCTATGGGTGACATGTTGCTAGCCCCATATTTGTACAGACTACTGGACACACTATGGGTGACATGTTGCTAGCCCCATATTTGTACACACCACTGGACACTGTATGGGTGACATGTTGCTAGCCCCACATTTGTACAGACCACTGGACACTGTATGGGTGACATATTGCTAGCCCCACATTTGTACAGACCACTGGACACTCTATGGGTGACATGTTGCTAGCCCCATATTTGTACAGACCACTGGACACTCTATGGGTGACATATTGCTAGCCCCACATTTGTACAGACCACTGGACACTGTATGGGTGACATATTGCTAGCCCCATATTTGTACAGACCACTGGACACTGTATGGGGGACATATTGCTAGCCCCACATTTGTACAGACCACTGGACACTCTATGGGTGACATGTTGCTAGCCCCATATTTGTACAGACCACTGGACACTCTATGGGTGACATTCCTAGCCCCATAATTGTACACACCAGTGGACACTCTATGGGTGACATGTTGCTAGCCCAATATTTGTACAGACCACTGGACACACTATGCGTGACATGTTGCTAGCCCCATATTTGTACACACCACTCTATGGGTGACATGTTGCTAGCCCCATATTTGTACAGACCACTGGACACTGTATGGGTGACATGTTGCTAGCCCCATATTTGTACACACCACTCTATGGGTGACATGTTGCTAGCCCCATATTTGTACAGACCACTGGACACTCTATGGGTGACATGTTGCTAGCCCCACATTTGTACACACCACTGGACACTGTATGGGTGACATGTTGCTAGCCTCATATTTGTACAGACCACTGGACACTCTATGGGTGACATGTTGCTAGCCCCACATTTGTACACACCACTGGACACTGTATGGGTGACATGTTGCTAGCCCCACATTTGTACAGACCACTGGACATTGTATGGGTGACATGTTGCTAGCCCCATATTTGTACAGACCACTGGGCACTCTATGGGTGACATTCCTAGCCCCATATTTGTACACACCACTGGACACTCTATGGGTGACATGTTGCTAGCCCCATATTTGTACAGACCACTGGACACTCTATGGGTGACATATTGCTAGCTCCACATTTGTACAGACCACTGGACACTCTATGGGTGACATATTGCTAGCCCCACATTTGTACAGACCACTGGACACTGTATGGGTGACATGTTGCTAGCCCCATATTTGTACAGACCACTGGACACTGTATGGGTGACATGTTGCTAGCCCCATATTTGTACAGACCACTGGACACTCTATGAGTGACATGTTGCTAGCCCCATATTTGTACAGACCACTGGGGACACTATGGGTGACATGTTGCCAGCCCCATATTTGTACAGACCACTGGACACTCTATGGGTGACATGTTGCTAGCCCCATATTTGTACAGACCACTGGACACTCTATGGGTGACATGTTGCTAGCCCCATATTTGTACAGACCACTGGACACTCTATGGGTGACATGGTCAATGTCATGCCGGTTGCCTTTCCTACCCTCAACTTTTCCTGATAGCTTTTTGGCTTGAATGAGCTTGAAGAACCAACATAGAATTACTGAACTCTTAAACACAATGATGAATTAATATTGTAGCACACACAACGAAGAATCAACACTGTAGCACTAGCTCTTAAACACAATGAAGAACTAATATTGTAGCAATACTGAGCCCGAAGCCGTTGACACAATGTGGAGTGTCAGGTCGGGTAAGATCTGTTCAACATTTGACGCTAACAAACAGTTAAGCAATACCGTCAACTGTAGCTCAGTCATATCTGACTAAGACCTGACACAGACTATGCAACCTGCTTTATTCATTCATACCCTGTGTCCGTGTTTCCTTGCTGTTACACTACTCACTATTACAATTCCATGTGTCTAAAGAGTATACAACAAAAGCCATGATAGCATGTACTGAGACCTATATCACCATCAATTGGCAGAGATTGACACGTTCACTGCACAAAGGTCATAAAGTGAAAAAATAAAGTTTAGTACCTGTAATCTGAAGGCCACCTGGACGTGCTGCTTTGTCAATGTCCAGCTTGTGTTCGGATTCATGGGGATTTCCAAGTTCATGTGGTTCAACTCTTTCATGGTCTATATTACATACAACAGAGATGAGAACAATGGGGGAAACTCACTCAACATGAAACATTCAGTATAAACATAATAGTCAAAGGCAGAGATAGAACAATCCAGGACCATGGCTGACACGGCACACAGGAATTTTTATCTGGCACCTGAATTTTTATCGTTTTCTTAGCCTGAATGTAGGGGGAAAAAAGATTCTGGCTCCTGAGAGAAATGGGCTGGCTCCTGAATCATGTTGAGTTTTTTTTTCCATCTACCTCTGGTCAATGGTAGAGATTGTTCCATGGCACATACTGCTGTTGGCCTGTCAGGTTTTGGGCCTTCACATATTCTAGGTCACGCGGTATGAGGTGGGATGGCAAGTTCCCTTCTTTGAAGTCTTTCTTTTCCAAACACTTCCCAGAAAATCTTCCAGTACACATTTTGTTGATGCTGTGACACCCCAGATCAGTACTGATTGGAACAAAATAATCATGCCTCTACTGGGAATTGAATCTGGATCACAGTCTTGGCAGGCAAGTGTACTAAACAATATGCCCTGTTGCTCCTAAACATAATAGTACAATCTGAGGAAAACAAAAGAAATATAATGCATACATGCTCCTCAAAAATGTCCCACCATTCAGACGACCACCTGACTCATCACATGACTAGGTTTACTTATCTATTAACTTAAATGTAATCTTGTCTATCTATTTACTAATTAACTCATTTTATTTATATCTTGACTCATGTACACTTTATCTCATCCATCACGTGCCATGCCAGCAAGCGTAGGCGGTCATGTTTTGCCATCTCACTCGATCACCAGAGTTGTGGATCAGCTCCGTGTTTCTGTCTCAACCATGCCACGTGGCCAAGCCAACCAAGTATTTACTTCTCGGTCTTCCCCTTGGTCTCTTCCCTTCCATCTTGCCAATTGTCACCCAGTTCTCCAATTCATTTCTTCTCATAACATGTCCGAAAATTTTTGACTGTCTACGTCTAATGTCTCTAATCAGTTTATGATCTTCATTTGTTTCTTGAAGGACTTGTTCATTGGTTTTTCTGTCTGTCCATGGTATTCTTTGCATTTTCCTCAGAAACCACATTTCCACAGCCATCAGACTGTTTTTCAGCTTGTCTGCTCATTGTCCATGCTTCACATCCATACAAAAGCATAGGTTCTATGTAGCACTTCAACATCTTATCGATCTATTAATTTACACATACTTTTTTGTCGAAAGCATAAGAATACTCCCTCTTCAATTTCTGGTGCACTGAAGGCAGTTCAAACCCTGCATTGGCATTAAGTTAGACTTAAACACTGACTTCTCATTCAGAAAGCAATGGCAAACTACTGAAATTAGTTTGCCTGAAAATCAACCTCAGGTTGATCGCAAGTCCTGCAAAATACATGCAACATTATTGCAATTGAATCATTTAATTTTTAGTAAACCTATCAGACACAACATGCAACATTATTGCAATTGAATAATTTAATCTTCAGTACACCTATCAGGCCGGTCTCCGTGGCCTAGGGATTAACATCTTTCTCCGTAATCCCGGGTACTCTCGTGAGTCGCGTGACGTGTGCAAGAATTGGTAGCGGTTCTTGTCGCATCTGTAACTTATGGGGTATGTGAGACGGTCGCTCAGAAAGCAAAGGCAAACTACTGTGCGTAATCTTGCCAAGAAATCAGTCAGCTGAAAAATGCTGATGTTGTCAGCGATGTCCTGTAAAGGATATGCGAATAAAAAACAAAAACAAAACCTATCAGACACAACATGCAACATTATTGTAATTGAATCATTTAATCTTTAGCAAACCTATCAGAAACATTTCCAACAACCTAATACGATCAATAAAGATTCTCAAATCTGCAACAAACAACAACAGCACACTCACCATTCTGGCAAACACCCCCAGTCTGCTTTCCACTTTCTCAAGGCCTTGGGTCTGTTCAATAAATGTGTAAACATTTTAACTTTACGACATTTATGAAGATTTTTAAACTGCATGTGTAGAACACATATTAGCACTGGTGGGAAAACTCTCAGAATAATAAACAATATTTACTGGAACCAAGTAGCTGTAATTAAAATGGGAAATTAAGGGGACAATTAGGAACAGATGTAGCAAGAAGTAAGACAAGGATTTGTTTTGTTGTCAGATCCTTTCTCTCTACAGCGAAGTAATCATGAGGGAGATCAAAGAGAGGCCTGGAATACAAGCTGTAAGTTATATTATAAACAATCTAAGGTTATATTATAAACAATCTAAGCCTACATTATAAACAATCTAAAATTATATTATAAACAACTACGGTTATATTATAAACAATCTAAAATTATATTATAAACAACTACGGTTATATTATAAACAATCTAAGATTATATTATAAACAATCTAAGGTTATATTATAAACAATCAAAGTTACATTATAAACAATCTAAGGCTACATTATAAACAATCTATGATTATATTAGGGACGTTCATTTGAAATCCGTTCCAATGGCTTTATTACAAAAGCATGAAAGAAACATTAATAGGTGTAGTCGAAGTGAACAAAGCATTCATTTTGCATGAATTATGCACCATGGGTTGGTCAGAAGTTGCCGCTGCAGGCATTCAGGCAAGCATCCTATTGCTTAGGTTGGCGGCGAATGCCGTCTGCGAAAAAGGATTGTGATTGCTCACTGAACCAAGTGTTTACCACGTTCATTGTGTCTGCATCAGTGTGAAATCGTTGCCCCTTGAGAGCTTTTTTTAAAGGTCCCAACAAATGAAAATCACATGGTGACAAATCAGGACTATAGGCTGGATGTTGCAGAATTTCCCACTTCTTCCTTGCTAATGCTTCCTGAACAATCTTTGCGACATGCGGACAAGCATTATCGTGCAACAAAATCACAACGTGAGAAAGCATGCCGGGTCGTTTATTCTTGATGGCTTTTTGCAGCTTGTCTAGTGTTTGCAAGTAGTGGGTAGAGTTGATGTTGACACCAGGTTCTTTAAAGTCGGCCATCAATAGCCCTTCATGGTAAAAAAATGAGCTCAGATAACCTTACCAGCGGAAACCTGTAACTTGAATTTTTTGGCTTTTGGTGATCCAGCATGCTTCCATTGCATGCTCTCTCTTTTGCTGCTTGGCTCAAAGTGGTGACACCATGATTCATTGCCTGCCACTATGCGGAAGAGAAATACATCACCCTCCACTCTGTAATGCAGCAAGTGGTTCAAACACCATCCTATGCGTTCCTCTTTTTTGGTGGTCGGTCAACATCTTTGGTACCCACTGTGAACACACCTTCCGATGTTGCAGTTTCTTACGAACGACCTGTTGAATTGTCCCAATTGACATATCAAATTCTTTCGCTAGCGAACGTATGCTTCAACAAAGATTCATCTAAACTGCTGCATTTGGCAGTGGTTTTTTTCTGTTGCAACTGTTGCGCTTGACCCGGCTGTCGAAGATCTGTTGTGAACTGACATCCTTTCTGAAACATTCATGCCCAATCTGTCACTGTTGTCTTCGACACACATTTGTTACCGTACACTGCCTGCATTCTTCGATGAATGTCCACTGGTTGACATCCTTCAAATGAAAGAAACTGAATCACCGCTCTTTGAGCTTCTTTGGACGGATTCTGGATCAACCCGGCCATTTTCTCAACGGTCAGAAACAGAACCTATTCACCATGGGACGATAACCACATGCTCTTTTATTCATTGGTCAGTACTTATCACATGACTATGACATGATCATGTTCAACATACGCAATTACGTGCAGCGCAGCACGAACGGATTTCAAATGAATGCCCCTTATATTATAAACAACTAAGGCTATATTATAAACAATCTAAAGTTACATTATAAACAATCTAAGATTATACTATAAACAACTAAGGTTATATTATAAACAATCTAAAGTTATATAATAAACAATTTTGTTGTTTGTCCATCAAGAATAATGATGACCATTCATTTCATCCAGTGGGGTTGAAAGTATGGAGCCGTGAGTTCTAAGATGGCTGGTAAGGCCTATTTTGGCTCGAAATGTTTTTAACAATGTGGTCAAAGAATACTTGACATTATTATAAACAATCTAAGGTTGTATTATAAACAATCTAAGGTTATAGTATCAATAATCTAAGCATTGCAGATGACACAGTAATAACAGTGTAAAATGCAAAAGATCCAACAACTTGTGGATTATAGTAATGGAAAGTGAAAAAAAGGGACTTTACTTGAAAATCAAGAAAACAGAAACAGTGGTTATATCAAAGAAAAGGATGAAACCAAAACGTGAGATAACAACAGAAGAGAAAATGCTTAACCAAGTGGATAATTTTAAAAAGCATCTTCTGCAATAAGTCACTATAATTGAATGTGAGTGTTGAAATATTGTATAGAACCTGCTTTAACCCTTTACAGGGCGGACGCTTGTCCATTTTTTTAGCCCTGAACAGGTAAGATTTTTTCGGGTCGCGTTAGTAAAAACATCACAAATAAGGTGTTAGTCAACCGATTTTAATTAAATAAACAACACAATGAAGGGAAAAGCATGCAGAATATGTTACTCACGTGATTGTTGTCGGTAATCCATATATGAACACAAATATTTACGAAATACGGCATGTTGTTTGTGATTTTCCGTCACCTATACGGCAATTTACAAACACATTTTCAGAATCATAATCACTTTCTTTAAAGTCCGACTCAGACTGCTAATGCAAAGTAACGCTTTGCACTGATATCTAGCCCCGATTAATAGTCAACTTCATGCCCTTTAATGTCACTTAAATTGAACAGAGCGAAATCTCGGCTATCACTTGAAGAATCGCCGAAATCCGTTTTGAAAAACAGCGTTAAAAACCCCGAAAACTATCAAAATAAGTCCATAAAAGTCTGTTCAAATTCATAGTAGTTGCTTTACAAATGGCGGCCACATTGTCAAGCTATCGGCGAATGCGAAAGTAGCCATCGGAAGTATCGGAAAGCCGAGAGATCGCGTTTTTACAATGCATAATAGTATCGGACGCAATCGGCCGATTTGCTCGTTAAAGGCATCGGACGGAAATGGACGTTCTGCCTTGTAAAGGGTTAATGTTTGGCAGTAAAACATGCAACATGAATGAACAAATTAGGAAGAGCTTAGAAGCAACAGATGTGGCTCCTGAGATGAATTTTGTTAATACCTTGACTGCAATAGTAACTAATAATAGTTGCCTGGAAGAGGCTAATGAATCTAGAACATTATATATGAGGAGGCTTCAAATGAAAACTAAAAGTGTGATTGTTAGTTAGTTAGCTAGTTAGTCGAGGTTCCAACTTCATAGCAATGGGTCATCCTCATTATGCTCCATTCCAGTGCCAGTGAATATCACACAAAGTGTGATAGAAAATACAATAACCATGCCACTGTCTTGTCACCTGTTAATATCGTTAAGGATGCCAAGAGTGTTAAGCATGTGATGTCACAAGGACAGTTTAAAGATGGCCACACAACTTCTGAAATGCACCAAAGAGAAGCAGCGTTTTGTTATCCATGTTTTGATCAGTGAAGGGGTGAAACCTATAGAAATTAATCAGCAAATAAAGGTCCTTCTCCTTCTTCTGCGTTCATTCAGAGTTGTTTTTTTTCGGAAGTGATTGCTGTTGTGCCTGTTTACAGCAGAGCTGCATTCTTGTGCCGTTAAGCCAACACATCCGACTTCTGCGGGCATTTGTTGACCGGGTTAACCTTCCCGGGAGTTTCTTAGGACAGTTTGACTCTCACTGTTGTGGTGTTATCCCCCATCCCAGCTGGCCCATTTAGAACAGCCGAAGACATACCGGTCAGCCCTCAAGGGAAGGCAGGGGCAGACCATGGGCATTCCCCGCCATCCAAGGAGGCTTCCATAATTGCAGAGCCGACACATAGCGCTCTGGTACTGGGCTCACCCAAGGAATCGTCACGTCCTGCACATGGCTGCTTAGCCTCACTTCCGTATATTGGGCCTTCCGTTCACCACAGGCTGTTCCTCCGGAAACCAGAAGAATGCAGTCTGCAGATGACATCCACACAGTGAGCTTTCGATTCGGACTTTCCACGTAATGGATTTGCTATCCAAGCAATATTCCATTTCGTGCCACTAGGACACTTTTTCCACCTTTGATGACGCCCACACAATGAGCTTTTGATTCGGACTTTCCACGTAATGGATTTGCTAGCCAAGCAATATTCCATTTCATGCCTCTGGGACGCTTTTGCTACCGACATACCTGTGGTATGAAGTGTGGCAGTCTAAGTACTTCTTCATGCACCTTTAGATGTCAACCTGAATGTAGTTAAAGTAAGCTGCGGTCAACTTGAGCTTGTTGATATCTCCATAGAGCTTGTCCTCAAATGAAGCAGGTGTGGGCCAAAATATCTTTCTCTGTTCTGCATATATTGGGCACTCCTGCAGCAAATGTTTAGCTGTCATTTTACCAGTTCCACAATTACATTCATCGGTATCTCCTATCTTTAGTTTATTGAACAAGTGGTATTTCAGCCTGTTATGTCCTGTGCGGAGTCTGAAGATTGCTACTTGTTCTCTTCGGTCGAGTTTGTAATATGCATCATCTTTCTGGTGGCCTGGATGCTCTGATTCCCATTTGGTTCTATAAGTGCTTTTTATAAACCTCTTTGCCTCATTATAGGTTATGTCTATGTCAGGCTGAGGCAGTCATCCGCCCTCTTTTGCCAGTCTGTCAGCTTCTTCATTTCCATGTATACTGCAATGTGATGGGATCCACTGTATTACAACTTTTTTTGATTTCTGACATAGTCCATGGAGTGCTGCTCTTAGGTCTGCTAGTTCTGTGCTGTTTTTGCTCTTCAGTATTGAGACAGCTGACTTTGCATCTGTGAAGATAGCTATTTGCTTCTCTTTATTTTCCTCCATCAAGAGCATTTCTGCTGCAGTTTTCAAAGCCTCTACCTCTGCTTTGAAGTTACTTGAAAATTTTCCAGTTGCCACTGACTGTTTTTTTTTCACTCCATTTTTTAAATTTAGGAGAATTCCTCCTCCTCCATTTTCTATTGAATTTTTGGCTGATCCATCTGTATATGCATGGGTCCAATTGCTACTTGGGTAATGTTCTTTTATGTAGTTTAGAGCGATTTTTCTTCTTTCTGTTTCATTCTGAGTGTTCTTTTTCTCAATAACAGGAATGTTTTCTATCATCTCAGGCAGTTGCTGCTGTCTCCAAGCTGGGAACTTGTGTACATTGTAAATGGGTTTGACTGTTGATATGTTAAATATAGGATCTGACCTAATCTTTCGTTTTGCAGTTTCTACAAAGTTGCTACGCTTCAGTCTTCCCTTTCCAAAACCATTAAACCTTTTATACATGGGGTGGTCTGTCAATCTTCTAAATTGTCTGCTTATTGTTGGGCTCGACTATCTCTTCTATCCTGCACTGGTTGTAAACAAGTGATCTTTTCTTGTTCGTTAATAGGCGTTGTCTTCAGGCTTCCAGTTATGATCCGCATTCCTTGATTTTGGACTCTACTTATTTTGTTAAAGTTTGACTTAGCTGCTGTTGCTCAAGCTGCGATGCCTTATTCCAGTACTGGCCTCACCCGTTCAGTGTATAACTTCTTTAGAACTTTCTCATCTGCTCCCCACGTTGAACCAGCAAGTTTTTTCATGACTGCACTTGCTTAATTTTTATCAACCTGTCTTCCATGTCAGGCGACGATCAAAGGTGACTCCTAGATAGTTTGGATTTTCTTCATGACGTAATATTTTTTCTATTCAATACCAGCTTAGGGTGCTGCGTTTTATTTGAGAAGGAGAACACTGTGCATGTTGTTTTCTCCCCATTTATCTTCACTAGCCATGATTTTGACCAATCCTCCGGTGCTAATAAGTCTTGCTGCATTCTACTGTTAGCTGTACTAATATATTTTTCAGATGTCCATATGGCTAGATCATCTGCAAAGGAGGATATGTGTACTCTGGCTGGAAAATTTTCAGTGATGTCATTTATATATGCTAGGAATAATGTTGGTGAAAGAACTCCTCCTTGGGGGACACCTTGCTCCAACAGCATCTTTTTACTGGTTTGTCCTTGTACTTTTGCCCTCGCAGTTCTGTTCTCAAGGTAGTGGCTGATCCATTTGTACATTTTCCCACAAAGATGCATTTTTTGCAGTTTTACTTTCAGTAATGAAAGTCCAGTATGTTGATGCATGTCTGTCAGTCCAGCAAGTGTATGAATGGAGTAAGAAGTTTCGACCCGCAAGTTAGTTTGTTTGTTAGTCGCGGTTCTAACGTCACGGCAATGAGTCATCCCCATTATGCTCCGTTCCTATGCCAGTGAATATCACACAAAATGCTCCTCACTGACCCATGTGAAAAGTGAAACAGACAGACAATCAAACCAAAACGACTTCTGAGTAAAGGTATCCTTTTGCAACATAGACGAAACATGCAACAATACAATTCTGTTCTACATCATGTAAGCTAATATAAACACAGACAAAACGTGCAACAATACAATTATGTTCTACATCAATTTAACTAATATAAACACAGACATAACATGCAACACAAACTACTGAACGTAACACTTGCCTAGTACATCAACAACAGCTGAAAAATGCTGGTGTTGACTGCAACGTCCCATAAGGGATACGCAACTTTTAAAATAAAAAAAACATGCAACAATACAATTCTGTTCTACATCATGTAAGCTAATGCAAACACAGACAGCAAATGAGGACACTCAACATCATCTACCTTTCTCTCTTGCTCAAACTCCTGGATATTCTCTGGTGAAGCATACACAGCCATACCAGCAGGAAAGAGCTCCAAGTGAAAAACATCCCGTTCGACTTTAATAATATCTCCTCTGATGCCCAAGCCTGTAGATAACAGAAAAAATAATTACGACAAAGAATCAACACCACTGCACTCAGGACAAGCCCACAAATGAGCAGTCTCACCCAGCAGTAGTCACAGGATTTCCAAATTCAACAGACAATCACTGCCTTAACAACATGATGAGGGGCTTGCAGGGTATTTTCCTAGATGCTAAACATCTGGAAAACTGAAATATTATGTTTTTAAAGTTAGCTGCAGGTCCTTTACCGGAAGTTGCACTCAACCCCAGCATTTTTTTGGCTGTTTGGGATTTACTGGGCAATTTTTATGTTCAGTAGTTTGCCACTGCTTTCTGAATGACCGTCTCCTAATACAAATTAAATCTACACAAATTAGTCTGCTTCCAATTTGCCTGTAGCTAATTCAAACAACCAGCTCGATATTTTGGGGGAATGAACAATTATTTCTTTAGAAAGTAACATAATTTGTGATATTCTAGTGTGATAATTTGGTTGCATCTAGCGCGTGCTGCATGGTTTAGTGGTTACACACCCACGTCACATGCCAGTGATCCAGGTTTGATCCCGGGTCCAGTCAAGGATATGCACTACTGATGAGCTCAAACAAGAGCGAAACTCGAGTCTAGTGCTTCCATAGTGCTGTGGACAAGGCCTTAGGTTCGTACCGGAATACAATCAGCGTTGCCAGTAGTGGGTTGTGCTCAATGTTTAAATCTCAAATCCCAGAAAAAACCAAATAAATTAAGAATATTACTAGTAAATTTGAGTGGCAGATCTTGTGATCTCAACATCATACAAGTTTATGCACCAACAACAGACAGCAGTGATGACAGCATCAATGAATTTTATGATGATTTGGAGAATGCCTTCAAGAAATGCAAGTATTCAGAATTAAATATCATAAAGGGTGACTGTAATGCTAAAGATGGAAATCAACAGGACTGTCAGAGTCCCATGGACTGATGGACAGGATAGATCCTGAGACAGGACAGTGGCAATACAGGACAGGACAAGTACGCCTAAGGACAGACAGTTAACATGAGTTAACTAAAAGACAGCTATCATCGACGGACTGACTAACCCTGTGCCAAGGACAGACTGAAGGCAAGACGCAATACCTGTAACGGAGAACAGGAGAAACACGGGATGACCGAACACGTGATCCAACACGCCGAGGAAAGGCAAGACAGACTGGATTGAGCATTGGATGTGAACGGACGTGTCTGAGACGGGTGAGCAACTGTATAGCTGTTCTGAAAGAGTGATAGTTTGCGCTGTAATGCGAGTAACTGATGTAGTTTGTGTGCGCTAGCTTTGAGCGAGACCCTAGCGGTATTGTGTATGAACAGTTGATTTGCCGTATTGACCGTTGTATGTATTGACCAATACATTGTATACTAAACCGGCTGAATTGCCGTGCATTACAAATATTGTAAATATATCCATGAATGTATTAAACTCAAGGGCTATCCGTAAGGAGCCGATGTATATTTGACCGGGCTTTGACTTATGTAGTAGTTGTATGTCTGGTTCCATTTGTTAGAGTTGGGTCAAGAAGAGCCATATAATTAGACAAGACTCTGACATGGATGGATGCATAGTAGGCAAGTATGGACTAGGGCAGTGGTTCTCAACTGATGGGGAATCCCCCCCCCCCCCCCAGGGGGGAATTTTGGGGTTTCAGGGGGGTAATGAAGATAATTTCAAGATCATGTTAATAAAAGAACCGATTACTTGATCTTGTTTTTCCCTTCATACTTTACGGTTCTGTATGTCTCACCCTTCTAAAATTCATTTTATAAAGTAAGTAGACCCACAAATCACGTTTTATGTTGACGTCTAGACTTGTTTTAGTATGTGCTTCCATTATTACGTATACAGTGTAGGGGCGGGAGGAGGGATTTTTACGTAGGAAATACGAAGGGGGGGGAATGACGTCTGAAAATATGGTGAAGGGGGGCACGGACCAAAAAAGGTTGAGAACCACTGGACTAGGGGAACAGAATGAAAGAGGTTGCAGACTTGTACAGTGGGCAAAAGAGAATGATATGATTATTGGAAAAATCTGGTATCAACAACACCAAAGGAGATTATGGACATGGAGGAGTCCTGACCATAAGATCTGAAATCAGACTGACTACATTCTCATCAACAGAAGATTTTGAAATGCCTTAAAAGTCACAAAAACTATACCAAGCGCAGACTGCCACAGCGACCATAGATTAATCATAAGCAACATGTGTATAAAATTAAAGAAGGTCGAATATACACCAAGAAACATAAAATTTGATCTACGTGCACTGAAGAGGAGACAAAAAATTAATTTTACACAGAAGTAAATAACAGATTTGATGCATTGTCCAATCTTGAAATATTATTTCAAGATGTTAGCGACCAATAAGAAATATCAAAGTAATCGGTCAGCCAAGCAGCAAAAACTACTTTCCAAAAAATAAAGATGATGGGACATAAGAAATGGATGACAGAAGACATCTTAAAACTCACGGAAATAAGAAGACATAAAAATAACCATGAAAATATAAAGAGCTTCGCAAGAAAATTAGGAAATTGCGCAAAGAGGCAAATGAAGCATGGCTTGAGGAACATTGCAGGGAAATTGAAAACCAACACAACACCTAGAATACCAAATTAATTGCATAAAAGAATTAATGACATCACTAACAAAATACCACACACATCAATGGGTTGCCTAAAAACCAAAGATGGCAAAATCATGATAGAAAAAGATCAGATTTTACATGCATGGTCAGATTATGTGTAAGACCTTTATGATGATACAAGAGAAGAACACTATGATATTTGTAATAATAATGAAGGATAATCAATTTTTAAGATGGCAGATCAAAATGCTAACCATATGAAAACTGGCAAGACTGCAGGTCCAGACAACATCACAACAGAAATATCAATGCCTCAGAAGAATATGGAACCAGACTGCTAACACAATATATGATACTAAAGATATACCTCCTGAATTCTGTATTTAGTATAATCCCAAAGAAATCAGGAGCCTTGGAATGTGATCAACATCGAACAATTAGTATAATGAGCCACATCACAAAGATTTTGCTAAGAATCATCATGCAAAGAGTTAGGAAGAAAATACAACCCAAAACAGGAGAAGAACAATGTGGGGTTGTAGAAGGCAAGAGTACAGTAAATGCTGGATATATGCTGAGAATATTTATTGACTACAAAAAGGCTTTCAATAAAGTAAGACATGTCAACATGATAAAGATGCTTGCAGATTTACAAATTGATGGGAAAGACCTTAGATTTTGTGAAAAACATATACTGGAAACAACAAGCTGCCATAAAGATTGATAATAAAGTAGGTCTATATCAGCCTATTAAGAGAGTTGTGCGACAGGGATGTGTAATGTCTCCGGATCTTTTTTCCATGTACAGTGAAAATATTTTTAGAAATTTAGAAGATATGAGAGGAATCACCATTGGGGGACATAACATCAATAACATTACATATAAAGATGATACAGTATTGATTGCAGACAATCAGCAGGATCTGCAACATTTGGTAGATGCAGTTGTTGTACACAGTGAACAACTAGGGTTAGAATTAAATTGTACGAAGACACTGATTATGGTCATAACTAGGAAGAAAGAAATACCACAATGTAATATACAGGTAAATGTGAATATTCTTAAACAAGTGAATCAGCACAAATATCTCAGAAATGTCATCTGATGGAAGCTGCCTTAGAGAGATTAGAACAAGAATCGCCACGGTGAAGGCAGCCTTTTGCGAGATGAAAAACATGCTGACCAATAACAAGATCTATCTATTGCTATGAGAAAAAGAGTGTTGAAGTACTACATAGAACCTGTACTTTTGTATGGATTTGAAGCTTGGACAATGAGCAGTCAAGCTGAAAAACATCTGATGGCTGTGAAAATGTTTCTGAGGAAAGTGCAAAGAATACCATGGGCAGACAGAAAAACCATTGACCAAGTCCTACAATAAACAAATGAAAACCATAAACTGAATAGAGAAATTAGACGTAGGCAGTCACAATTTTTTGGACACATTATGAGAAAAAATAAATTGGAGAACTTGGTGACAACTGGCAAGATTGAGGGAAAAACAACAAGGGGAAGGCCGAGAAGTAAATACCTGGATGGCTTAGCCATGTAGTATGGCAGAGACAGGAACACAGAGCTGATCAATGACTCTGGATATCTTGTGAGATGGCAAAACATGACCGCCCACGTTTATCGGCACGGCACATGATGATGATGTTGATGATTCCTTGAGATATCAACTTGAAATGACAAACTCCATGAACTTTAATTCCAGTTGCTGACACACTCTTCATGTTGCAGAATGTGGCACATGAATTGACAGGACAGAAAGACATTTTCCAGTAAGGAATTTGAATAGACACATACTGCAGAAATGACTTTTAATTTAATTGTAATTAAATTTCTATTACAATATTAAACTGAGTATCATGTCTTGTTTACCCAGTGATGGCATTGCTATATAAATAGCAATGGCTTTTGCTACCTTTAACATTTATCCATTTTGTATGTTAAACAACAAACGAAGCACATTGTCTTTATCAATCATATGTCCAGTTTACAAATTATGCTACTGATATTGTGGGCAATTTCTGATGTGTAGGTTTGACTGGGCAATTTGAAAAATTACATAAACGAAATGGTACAAGACAACTTACACAAAGGACAAAGATTCTATGTCTGCTCAATATTCTGTTGCATCAAAGACATGGACAACTCATCATCAGGTGCCCTGCCAACTGTCGTAGGCATTCATGTCTCGACACAGATCATGATCTAGTGTTCTGGATCAACTTTGCTGATGATATTCCTCCATCCCACCGTCTCAGTCCATTCAGCATCATTATTCTGTCTGCCTCTGTTGTCACTGATCTTTCCAGTTGTCACAATTTATCCAATACCTCTTTTCTCAACATACAACAAAAGAATGCTGTTATAGACAACCTATATAAGACAAAACTAAATTATGGTCATGTTACAATTATATTTTCAAATCTTCCAATCTGTGACACTAGCCACCATTGTATAACCACTTAGCAGCTGGAAGTCAAACTGGCAACTAATTTTACACAATACCAAAAGAACTTAGTAAATCAGTTCTACAGGCGCTGGCAATTTTTCGCTTACCTTCCACGAAGTCAGTGAGGATACATGACATTTCGGTAGGGTATTCCACACTCTCATCAGGCACCAGAATCTTGTATAGTTCATTCATCTCACTAATATCAGGAAGTCCACCATCTTTGCCTGGGGGAATTGGATATACCCTTTTCATAACGGTGGTATGATTCTGTGGAATGACGAGTTTAAAATAAAGATGAGTACCATGGTACTGTCTGTGATTTGTTTGTTTGTGTGTTGGCTTGCTTTCAATTCTAGCATAGTTCACATGTGTGCTAAAACTTCTAGTGCACAGGACTGATTTTTGTGTGTATATTAGCCTTCCCTATTACAAGTGTCCCTCACCATCGTGCAAACCCACTCCTACTTTAGAGTTACTTGTAATTTAGTCCCCAAATCAAGGACAAGAAGTCAACATTTTAGTCCAACTTATTGGTGTAGAGGTGGAACCCTCCTCAGTTTCAGCACACCGGGTGTTTAAGAATAAGTTCTGTTACCCAGGCTGACCACTGTCTGTGATGAGTTGTCTGCTGCAAGCTTGTTGCAGGGTTCCTTGAGCTGTTTGAAATGTAACTTTCTTTCTCAATCAACACCATGAATGATTGGCTATTCTTCCTGTGTATCAATACAAGTGCCATGATTCTTCCTGTGTATCAATACAAGTGCCATGATTCTTCCCGTGTATCAATACAAGTGTCATGATTCTTCCCGTGTATCAATACAAGTGTCATGATTCTTCCTGTGTATCAATACAAGTGCCATGATTCTTCCTGTGTATCAATATAAGTGCCATGATTCTTCCTGTGTATCAATTCAAGTGTTGTGTGTGATTGACTATTATTCCTGCGTATCAATACAAGTGCCTCACTCACTCACTTTCTCTCTCATACACCCCCCCCCCCCCCCCCCACTGGAACACTTCACATCTGTAGAAAGACCCGATGGCCCCTGGAGTGTTAGCCAGATTGGGGACCTTGTCTGTGAATAGGCTGCATCACAAAGAGGTGCCCCAAAGTCTTAGCTAGTATGAAACCTGAGCCATGCTTCTTCAGGAACTTGATGAACATGTATGATTTTCAAGAACCTGATCTGAAGCATACATCTTTGGGAACCTGACCTAAAGCATACATCTTTGTGAATCAAATCTGAAGCATACATCTTTGGGGACCAGATCTGAAGCATACATCTTTGGCAATGACTATCTAATCATCTGTCGTGTGATATTTTTAATGAAAATTTCTTAAAATACTGTGAACCAACAAGAAGAAAAATACTTGTTTTCAGCTAACATATAAAACATCAAATATGACATGATTTTGTTATGTCCACGTAGCTTAAGAAACATAACATACACATATCTTTTATTTTTATATAACTTCTAAAACATCTAACTAACACATACACGTTTCTGTTGCTTCCAAGTAGTGCCAGCTGCACACATCTGTTTTAGTGAATTTGATGACACCCTAAGGCACCTGACGCAACTGCCTACCATCCTCACTGTGGCAGCCATCTTACCCTGAGGAAAATTAATTTAATCATTTATAAGATTTCCCCATCATGCGCACACTACTTCTGCTCTCACTCTGATTAAACAATCAATTAACACTCAAGACATATTAATGTGTTTCTCTCAGTAGATGCAGAGTGCAGAAATGTTGTATGTATAGATGTTCATTAAAGAAATGTTGATTGTAGATATGTTGAATGTAGAGATGTTAAAATGGGAGATGTTGAATGTAGAGATGTTAGATTGGGAGATGTTGAATGTAGAGATGCTGAACTTGGGTATGAATGTAGAGATGAACTTAAAAATACTGAATGTAATGTAAAGATGCTAAATTAAGGAAAATACAGGATACTGCAGCGACTAGCCTTCATCAGCAAACAAATACATAACACAAAACACGACTTATAATCACAGAAAAGACACTACAGTAACTATATTAAGGCATAAGAACGGGATAAGAAGAATTAAAAGATGGAGAAAAAAAATGAGAACAATTAAGAGAAAATGAAACATTGAAAAAAAAATGTGCTACTTATTTTCTTTTGTATGTTTGCTCTAATAGGCCACACGTGTACCACTAAATTTGCTTTGCCCATCACAAACAAGCTGAGCAGAATGGTAAATAATTATTAAGATAGTTGTATATCCTTTACAGGACATCACAGCCGACCTCAGCATTTTTTGGCCGTTTGTAATTTCTTGGCAAGTTTATGTTCAGTAGTTTGCCATTGCTTTCTGAACGACTGGCACTCATACCATTTAAAACTAATGTCAGGCGTCTGCTTCCAAATCGCCCGCAGCTGTGTTTCGAATGCGGTATGCGGGATTACGAATTGTGTCTGTAACCCCTTCACCACAGAACTAAATAGAAAGTGTATATATTTGTTCTCATTCTATTGAGTACAAATCTGCCCAGTGTTTTCCTGACTTTTTACATTTTAAGTGAAAATAATGTGCTTCAAGATATGATGCTATAATTATATTCTGACAGTAGTGAGTTCCAGAACTCAGATATGCTGATGACACAGTTCTCCTTTCAAATACTGCTAAAGGATTAGACGAGCTGATCCTGTCTATGCAGAGACAGTGAAAGTCAAAATCTTTTTCTGAACTTGGGCAAAACAAAAATAATGCCCATAGATAAAACTGCATTCTAACCAAAGATCACAATCAACAACGAAGAAATGTAAAATGTCACAAACTTTAATATCTTGCCTCCATGATCAGCAACAATGAGGACTCTTCACAAGAAATTAGACACAGGATGGCCGTAGTAATACAGAGATTGACCTTTAGCACACCAGCAAACAAGTAAAAATAGTTTTTGACAAAACGCATCCTTTTCCTTCTTCTGCGTTGGTCCAGAATGTTTTTTCTCATTCACAACTGTGTTGTGTCTGTTTACAGCAGAGCTGCGATATTTGCACCTTTTGGCCGAAACATCCAACTTCTTCATTGGCACCTTGCCGCCTTGACAGACGATAGTTTGTGCTTTAAAAAGGCATAATAACTTTTACCTATGGCGGTAGCGAATGTCACTGATAAGGCCAATTTGCGCTGTAAATGTCCATAGCACAAAGCCTGGGCTAAAATATAGAGATCAACTTCTTCAGGCATTTGTTAACTGGGTGACCTTCCCGGGAATGCATTCTTCTTGTGGTAACATATGGATGTCATGTCATGGACAATTTCACAATCACTAAAAAAGAACTTGGGACTTTTGGGCTCAAATGCTACAAAAGTGTATCATGAAGCAAGAAGGAAAAAAAAAAATACTGAAATTTTATCAGATCTGAACATCAAAGAACATTGGCTCTTAAACAGTGTTATGTCTCTGACACTGAAATACTTTGACCATATTAAATTTCACAGATGCTTGGAAAGAACAGTGATGGAAGGCAAGGTTCCTGGTAGAACAGACAGATGTCAATCAGCATGAAACATAGCAGAGAAATTGGTGCATGAGGCAAGAGAAAGGCCAGAGAATGAGAGGCTTTTTGACATACCATGATGAAAGCAACTTTGTGCAAAGGACCTGCTACATGAGAAGTATTGAGTAGCAGTTCTTGTGATATTTGTAAAGAAAAGTGATTTATCATTATTCACTTAATTTAACTGGATTATACGCACATAATGAAGAGAATTTGCCTTGATAAGTGAAAATTTTGAATCATTTTAACCATTTTTGTTTCAACAAGTGTTAAATAATATTATTTGAATGCATTTTTCCCCAAACAAACCTTTGAGAACAAAATTTTAAGACGCATCTTTGGACCCATTAGGGATACACAAAGTGGAGAGTGGAAAAGAAGAAGTAACAAAGACATTTATGATTTGTTTAAGTCCCCGCTAATCACTGGTATCATGAAGGCTAATAGACTACAATGGCTGGGGCATATAGAAAGAATGGAAGATAATAGGGAAACAAAACTCGCTTACACTCAGGAAATAAATGACCGTAGACCCCGAGGTAGACCAAGAAGGCGGTGGAGAGATAATATACATACAGACCTACAAGCACTTGGAATCAACGACTGGCAAGAGAAGGTCCACCAGAGAGACGAATGGAGACAGATTGTATTTGCAGCAAAGAACCTCAATGGCTCGGAATGCTGAAGAAGAAGAAGAAGAAGAAGATTTTTCCCCAAACTATAGTTAAAACATCAATACAGTAGTTTCTTCCCCCTTTGCAACCCCCTATAATTTGATATATGTGTGTGCTACCTAAGCAACAACTTTCAAGTTATAACTGAGACAACCCCTACTTCCCATTCACCCCCATCCATTTTTGTTTGGCACTGACTCAGCTAATAAAAACATCGTCGGTATCTGTGAAAGTATATTCAGCAAGTAGCCACTCTCCGTGGCAAAGAGGTTAAGGATGTTGTTCATAATCCCGTATAACCCACGTAAGAAAACACAGCTGCGTGAGATTCGGCAGCGGATCATGTTGCGCTGGTTACTCACGGAGGTATGTGAGCCGGTCATTCAGAAACAATGGCAAACTACTGAATGTAAAAACTTGCCAAGACATCAACAGCAGCTGAAAAATGATATGGGGGGGGGGGGGGGGTCAGGTGGTGCAAACTCGCCAAGTTAGCAAGTGATTGT
Organism: Cepaea nemoralis; assembly: GCA_014155875.1. Classification (NCBI taxonomy): domain Eukaryota; kingdom Metazoa; phylum Mollusca; class Gastropoda; order Stylommatophora; family Helicidae; genus Cepaea; species Cepaea nemoralis. The sequence goes on from JACEFZ010004738.1 coordinate 715,417, forward strand.
GCCATGATTGCTGATGACTGTTTCCCTTTGTTTCTTTTTAATGGATTTTGTCTGCCAGTAATTCCTTACAAGCTTAATCTCGTTGCTTAGAAGGGCTTGATACCATTGGGTTGCTGTTGTTTTCAAGATCTATCATCTTCCCACAAGACTTGATTTTCCTAATCACACTCCTACTTCCCATTTCCCACCATCCATTTTTGTTTGGCACTGAATCGGCTAGCCGGCTCACCTGGCCTAGGGGTGTAACGTCTTTCTCCGTGATACCGTATACTCTCATGAGTGGCGTGAAATATGGCGAGAATCTGTCGGGGTTCTGGCCGCTGCAGTAACTTACGGGGTATGTGAGCCGGTCGCTCAGAAAGCAATGGCAAACTACTGAGCGTAGGCCGTAATCTTGCCAAGAAATCAACAATCAGCTGAAAGATGCTGATGTTGACAGCGATATCCTGTAAAGGATATGTGAGAAAAAAAAACTGAATCGGCTAATTATTAAAAATTGTCAGTGACAGTGACAGAATTCAGTAAAGTGAGGCAAACTCAAAACTGGCAATTAATTGTGTCATGATCGCTGATGACCGTTTCTCTTTGTTTCTTTTTAATGGAGCTTGACTGCCAATAATTCCTTAAAATCTTAATATCGTCGCTTAGAAGTGCTTGATACCGTTGCATTGTTTTCAAGATCTATCATCTATTTGATTTTGCGAACGAATCAGTCGGTCAGTCACTGTGGCCCGAAACGAAATGTATTCTTTTGTCTTTGGGTAGCACTAACAATATATCATAATTATAATAATTAAGTACTTAACTGCACAATTAACAAGTCCGTATAATAGTAATACTAACACTATTCGAATACGGCCGACTAAGTGTCTGTTGACCAAGTTAAACTACCTTGAAATTATAGAATACGAGACAAACAATCAGACTTCTCAATTGTTTCACTCAAAGACAGCTCAGGTCACAGCGCCGCACTTTTCCGGAAGTTTATGTTTTATAAAGTTCATACTTATAAACGTAAAAACGTCTAATTTAAAGTAACGAAACAAAATTGCTTTTACATAAGTGAAGGGAGATGTGAGATTAAGTGTTGATAACACGGGGAACCGTGGATGCCTGAGATATCATAGGCGAGAAATAATTGAAAATACACATTCATAAAATAGAAAGGAACAGAAGCATATATTCGAGACAACTCTAGGCAACAGATTTATCGCTGGCTGCAGACATCCGATCCGCGACTGCCTCATGTACCCCCCAGATATCATCATCATCATCATCATCATCATCATCATCATCATCATCATCATCATCATCATCAAGTGCCATGCCGACTGGCTTAGGCGTTCATGACTCCACAGATTTTCTGGATCGACTCTGCTGACGATATTCTTCCATGCTAACGTCAAAATCCATCCAGCATAATTTCTCTCGGTCTGCCTCTGTCTCTCTTCCCCTCGATCTATCCAGTTGTCATAATGTTCTCCAATAAGAACTGTTTTCTTTTGGTCATCAACTTTAAGATTTCTCCAGTAATCTATTTTAATTTTTATTTTTTCGTGTAATAAGATGAGATACCTCGACAAACATTTTTGCGACTAACAAGATCAGCCATTGAAAAGGCAGGGGCAGACATATTTCTAGATGGGCAGAGATAGAGGCGTAGAGCCAAACTGACATTTCTAGATGGGCAGATATGGTAGCGTAGAGGTAGGCTGATATTTCTAGATGGGTAGAGAGGCTGACGAAGAGATAGACTGAGATTTCTAGATGGGTAGAGATGGTGGCGGAGAGGTAGACTGAGATTTCTAGATGGGCAGAGATGGTGGTGGAGAGGTAGACTGAGATTTCTAGATGTGCAGAGACGGTGGTGGAGAGGTAGACTGAGATTTCTAGATGTGCAGAGATGGTGGTGGAGAGGTAGACTGAGATTTCTAGATGTGCAGAGATGGTGGTGGAGAGGTAGACTGAGATTTCTAGATGGGCAGAGATGGTGGTGGAGAGGTAGACTGAGATTTCTAGATGTGCAGAGATGGTGGTGGAGAGGTAGACTGAGATTTCTAAATGGGTAGAGACGGTGGTGGAGAGGTAGACTGAGATTTCTAGATGTGCAGAGATGGTGGTGGAGAGGTAGACTGAGATTTCTAGATGGGTAGAGACGGTGGTGGAGAGGTAGACTGAGATTTCTAGATGGGTAGAGACGGTGGTGGAGAGGTAGACTGAGATTTCTAGATGTGCAGAGAAGGTGGTGGAGAGGTAGACTGAGATTTCTAGATGGGTAGAGACGGTGGTGGAGAGGTAGACTGAGATTTCTAGATGTGCAGAGATGGTGGTGGAGAGGTAAACTGAGATTTCTAGATGGGCAGAGATGGTGGTGGAGAGGTAGACTGAGATTTCTAGATGGGAAGAGACGGTGGTGGAGAGGTAGACTGAGATTTCTAGATGGGCAGGAGAGGCGGTGGTGGAGAGGTAGGCTGAGATTTCTAGATGGGAAGAGACGGTGGTGGAGAGGTAGACTGAGATTTCTAGATGGGAAGAGACGGTGGTGGAGAGGTAGACTGAGATTTCTAGATGGGAAGGGACGGTGGCGGAGAGGTAGACTGAGATTTCTAGATGGGCAGGGACGGTGGTGGAGAGGTAGACTGAGATTTCTAGATGGGTAGAGACGGTGGTGGAGAGGTAGACTGAGATTTCTAGATGTGCAGAGAAGGTGGTGGAGAGGTAGACTGAGATTTCTAGATGGGTAGAGACGGTAGTGGAGAGGTAGACTGAGATTTCTAGATGTGCAGAGATGGTGGTGGAGAGGTAAACTGAGATTTCTAGATGGGCAGAGATGGTGGTGGAGAGGTAGACTGAGATTTCTAGATGGGAAGAGACGGTGGTGGAGAGGTAGACTGAGATTTCTAGATGGGCAGGAGAGGCGGTGGTGGAGAGGTAGGCTGAGATTTCTAGATGGGAAGAGACGGTGGTGGAGAGGTAGACTGAGATTTCTAGATGGGAAGGGACGGTGGCGGAGAGGTAGACTGAGATTTCTAGATGGGCAGGGACGGTGGTGGAGAGGTAGACTGAGATTTCTAGATGGGCAAGAGAGGCGGTGGTGGAGAGGTAGACTGAGATTTCTAGATGGGCAGAGACGGTGGCAGAGAGGTAGACTGAGATTTCTAGATGGGCAGAGACGGTGGCAGAGAGGTAGACTGAGATTTCTAGATGGGCAGAGACGGTGGCGGAGAGGTAGACTGAGATTTCTAGATGGGCAGGGACGGTGGTGGAGAGGTAGACTGAGATTTCTAGATGGGCAGAGATGGTGGCGGAGAGGTAGACTGAGATTTCTAGATGGGCAGAGATGGTGGCGGAGAGGTAGACTGAGATTTCTAGATGGGCAGAGACGGTGGCATCGAGGAAGACTGAGATTTCTAGATGGGCAGAGACGGTGGTGGAGAGGTAGACTGAGATTTCTAGATGGGAAGAGACGGTGGCGGAGAGGTAGACTGAGATTTCTAGATGGACAGAGATGGTGGCGGAGAGGTAGACTGAGATTTCTAGATGGGAAGAGACGGTGGCGGAGAGGTAGACTGAGATTTCTAGATGGACAGAGATGGTGGCGGAGAGGTAGACTGAGTTTTCTAGATGGGAAGAGACGATGGCAGAGAGGTAGACTGAGATTTCTAGATGGACAGAGATGGTGGTGGAGAGATAGACTGAGATTTCTAGATGGGCAGAGATGGTGGCGGAGAGGTAGACTGAGATTTCTAGATGGGCAGAGACGGTGGCGGAGAGGTAGACTGAGATTTCTAGATGGGAAGGGACGGTGGCGGAGAGGTAGACTGAGATTTCTAGATGGGAAGAGACGGTGGTGGAGAGGTAGACTGAGATTTCTAGATGTGCAGAGACGGTGGCGGAGAGGTAGACTGAGATTTCTAGATGGGCAGAGACGGTGGTGGAGAGGTAGACTGAGATTTCTAGATGGGCAGAGATGGTGGTGGAGAGGTAGACTGAGATTTCTAGATGGGTAGAGATGGTGGTGGAGAGGTAGACTAGGATTTCTAGATGGGTAGAGATGGTGGCGGAGAGGTAGACTGAGATTTCTAGATGGGCAGAGACGGTGGCGGAGAGGTAGACTGAGATTTCTAGATGGGCAGAGACGGTGGCGGAGAGGTAGACTGAGATTTCTAGATGGGCAGAGATGGTGGCGGAGAAGTAGACTGAGATTTCTAGATATGCAGGGACGGTGGCATCGAGGAAGACTGAGATTTCTAGATGGGCAGGGACGGTGGCATCGAGGAAGACTGAGATTTCTAGATGGGCAGGGACGGTGGCATCGAGGAAGACTGAGATTTCTAGATGGGAAGGGACGGTGGCGGAGAGGTAGACTGAGATTTCTAGATGGGCAGGGACGGTGGCATCGAGGAAGACTGAGATTTCTAGATGGGCAGGGACGGTGGCATCGAGGAAGACTGAGATTTCTAGATGGGAAGGGACGGTGGCGGAGAGGTAGACTGAAATTTCTAGATGGGCAGGGACGGTGGCATCGTTGAAGACTGAGATTTCTAGATGGGCAGGGACGGTGGCATCGAGGAAGACTGAGATTTCTCTATGGGCAGGGACGGTGGCATCGAGGAAGACTGAGATTTCTAGATGGGCAGGGACGGTGGTGGAGAGGTAGACTGAGATTTCTAGATGGGCAGGGACGGTGGTGGAGAGGTAGACTGAGATTTCTAGATGGGTAAAGGCGTTGGCGTATAGGACGGCTGAGATTTCTAGATGGGCAGAGTCAGCGGCGTAGATAAATATCATTGGTGCAACTGATCCTGAACACAAGGGTCCGAATCTGTGAAAATGCAAGACTGGTAACGCCCTTCGCAGGGAACTTGTTGATTATGATAAAGATGGTATAAGTTGAGGTGATATTCGTGTGTCATGAAAGTGATCCTTAAAAACACACACAAACAAAATGTGTATATATTGCACTTAAAAGGTATATCTTTTGGACATTTACATCTACCAGGTTATGTGGCCATTTCCTTTTCTCACTACCTTTCCTGTCTGATAGTTTCCTCCGACCCAGCCTCGTTCATTGATTACCAACTATTTTTCACAATTATCTGGGAGGGAAAGACGACGCGTGAATACACTTGGCCACCTCCATCCATCCTTCAATCCATCATGTGCCATGCCGGTAAGCGTGGGCGGTCATGTTTTGCCATTTCACTCGATCACCAGAGTCGTGGATCAGCTCTGTGGCCACCTCACCGCATCAAATAGTTGAGTAGAATATATGAACATCTATACACCAAAGACAACATCTATCATAAGACTACCGCCAAATCTCACGAGGATGGGCCGATACTATAGTCTGTTTACTTTTGTCTGCCCCAATATAATTTTATAAAATTCCATATCTCAGTAACCAATTGAGGGAACATGATGAGATTTAGCATATAACCTTATCATTATGCCCACCCAACAAAATTTTTTTTTGTTCTGGAGATTGTACAGCAGATTTCAAAGTTTGTTTATATGCGGTATATAATTTACGGGTCAGAGATGAAGTGCACATTATTAAATGTATTACGTCTTCACACGAAAACATTAGCGTTGAATAGTTAATTTTTTCGTGGGACATGGGATTGGCCTCATGGCAAGAGCCTCGCGTAGTGGAATGGATCATTACTATAAAACAAGTTTATTAGAGAGAAATCACTAGTTTTTCACCAAAACATCAAAGAAATGTCGCGGCTTTAAGTGATTTAAGTTGCTTTTGGACCTATCAAAGACATATTCCTTGGGTGGGGGGGGGGGGGGTAAATATAAGATGGCAGGAAAACTTTCATAACGATGCAACAGAGTTTTCAAAATAATTGATCGTGAATGAAGGCATTCATTTCTGGACAAACTATAGATCCAAACTTGGGGAGACAATCCTGCCACTGCCGGGAATCGAACCTGGACCTTTATGTTAGCAAGCTGGCACCTAGTATTAACTGACTTAGTGTCGAGGGATAATATATCGCCAAATGTGACCTCCCATTCGAGCAGACGGCCTATATATCGCCTTACAGGGGTCATCGCGTTATTTGTTTTGTTTCGTGGTTACATATCCTATATGCAAGACGTCGCAGTCAACCCAAGGATTTTTTGCCTGTTGGTAATTTCTTAGCAAGTTTACGTTCAGTAGTTTGCCATTGCTTTCCGAACCACCGGTACTCATACCATTTGATAAAAACCAACGCAAGGCGGTCTGCTGCCAAATCGCTCGCAGCTGTGTTTTGAACGCAGGATGCAGGATTACGAATTGCTTCCGTAACACCTTCGCCACAGAAGTGGCCACAGAGCCGGCCATAAAGTGTGAGCGGTCATGTTTGGTGGCATCTTCCACAATTGTAATACTCAATAAATGGAAACTTACATTACAATACTTATTCATTTGATTGTGTTGCATGTTTGGTCCAAACATATTTAGTGTTTGGCACTGCATCATAGGGGAGTCTCCGTGGCGAAGTGGTCAAGCCGTCTGCTTCGCACTCTGAAGGTTGTGGGCTCAATTCCGGGATATGTCTTTCGGTTTCACGAGTGAATTTTCCCCCGGAGACTCCTGGGGGTCGTCGCTGGAGCTGTGGAGTTTGTGCTTTGTATGACGCTTTCGGCAGGCCACCCTGCAGAAGAGACCGAACCATGTGGGATTAAACCCGGTGCAATGAAGTAGGCTCTCTTGACTTTTAAGACTTTATTAAGTTTTCAGACGGCCGCGCAGTTGACAGCGAGCTCAGCTGGTGATGTCATGAGCCCTGTCGGAAGAAGGTTCGACGCCTGGGCTCGTGACTTGTCACAGTGAGGGAAAGACTTGCCGCCTCTTCCTCCTTGCTCCAGACCTAGGAAATGTGATGTCGCTATCATATCACAGACGCATGGCAGGCAGGAAACTCTACGCGACAAATTATACATCTACATATACATATACATATACATATACATATACATATACATATACATACAGATCTGACTTTAAACAGAGAGCGGCCACGAGGTCATTTTGGTGAGTAAATGCAAAGAATACCTTAGGCGGACAGAAAACCGAATGAGACAGTGCTTCAAAAAACAAACATGAAATCTCAAATTCTTTAAAGAAATTAGGCGTAGACAGACAAGATTTTGGCATCTTATGAGCAAACAGAACTGTGAAGCCTTCGTAACAAATGGCAATTTTGATGGGTAAAGAGCAAGGGGAAGACAAAGTGGTAAATACCTGGTTGACCTGGCTTCATGACATAATTGCGACAAGAACATTGACCATGTTCCTAGATTCTGGAAATCTTGTGAGATGGTGAACCATGGCTGGCGAGCTTATCGGCATGGCACGTGATAATGAATACACGGCGAATATTGTACTCAAGGTAAACATTCTGGTAATTAAATTAATACATGTAAACACAGAAGCAACAAACAACATACTGCACGATGTTTTGCCGGGCATATTTTGCCTCATCTCGTCAGGTGTACACAGCAGACGTGAATAAACGAAGAATACTTTGGCTGAAATACTAAATACATAGTGACTGATAATTGTAAATTTCAGCTAAAGTATTTCCATCTACCCACTTCACGATTGATGGTTAATGAATAAATAATGGGTGTTGATGTGTAGACTCCCTTCAGTGTAGCTATTTAGAGATATACAGATGTAATGGTTCTAACTCTAGTGACTTGTTGATGTTGTTGTTGTCTTCCAATTATGCCATTAGGCGTCACGGAGAGTGGTTATTGAAGTTCCGGCGCCTGTAACTAATACCTTTCCTCCAATTTGCTCCATGATCCATGAGCATGTTTATTGGATCAAGTAAATTCTCTACCGGTTTGCTAGGTTGCATAGGTTCCTTACCAACTTAATCCTTAACTGGCTTTTAAGGCTATTATTTTAATCCTGAATTTCAGCTTGGAGAAAACCTGCTTATATTGTCTTAAGGTCAAAGCAGGTATACATGAAGTATTTATAGATCCTGGTCCAAATGTTAAAAACAATTCTAGAACATGTTAAAAACAAATGTGTTTTCTATTCACAAGACAAATGGCATTAATCCTGTCTGAAAGACTGGGTCTTCTCATGAGTTCCAGATTTTTCTATACCTTTTAGCGCTGCAGACCTTGAAAATATATTCACTCTTATGAGTATGACGTCAAAATCATCTACTGCTGTCTATATGTGGATTCTCGGTGGCCTAGTGGTTAGTGCGCTTACCTACCCAGACAGTAGTCCGAATTCGAAACCCAGAGGAGGCAGATTTATATTTTTCGACCAGTATCACACAGGTCGCTTTTACTTCCCAAAACTTTTTCTGATACCTATTTTAGGCTGGGCCGACCCAAGAGTTCATGTTACTTTTTAACTGATTCAGTGCCGAAGAATAATATATCGCCAAAAGTCAGCTACCATTTGGACAGAAGGATGATAGATCGCCATACTAGGGTCATTACGTTACTTGTTTTGTTTGTGGTATCTTCCGCAATTTTAACTAATTCAATGCCGAAGAATAATATATTGCCAAATGTGACCTCCCTTTTGGACAGAAGGGCGATGTATCGCTAGGCTAAGGTCAGTGTGTTATTTGTTTTGTTTCGTGGCATCTTCCACAATGTCAAGGCTCAATGAATGGAAATATACCTGAAACTACGTGTTCATTTGATTGTGTACCATCTTAGGTCCAAAACTACTTTTTGCCTGGCACGGAATCAGTTAAAATCCGCATTGATGCGGGTTATAACCCAAGACCACCGAGCCGCCAAGCAAGCCTCTTGCCACTGAGCCATATCGGCTCTCATGAATATGCATGAATCTAGGGAAATGGCGAAAGATCGAGAGTCATTCCGGCCGGACATGGAGAGAGAGAGAGAGAGAGAGAGAGAGAGAGAGAGAGAGAGAGAGAGAGAGAGAGAGAGAGAGAGAGAGAGAGAGAGAGAGAGAGAGAGAGAGAGAGATGTTCTGCAAAGTGCCTGCTACATGATTACCTCTAATTCTGGCAATGACTTCTGTACAGCCTTCTCTACAAGACACTTGTAATGTAAAAGTAACAACTTTGATGTAGAGAAAGACGGGAAAATCTCGTCTGGCAACCGGCAAGCTGTACACAAATACAAGTTCTCGGGCAGGCGTGGTCTTCCTTATATCTGACAGCAGCGTTTGAAGAGTGATAGATCAGACGGACCGGATACATCACAAAGCAAGCCCTGTACAACCATTGGGATATGTTGTCGTTGTAACCGACAAATAACGCCATTGTCGGTCTGGCTGATGTGAAGACGAAATTGCAGCGGACTCAGATGACGTGTATTGTTATATTGTTATTGTTTTCTGTGTGGATGTGATAAACCAAGGGAAGAGCAATACTGCGTTGGTGTGGATGTCTTATTAAGATAATTAGTAATGGCGGTTGTCTCAGAAAACAAAGGTAGGTAAATGTTAATGTTCTACAAACTGAGTTTTGTAAATGGTAACTTTTGCAATGAATTAATTTACATCTTCTTAGGCGTCACCATTAAGTGATTTACGTGAGTGAGTGCGTGGGCGACACTGTGAGCTGTGAAATTCGCGGGGAAAGCTTTTACGTCTGTCCTGTATAGTGACCTGCATGTTCGGAACAATGGCTACTGGCTGTTGCTGAATTGACTGATTTGCCTTTTAGGTTCACGAGTGTATTTTTCAGGAGACTCCCGTGAGTCGGCGCTGAAGCTGCGGAATACGTGCTTTATGCGACACCTTCGGCGGGTCGCCCTGCGGTAAAAGACCGAGCCATGTGAGAAAACCCGGGTTAATGAGGTCTTTCTGGTGACTATCGACGATGAACTGTGGATGAATTTTGTGTTGGCATTTTGGCGGCGGCATTATGCACAGTGTACCTGTGCGGGCTGTTGGATTGCCGAGACTCCTGCCAATTCCAATTGTCACATTTGACAGTGGGGAGCATTTTGTGTGATATTCACTGGCACAGGACCGTAACATAATGGGGACGACCCAGTGCCGTGAAGTTGGAACCTCGACTAATTAACCAACTAACTAAGTGATTTACGTACGATACGGTGTCTTGTCGATCTGCAGCCCAGTACACTGGATTGTGATACAGCATCATTAGGATCTGATTTATCTATCAGACCACTTGTTTCTAGAATGACATTGTCAATTGGTTTCTGTCCGTGCACGGCATTCTTTGTGTGTCAGTTGTTACAGTTGACTATGAAAGTTATAGCAGTAAGTAAAGCAATAACATGGCTCGAGACATAGACCTTCACTCGGGCATATTCCCTTAGTGACTCAATGAGTATGCTCAGGAAAATAGCGATGGGTTGTGGGCCCGAAGACAGTGGTTGTTGTCTTTGGAGCGGTCACAGCTAACAAAGAATTGTTTCAGTTTCGTGCAAGGCCACGCGGGTGTACACGGGAATGAGCAGGCTGACAGGCTTGCAGGTAAGGCTACTGTGGAGTGCGGACGAGCTGTGGACCAGGCTGATATACTGAATGCTCTACGATAAGTAAGGTTGTTTGCTAGAACCGAGTGATGACTGTGAATCTACAACCATGGTCAGACTGCGAGAACAGCAAGTTAAAAGGTGTGGCCAGACACGAGCATTCTGCAGGAAGGCAAAAGATTAATAAGCCAACACAGAACTGGTGTCGTGAACCGCTACACCACGCTGCGGGATTTACCGAGAAGGGGATCCCAGCACTTATGGACTGAATGGTTCGATGTGCAATGAGGTTGATGTGTCGACTGACTGACTGACTGACTGACTGACTGACTGACTGACAGGTGTAATCTTACTATTCGTTGTCTGTTGTCACAGGTGTCTTATTCTTATTATTTGTTATTTGTTGTTGCAGGTGTCATAATCTTACAATTTGTTGTCTGTTGTTACATGTGTCTTAATCTTACCATTTGTTGTCTGTTGTTGCAGGTGTCCTAATCTTACCATTTGTTGTCTGTTGTTACAGGTTTCTTAATCCTACAATTTGTTGTCTGTTGTTACAGGTGTCTTAATCTTACAATTTGTTGTCTGTTGTTACAGGTGTCCTAATCTTACAATTTGTTGTCTATTGTTACAGGTGTCTTAATCTCAACATTTGTTGTCTGTTGTTACAGGTGTCTTAATCTTACAATTTGTTGTCTGTTGTTACAGGTGTCCTAATCTTTCAATTTGTTGTCTGTTGTTACAGGTGTCTTAATCCTACAATTTGTTGTCTGTTGTTACAGGTGTCTTAATCTTACAATTTGTTGTCTGTTGTTACAGGTGTCCTAATCTTACAATTTGTTGTCTGTCGTTACAGGTGTCTTAATCTCACCATTTGTTGTCTTTTGTTACAGGTGTCTTAATCTTACAATTTGTTGTCTGTTGTTACTGGTGTCCTAATCTTACAATTTGTTGTCTGTTGTTACAGGTGTCTTAATCTCACCATTTGTTGTCTTTTGTTACAGGTGTCTTAATCTTACAATTTGTTGTCTGTTGTTACAGGTGTCCTAATCTTTCAATTTGTTGTCTGTTGTTACAGGTGTCCTAATCTCACCATTTGTTGTCTGTTGTTACAGGTGCTTGGATACTTTCCCCTTACTGTTTCTGTGCAGATAGATCCTGGTGTAAGTCATGTATTATTGTGGAACACGCTTAATCGCAAACACCATCGCCATCATCAACATCGTCGCCATTGTCATTGATATAATAATCGCCATGACAATCTTCATCATTATAGTGATCACCATCATCATCACCGCTATCATCATCATCATCATCATCACCACCATCATCAACGTCATAATCATGGTAATCACGATCGTCATCACCATCATCATCATTATCATCATTGCCATCGTCATAATTAATATTTGCAACCGTTCCTTGATCTTATCTTGCCCGTTCCTCTTCACCATATTCATCATCGGCATCATCATTATCATCATGATAATCTGTATTCTAGCCCCGCCATCATCATCATAATCATTCACATCAGTATCGACACCCACTTCGGCATCTTCACACTCCTGTCCCCATAATTATCAAAAGTCAAGTGTGACGACAATGATGATGACGACGCCGATGATGATGATATAGTTAGTCAAATGTTTTAATGAGATCGTGCCCTTCACGAGGTAGCGTGTCAGATCAACTTATAAAGGGACATTCCACCACATGTTAACACACAGATTACAAGAAATGACTTTTACAAATACTGTAATGGAATACAGTTTATATAGATTACTGGATGTTAGCATGGTCGAATTGAAACGAGCGCATGCTCTTAAACTTCCGGTGCGCTGATGCCGTGGTAGTGGGTTCAACCTCTATATCGATCAGTTGGACTAAAATGTTGACTCCTTGTCCTTGACTCGGTGACGTAAATTACAAGTGCCTGAGCAGTCGGAGTGGGTTCGCCTGATGGCGAGGAACACTGGTAATAGGGAAAGCCAACACACACACGCAAAACTCAACCAAGTATGGACTACGTTCAAGTTCAAAGCGAGCGGGGGTGGGGGGGGCATATTTTACTTAATCAGTCTAAACTACTGGAGACACTCTAAATGGGCTATGGTAAATTTGGAGCGATTTTTGAGCCATCCCAAATGGTGTGTGGTTTGTTAAGAATTACAACCCACCGCGCTGAATACATAAAAACAGTGGTTCTCAACCTTTTTTGGCCCATGCACCCCTTCACCATATATTCACACAGCATCATTCCCCACCCCCCCCCCCCTTTCGTATTTCCTCCCTATAAATTCTTATTTCCCCCCCCCCCCCCCCCCCGGGAGGGAGAAAATATAAAATGATCGGTTCTTGCATTAACGCAATTTTGAAATAATATTAATCCCCCCCCCCCCCCAACCGGAAACCCTAAAATTCACCCCTGGGGGTGGGGGGGGGGGTGGATGTTCCCACCGGTTGAGAACCACTGCATTAAAACAATATTTAATACTCACCCTATTCATACATATTTAAATTTGCTTTGATCTCGAGCGTAGTTTATACATATTAAATTCGCTTTGATCTCGAGCGTAGTTTATACATATTAAATTTGCTTTGATCTCCAGCGTAGTTTATACATATTAAATTCGCTTTGATCTCCAGCGTAGTTTATACATATTCAATTTGCTTTGATCTCCAGCGTAGTTTATACATATTAAATTTGCTTTGATCTCCAGCGTAGTTTATACATATTAAATTCGCTTTGATCTCCAGCGTAGTTTATACATATTCAATTTGCTTTGATCTCCAGCGTAGTTTATACATATTAAATTTGCTTTGATCTCCAGCGTAGTTTATACATATTAAATTTGCTTTGATCTCCAGCGTAGTTTATACATATTAAATTTGCTTTGATCTCCAGCGTAGTTTATACATATTAAATTTGCTTTGATCTCCAGCGTAGTTTATACATATTAAATTTGCTTTGATCTCCAGCGTAGTTTATACATATTAAATTTGCTTTGATCTCCAGCGTAGTTTATACATATTAAATTTGCTTTGATCTCCAGCGTAGTTTATACATATTAAATTTGCTTTGATCTCCAGCGTAGTTTATACATATTAAATTTGCTTTGATCTCCAGCGTAGTTTATACATATTCAATTTGCTTTGATCTCCAGCGTAGTTTATACATATTAAATTTGCTTTGATCTCCAGCGTAGTTTATACATATTAAATTTACTTTGATCTCCAGCGTAGTTTATACATATTAAATTTACTTTGATCTCCAGCGTAGTTTATACATATTAAATTTACTTTGATCTCCAGCGTAGTTTATACACATTAAATTTACTTTGATCTCCAGCGTAGTTTATACACATTAAATTTACTTTGATCTCCAGTGTAGTTCACATACTACTACCACAATTGGCTACTACTGGTGAGCACACTAGACTGATTTCTGAGTTACTTGTAATTTACCTTCCTAAGTCAAGGACGAGAAGTCATTATTTCTGTCTAAATGGCCAGCGAGCAGAACCAACCCACTACCCAGCGGTCGGAAGAGAAACCTTAAGTGTTTTAAACCTCTCGGTAACGCCGACCTCCACTGAGGTGGCTGATTATGGTTGACCCCGCCACAGTAAAACACATAACTTGTGTTATCACTTTAGTAAAATTCTATTATAAATAGTGAACTGGAAAGAAATATCAACTATGATATGAAATTCAAAATATAAATTCATTTCTATCCCATAAAACTTGCTGATGTTTAAGCAGACGTGACCTGCAGTCATAGATTGCTCGTTTATAATATAATAAAGGTTGATTTGGCTAAGAAGAAGAAAGTTAGTTGCATATCCTGCAGTCAACCCCAGCATTTTTTGCTGTGTGATCTCTTAGAAAGTTTACTTTCAGTAGTCAGCCATTGCTTTCTGAAAGATCGACACCCATACCATTTCGTAAACAAACCAACGCAAGGCGGTCTGTCTGCCAAATCTCCCGCAGCTGTGTTTTGAACGCGGTATGCGGAATTAGGAACTGCGTCCGTAACGCCTTCGCCACGGAGCTTGCAGGAGAAAGAAAAGAAGACAACATAGTTAACAACGTCAGCCTCTTCATCAAATAAAATCTCCGTGAGTCTATCCATTCGCCCGTCCACGCACGCACGCACGCACGCACGCACGCACCCACCCACACCCACCCATACATCCATCCATCTGTCTATCTGTCTGTCTGTCTGTCTGCCTGCCTGCCTGCCTGCCTGCCTGCCTGTCTGTCTGTCTGTCTGTCTGTCTGTCTGTCTGTCTGTCTGTCTGTCTGTCTGTCTGTCTGTCTGTCTGTCTGTCTGGCTGGCTGGCTGGCTGGCTGGCTGGCTGGCTGTCAACTTCCTAGGGGCCAGGACTCTGAGCTGGATTTTATAATACACAAAAATCTACGCTATGCAGATAACACAGAAAGCTGAAGGTCCAACAAATTTACTACTGTAAGACACTGTGGAGAGCGCAGAAAAGGCACTTTCCTTGAATATCAGGACAATAAAATAATTGTTATTTTAAAGAAAAAGAAACCAACAGAATGTGATTTAACAATAGAAGTAACACTGCTTTACCAAGTTTATAAATTCAAGTATTTGGGACAATCATCACGTCAGATGGAAGACACGTGAACAGAATGAGGGCAGAATAGGCCAAGCAAAGGCTGCATTTCAGAACATTAATAATGTCTTATGCAAAAATCATTGTCATTGAATGTCAACAAGAGATTACTTAAATGTTATACAGAACCTGTTTTACTGTATAGTAGTGAGTTACGAGATGAGAATTGAACATATTAGGAAGAGCCTAGAGGACAACACAGATGTAGTTTCTGAGACGCGTGTTGTCCATACCTAGGACTGCCAGATTTACTGACGAGTGCCAGGAAAAGACTAATGGAAGTTGAATATCGTATACAAATAGAAGAAGAAGAGAAACTGCGTTTTTTAATCATGCTATGAGAAGACAGGCATTGGAAAACACCGCGGGAATTGTAAACATCAGCGGTAAAAATAGGCAGGGGCTGACTCAGAGAAATTATGCTGGAAGGACTGCGGCGTTGACATGGAGTATTATCATTAATATAAACACAGAATTTGTTGCATATCCTTTATAGGACGTATCAGTCGACCCCATCATTTTTTGGCTGTTAGTGATTCCTGGTAAAGTATATGTTCAGTAGTTTGCTATTGCTTTCTGAACGACCGGCACATATACCATTTCATTTTAAAAAAAACCAACACAGCTGTGTTTCGAACGCGGGTATGCGGGATTATGAATTGCGTTCTTAACCCCATCGCAACAGAGCCATTAATATAATTGATCCAAAATACCAGGGGTCGATATTTGTGGGGATGCATGAACGCCTACGCCAGTTGGCAGAGCACATGGTGGTGATAGTAAACTTACTTAACTACCTATCTATATTCATTTATCCACATAACCCTACTATCTGTCTGCCCTCCTGCCAGTCTGTCTTCCTGTCCGGCACCCGTGCGTCCGTCTGCCCGGTGTGTCTGTCTGTATGTCCCTCTCTCTTTCTGTCTTTAATAATTTTAAAAGCTTGGCTAATTTAAAAATCCTTTGCAGTGTCCATCAACGACGTCTGGGGAAAGGACATCGACGACAAAGTCAACGTTGGTGGCGGTGTTACTCCAATATTTGGCCTCTCAACAGAAGACTCGGCTCTGCTGGCCGCTCTGCTGACTGCTCTGGCCATATTCCTCTTCCTGCTCTTCCTTCTGCTGTGCCTGCTCTGCCCTTGTGGCCTCTGCTGTGGAAAGCTGTGTCCTTGTTGTTTCAAAGCAAAAAAGAGGTACGTCACCAGTCTAGCTACTCACCTACTACCCCCCCCCCCAAAAAAAAACGCTGTTATCTACTGCCTATGGTATCTTACTGTGTCGGACAGGAGAGTCTTGATCCTGAGGAATTAAGGCCCACTGGCTAGTGCAGTCGCCGCGAATTGTGCAGGTTAGGGCTATATTTCCCCCTCTCCCCACCTCCCACCTTTTCCCGCATATCCTATTACAGGACATCGCTGTCAACACCAGCATTTTACCGCTATTTTTGATTTCTTGGCAAGATTACGTTCAGTAGTTTGCCATTGATTTCTGAACAGCCGGCTCACATACCCCGTAAGTAACGGGCACGGCGAAAACCGCTACCGATTCTCGGGCAGCCGCATTTGCTCACGTGAATAAACGAGATTACGGAGAAAGTCGCTAACCCCTTGGTCAGGGAGACACCCTTCTTCTCCCCCCCCCCCCTCCCCCCTGCTAGAAAAATAAATCCACACCTAACCGAGGATTCTTCTTCTTCTTCTTCTTCTTCGTTCATCCGGAGTTTTTTTTTTGGATGTGATTGCGTTGTGCCTGTTTACAGCAGAGCTGCGTTCTTGCGCCGTTAGGCCGACACATCCGACTTCTGCGGGCATTTGTTGACCGGGTTAACCTTCCCGGGGGTTTCTTAGGACGCTTGACTCTCACTGTTGTGGTGTTATCCCCCATCCCAGCTGGTCCATATAGAACAGCCAAAGATCCTGGTCAGCCCTCAAGGGAAGGCAGGGGCAGACCATGGGCATTCCCCGCCATCCAAGGAGGCTTCCATACTTGCAGAGCCGATACATAGCGCTCTGGTACTGGGCTCACCCAAGGAATCGTCACGTCCTGCACATGGCTGCTTAGCCTCACTTCCGTATATTGGGCCTTCCGTTCACCATAGGCTGTTCTTCCGGAAACCAGAAGTATGCAGTCTGCAGATGACATCCACACAGTGAGCTTTCGATTCGGACTTTCCATGTAATGGATTTGCTATCCAAGCAATATTCCATATTCGTGCCACTAGGACACTTTTCCACCTTTTATGAAGTCCCACACAGTGGGCTTTTGATTCGGACTTTCCACGTAATGGATTTGCTATCCAAGCAATATTCCATTTCGTGCCACTAGGACACTTTTCCACCTTTTATGAAGCCCACACAGCGAGCTTTCGATTTGGACTTTCCACATAATGGATTTGCTATCCAAGCAATATTCCATTTCATGCCTCTGGGTCTTCATGCACCTTTAAATGTCAACCTGTATGTAGTTAAAGTAAGCTGCGGTCAACTTGAGCTTGTTGATATCTCCATAGAGCTTGTCCTCAAATGAAGCAGGTGTGGGCCAAAATATCTTTCTCTGTTCTGCATACGTTGGGCAATCCTGCAGCAAATGTTTTGCTGTCATTTTTCCAGTTCGACAATTTCATTCATCGGTATCTCCTATCTTTAGTTTATTGAACAAGTGGTATTTCAGCCTGTTATGTCCTGTGCAGAGTCTGAAGATTGCTACTTGTTCTCTTCGGTCGAGTTTGTAATATGCATCATCCTTCTGATGGCCTGGATGCTCTGATTCCCATTTGGTTCTATAGGTGCTTTTTATCAACCTCTTTGCCTCATTATAGGTTATGTCTATGTTAGGCTGTGGTAGTCGTCCGCCCTCTTTTGCCAGTCTGTCAGCCTCTTCGTTTCCAGGTATACTGCGAATGTGATGGGATCCACTGTATTACAACTTTTTTGGATTTCTGGCATAGACCATGGAGTGCTGCTCTTAGGTCAGTTAGTTCTGAGCTGTTATTGCTCTTCAGTATTGAGACAGCTGACTTTGCATCTGTGAAGATAGCTATTTGCTTCTCTTTATTTTCCTCCATCAGGAGCATTTCTGCTGCAGTTTTCAAAGCCTCTACCTCCGCTTTGAAGTTACTTGAAAATTTTCCAGTTGCCATTGAATGTGTTTTTTTCCACTCCATTTTTTAAATTTAGGAGAATTCCTCCTCCTCCATTCTCTATTGAATTTTTGGCTGATCCATCTGTATATGCATGGGTCCAATTCCTGCTTGGGTAATGTTCTTTTATGTAGTTTAGGGTTATTTCTCTTCTTTCGGTTTCATGCTGAGTGTTCTTTTTCTCAATACCAGGAATGTTTTCTATCATCTCAGGCAGTTGCTGCTGTCTCCAAGCTGGGAACTTGTGTGCATTGTATATGGGCTTGACTGTTGATATGTTAAGTATAGGATCTGCCCTAATCCTTCGTTTTGCAGTTTCTACAAAGTTGCTACGCTTCAGTCTTCCCTTTCCAAAACCACTAAATCTGTTTGTACATAGGGTGGTCTGTCAATCTTCTAAATTTTTCTGCTTGTTGCTGGGCTCTGCTATCTCTTCTATCCTGCATTGGTTGTAAACAAGTGATCTTTTCTAGTTCATTAATAGGCGTTGTCTTTAGGCTTCCAGTTATGATTCGCATTCCTTGGTTTTGGACTCTACTTATTTTGTTAAAGTTTGACTTAGCTGCTGTTGCCCAAGCTGCAATGCCATATTCCAGTACTGGCCTCACCCGTCCAGTATATAACTTCTTGAGAACTTTCTCATCTGCTCCCCACGTTGTACCAGCAAGCTTTTTCAGATTGCCATTCTCTGCCTTGCTCTTGTTCGATTTTTCTCAACCTGTGTCTTCCATGTCAGGCGACGATCAAAGGTGACTCCTAGATAGTTTGGATTTTCTTCATGGCGCAATATTTTTCCATTCAATACCAGCTTAGGTTGCTGAGTTTTATTTTGAGAGGGAGAACACTGTGCATGTTGTTTTCTCCTCACTTATCTTCACTAGCCATGATTTTGACCAGTCCTCTAAGCGCTAATAAGGCTTGCTGTATTCTGCTGTTAGCTGTACTAATATATTCTTCAGATGTCCATATGGCTAGGTCATCTGCAAAGGAGGATGTGTGTACTCTGGCTGGAAAATTTTCTGTGATGTCATTTATATATGCTAGGAATAATGTTGGTGAAAGAACTCCTCCTTGGGGGACACCTTGCTCCAGCAGCATCATTTTGCTTGTTTGTCCTTGTACTTTTGTCCTGGCAATTCTGTTCTCAAGGTAGCGGCTGATCCATTTATACATTTTTCCACAAACATGCATGTTTTGCAGTTTTACTTTCAGTCCTTCCTTCCATACTTTATCAAATGCTTTTTCTAAATCTATCCAGACTGCTAGTGTGTGCTTTTTCTCTTGGAAGGCATCCTCTATTTCCTGAGCTATATAGGTTATTTGATCTTCAGTGGATCTGTACTTTCTGAATCCTGCTTGGTGTGGTGTTAAGAGTTTGTTTTCTTCCAGATGCCATGTTAGCCTGCCATTGATAATGCGTTCCATTAATTTTCCTACACAGCTAAGTAGACTGATAGGTCGATAGCCATTTGGTTCTTCCAGGTCTTTTTCTTTCTTTGGGACTGGTATTAGTATAGCTTCCTTCCATGCCTGTGGGACTATTCCTCTCTTCCAGCTGTTATTTAGGACTGCTAGTAGTTTCTTCTTTGCCTTGGTGCCTAGTCCTATTAGCATTTCATTTGTGATTCCATCCTTTCCTGGTGATTTCTTCTTTTTTAGGGTATTCATTGCCTGTTCCATTTCTTCCATTGTTAGATTTACCATCATATATTGCTGTCTCTGCATTTCTATGATGTATCTATTTGTCTTTGATTGCTTTCTTCTGTTCAGTTGTAATATCAATGTGGTTTGCATTTGCATAGTGTTCCATTAGTGCATTTGCAGCCTTTTTTCCTGTAAGCAAGGCATTTCCTTGTTTAATTGTTATTTGTTTGTTTCTAGGTCCTTCATTGTTCATGGCTTTCACTAGTTTCCATAGTTTGTTTCCATCCCTGTCAAAATTCAGGTTTTCTGTTTTTTCCCTCCAACAATCTCTTGTTGTTTGATTTACTGTTCTTTTATATTTTGCTGAGATGGCTTTGAGAGAGATGTTCGCTTCAATTGTTTGTTCTCTCTCTGCTGTCTTCCTGGCATCTTCAACTTTGTCCTCCAAACTTTGTAGTTCTTCAGTCCAGTATGGTTTGTAATTTTTCCTCGCTCCTCTAGGAATGGACTCAGTGGCTGCCTGTATTATCGCTCTGTTTAGACTTTCCACCATTTGCTTTATGTTGCCATATCGTGTATTTATGTTTTCACAATATTTGTCTGTTAGTATGGCAAATCTGTCCCAATCTGCTCGTTTGTAATTCCAGCGGGGCAAGGGCTTTTGCTCCTCTGGAACATACTCCATATTCATTACCAGCTTGATTGGTCTGTGGTCACTACCTGCTAATTGGTCCAGCACATGGCGATCGATTTTGTGGAGGATGTCTCCTGTGCAGAAAGCTAAGTCTGGAGTAGAAGTGGTAAGCCATCTTCTGGAGTAGAAGCTCGGTGTGTCATCCGCTTTGTTGAGTAGATGGAGATTTGAGTCTACTTCCCAGTCCTCTAA
The DNA here is from genome assembly GCA_014155875.1 of Cepaea nemoralis. Lineage (NCBI taxonomy): Eukaryota > Metazoa > Mollusca > Gastropoda > Stylommatophora > Helicidae > Cepaea > Cepaea nemoralis. The sequence continues at coordinate 736,180 of JACEFZ010004738.1, forward strand.
TTCATCTCCTCTTTTGTCAGTATCTGGGTATCCCCATCTTTCTGAACGGCTATTAAAGTCTCCGACAATAATGCAGTTTGTGTCAGTTATTTTCATGTTTGAGAGTGTAAGGTCCTTATCTGCTGGGCTATACAGATTGTAGATTCTTATTTTCACGTCCTTTATCATTATATCAACACCTATAATTTCCGTTTGGTTGTCAGAGATCACAGATACTTCGCTGCAAGGTATTGTATTTCGTGTAAGTATTAGAATTCCTCCTTTGTGTCCTTCGCGGTCGAAACGTGTGGCCTGATATCCTCTGACTGAGAATTTGTGATTGGCGTTGAGGTGTGTCTCTTGAATGCATGCCACATCTATTCTATCTTTATGAAGACGCTGTGTTAGGGAGTCTTTCTTCTTGTAAACTCCTTCGGCATTCCACTGTAGTATGTTGAGTGTCCGAGGTATTTGGTCAATAGCTCTTAACCTACTCCTCTGTGCCTTGACTCCACAGCACAGGGGAAGGTGACCACCAGTAGTCATGGGTGGACCCCTTCGAGGCAGGGGGCCCGGCACTATCACCGCCTGATGGGACTTCACGGGATTAGCACCATAACGATTAATTTTGATTTGTGACATCATGAATTAAGTTACGTTGCACTGCTTTGTCAAGCCTGTGGCTCAGTACATCCGATTTCGACAAGCATTTATTTGGGATGCTTTCCCTAGCCTTTGACTGTCCCCAGTCTACCTACAAGGCAGCAGGTTTGTGTGTCTCTTCGTCTGGTCCCTCTCCCTTGACCTGTCCGACATGGGTGGCCCTACCAGTAGCTGTGCTACCGTCGGATAGCTCTTGGGGTCATTGGGACGCACAAGCCCCTCTACCTCGTCACGGTGGACACACAGCAGAGGGGTAACCGAGGATTCAAACCCCGGTCTCCCAATGGAAAACTCGGCCAGCAGCTCCTCACTCACCCACTAACATACTGAGCAACTACCTCAACATAACTTACCCATCTACATACAGCTACCTTCTTGAATACCTGCCATTTAACGAGTCTACATGAATACTTGTTTGCCTGCCCACTTACGTACCGTCAGCAGGCTTTTTGTTTTCTTTCGCATCTTATTTACATGCCATCGCTGTCAACACCAGCAATTTACTGCTGTTGTTGATGTCGTAGCAAGATTACGCTCAGTAGTTCGCCATTGATTTCTGAGCGAACCGGCTCAATCCCCCCCCCCCCCCCCCCCCCCCCCGGGGGTAAGGAACCAACGCGACGCGATCCGCTACCGAAAATCTGCCATTGTGGCCTCTGTTGTGGACCGCACATCAACCACTGTCTTCGGGCCCACAACCCATCGCTATTTTCCTGAGCATGTGTTGTTGTTGTTATTGTTGTTGTCACTTTATGAGAAGAAATAAATTGGAGAACTTGGTGACAACTGGCAATATCGAGGGAAAAAGAACAAGGGGAGGACAGAGAAGTAAATACATGGATGGCTTGGCCACGTTGCATGGTCGAGACAAGAACACTGAGCTGATCCATGATTCTGGTGATCGAGTGAGCTCACGCTTACCGGTATGGCACATGATGATGATGCTGACCTACTTATATTACATACACATTCAAGAAGGAATTGTAATAATTGTATACTTTTTGTCCTGGCCATGCGGGGGTGCGGATGGAATGAACAGGCTGATAGGCTGGCAGGGAATGCACCTCATGGTGGTCGATTACCTATGGACACGGGAGAAGTGGTCGTGCGCCTGTGGGATCAGATGGAGAAGGTGGGGGAACAGATTGAGAACCCGTATGTGGAAAGGATGAGATTCGGAGGATTGGCAAGGGTTCTGGTAGAATCTCAAAACAGAGGGAAGACCAGGAGAACTTTCAATCAAATAGCGGTGGGAAAGAGTACTAGTGTGACTCTTCGCTGGCTGTTGAACGAGGGGACGGAGGGCATATGGGAATGTCCTGAGTGCAGTGATGTCGGTTCTTAGCTCAACTCAAGCAGCTGATGAATTTAAAGACACTGCGATTCATGCGCTACAAGAAGAGCTGAGCGTTGGTTTCGTTGGCTGATTGATGAAAGTTTAAGTTAATTGCTTGACGGTGGGTTAACTATAACTTTAAATTTTTATGTTGTCTAGTGCATCCTGTAATCTCTCTCTACTTCCTTTTTCTACTTCCGTGAGCGCCAGCCAATACTTGTGAGTTTGTTTATAAACCTTCTTAATGGCCTCAAGAGTTCCCACTGGATATATTTACTCAATGTGTACCGCAAGATGCTGTAGGCAGACAGTAATGACAGTTTTACACTTATCTGCCTGCTTTTCTGTATGTCTACGTAGTTACTACATTTTTTATAATGTTGTATGTCCTTTGCATGTGACGTTGTGATTAACCCCAGGTCGATCTTCTAAACAATTTTACGTTCAGAAGTTTGCACTTGTTTTCTGAACGAAATTCAGCATTTAATTCAGGACTTCTCTTGTCGTGATGGTCTGTACCGATGGTTCTGTGTTAAGAGGCTTGGGGATTCATAGCAAAAGCCAATGGCTAATGTTTAGTACAGAATAGAGGTGAAGGCGGTTACTGCAGATTTCCATTGGAGGAGTACCTGTATACGCATGTTGTAATTGTGACGGATTAAAAAACTTGCTGGCAAAGGTGAAGACTGGCATGCTTCGTGATGAATGGTATGCATCAATTCAGGTGTCGCAGGTTGTGAGCATTTGCTGGATCCTTTCTCCAAGACATTCTGGTGTGGTTGGGAATGAACAAACAGACAGAATGGCTGGTGCTGCATAACTGAGATGTGATTTAATGCATAAGGCCGATGTGGTGAAGGCCCTCTGGGAGCGAGTGAATAATACAGAAGCCAAGATAGACTATCATGGTCTAGAGATAATGCGGCAGCAGGGGATCAGTGGATGTGGTAGACAGTCGTCATTCAGAGGTAAAGAAGCAAGACGGACATATAATCAGATTGTAACGGGCACCTTAAGCACTGGAACGCTACACTGGCTGTTGCATATGATGACCGAGCGTTTGTGGGAATGCCCCGAGATCAATGACGTCGGTTCTTGAATCAACTCAACTCGTTCTGAATGAAACGTCAACGTTTAAGTCAAACTTTACGCCGGTGTAGGCATTGGTCAGCCTACTACGTCATCAGCGCATTTAAGTTTAAGGGTGAGCGCTCTTATCCTTTCGATTACGTCCATCCCATGGTAGGTAAGCAGGCAGGCGGTTAGGTATGTATGTATTGAGGTAAGTAGGTGGGTAGGTAGGTAGGTAGGTAGGTAGGTAGATAAGTAAACAGGAAGGTAGGTTGGTAGGAAGTAGATCGGTAGATAAGATGAAAGGTGGTAGCTAGGTAGGTATGTAAGCAAGTAGGAAGATAGATATAAACATAGATGTTAAGTAACTATGTAGCTAGGTACAAGTACGCAGGTGGTAAGTAGGTATGTATTAGATAGGAAGGTAGGCAGGAAGGTAGCTGGTGGTTTGGTAGGTATGTGGTAAGTAGGTATGTAATTAGATAAGTACTAGGTAGGGGCAGGTAGGTAGGTAGACACGTAGGTAGGTTAGTAGAAAGTAAGTAGATAGGTAAGAAGGTAGGTGGTATCTAAATAGGTAATTATTAAGTAGGAAGGTAGATATGAATGCACGCGGTAAGTAACTAGGTAGGTGGTAAGTAGGTAGGTAGATAGGTAGGCAGACATGTAGCTGGCAGATAGTTAGAGAAGCGCGTAGGGATGTATGCAATGGCTATATCAATATGTAGCTTTGTCGTGACAACAAATATTAAACTTGCATAATGGCAGAACGTATTTAAAAGTAACTAAGATTCATTTTTCATCTACAATATGGGACCAGCACAATAAACCCCATATATATTGTGTGCTCATCAGTGGGTGCACTTATATATAGTACGATATTTACTAACCATATACGCAAGGCGTGCAAACGGGTCTTTCATGTCACCTCTACGTTAGGCAGTGGAAGTTCCAACGGCAATTAATTGAAAATGTTTGCTAACCTGTAAGAATTAATTGAAAATGTTTGCTAACCTGTAAGAATTAATTGAAACAATATTTTCATAAGATGCCTTTCTTCATACGACTTCCATTCTCCATCAGTGGTAAGAAAGCATCACAAAGTGCGTCAATTGTCGGTGGCAAGAACGTCAACCTAACATCGGTGTAAGTATCATCATCATTATCATCATCTTCTTCTTCTTCTCCGCCATCCTCATCATTACCATCATCAATATCTCATCTCTATCGTTCCTCTTGCACCTTGCGGCGTCAAGGTGAAGCATAAAACAGCAGGAGAGTGCCCGTTTAAAGGCTTCATATATCGAGATTCCCATTATCTCTGCCCATCGTTTAGACGGTCAGCCTTTTCTTCTGGTTCCATTTGGTCTGTACATGATTGCTTGTTGTGGTATACTGCCAATTGGTGACCTAGTTATAAGGCCGAACCATTTAACTTCTTGCTCTTTTCTAATGAAATACAGCGCTGCTATGATCCCACACTTTAGCCCTGATTTCTTAATTTCTGATTTTCTCTCATCTTGATACATCGAGTATTTTTCTCAGGAGTTTCATTTCAGCTGTTGTAATTGTTCTTTCTCTTTTTCTGTCAGTGTAAAGGTTTAGCATTGATATCATAGAGTTGGTAGGAAGATTGTACTTTAGAGAGCTTTTTTAAGTGTCTACTGATACATGTGTATTCTTTAGTATTGGTGCCGTCTGCCCAATGAGTTGGTTTGCCTTATTGCATCTATTTTCTATCTCGTCTTCTGATTTGCCATTTGATGATATTAAATTTCATAAGTACTTAAAGTCTTTCACTTGTTTCAAAGGGTGTTCTTTTAGATTAATCTTTGTTGTTTTTCCTGCATCAATATCACCGCCATCATAAATACCGCTACTTCCACAGACTTCATTATCCCCAATTTCTTGTCCTATATCCAAGCAAGTATCCCTCCATAGACATACACACATCACCCATCTCGTTGTATCTTATATATAAATTGCGATCTCCGTCTGTCTGTCTGTCTGTCTGTCCATATGTCCTTTATGCGCTCGCGAACGGCCCATCCGATTGAGATGAAATTTTCTACACGTTTTCCTTTCATTCCAGCGCAGCCCACTGTCGTATTTGTTTTTCTTCTTCCTCCTCCTCCCTCCTCCCATTCCCAAAATACGTACGTAAATATATGATGATGATGAGGAAAGAATCCCCGAACCAAAACGCTAGGGAAAGGGAAGAAAATGACGTGACTACACAGAATCGTCACACGGCAATCATCATCATCATCAAGTGCCGTGCCGGCTGGCGTAGGCGTTCAACTCTGTTGCTGATATATATGCCTCCATGCCACGGCAATATCAATAACAATTCATCTTTTTATGTGTAAGGAAGTTATCTACAGTCGTGTAGAAGGGAAGAACAATCAATAGAAGGACAGAAATCACAGAACCTAGACGAGCATGAATTCGGAATGGCGAACTCCCTCCTCCTCTCTTCTCCTCCTGCCTCTACCTCCTCCTCCCTCCTCCTCTTCCTCCTCCCTCTACCTCCTCCCCCTCCTCCTTCTCCCTCTTCCTCTCCCCTCCTCCTCCATCCTCCTCCCTCCTACTCACTCCGCCTCCTCCCTCCTCCTCCCTCTACCTCCTCCCTCCTCCTCCCTCTACCTCCTCCCTCCACCCTCCTCCTCTTCCTCCTCCCTCTACCTACTCCCTCTCCCTCCTCCTTCTCCCCCTCCCTTCTCCCTCCTCCTCCCTCTCCTCCTCACTTCTCCTCATCCCTCCTACTCCCTTCTCCTCCTCCCTCCTCTCTCCTCCTCCCTCCTCCCCTTTCCTCCCTCTACCTCCTCCTCCCTCCTCCTTCCTCCACATCCCTCTTCCTCCTCCTCCCTCCTCATCATTCCTCCTCCTCCTCCCCCTCCTCCTTCTACCTCTTCCTCCCTCCTCCTTCTCCCTCCACCTCCTCCCTCCTCCTCCTCTCTCCTCCTCCTCCCTCCTCCCTCCTCCACCACCTGCGTTCTCCTCCTCCCTCCTCCTCCTTCTCCCTCCTCCTCCCCCTCCCTCCTCTCCCTCCTCCCTCTTCCTCCTCCTCCTTCACCCTCCTCCCTCCTCCTCCTCCTCCCTCCTCCTCCTTCCTCCTCCCTCCTCATCCCTCTTCCTCATCCTCCTCCTCCTCCTTCTCCCCTTTCCCCCCTCCTTCTCTTAATCCCTCCTCCTCCCTCCTCCTCCCTCCTATTCCTCCCTACTCCTCCTCCTCCCTCCTCCTCCTCTCTCCGCCTATCTCTTCCTCCCTCCTCCTACCTCCTCCACTCTCTTCCTCCTCCCTCCTCCTCCTTCTTCCTCCTCCTCCCTCCTCCTACCTCCTCGCCCTCCTCTTCCTTCCTCCTTCGCCCTCCTCCTCCCTTCTCCTCCTCCCCTCCTCCCCCTCCCTCCTCCCCCTCATCCCTCCTCCTCCTCCTCCTTCTTCCTCCCTCCTCCTCCCCTCCTCCTTCCTCCTCCTCCCTCTCCTCCTCATCCCTCCTCCTCCATTCTCCTCCCTCCCTCCTCCTCCTCCCTCTACCTCCTCCCTCCTCCTCTCTTCACATTCCTCCTCCTCCCTCTTCCTCCTCCTCCCTCCTCCTCATCCCTCCTCCTCCTCCCTCCTCCTCCTCTCTCCTCCTCCTCTCTCCTCCTCCCTCCTCCCTCTACCTCCTCCCTCCTCCTCCCTTCACATTCCTCCTCCTCCCTCTTCCTCCTCCTCCCCCTCATCCTCTTCCCTCCTTCTCCTCCCTCCTCCTTCTCCCTCTTCCTTCTCCCTCCGCCTCCTCCCTCCTCCCACTCTCTCCTCCTCCTCCCTCCTCCTCCCTTTCCCTCCTCCTCCCTCTCCTCCTGCGTTCTCCTCCTCCCTCCTACTCCCTCTTCCTCCTCCTTCTCCTCCCTCCTCCTTCTCCCTCTTCCTCCTCCCTCTTCCTCCCTCTTCCTGCTCCCTCCGCCTGCTCCCTCCTCCTACTCTCTCCTCCTCCTCCTTCCTCCTCCCTCTCCTCCTCCTCCCTCCTCCTCCTGCGTTCTCCTCCTCCCTCCTTCTCCCTCTTCCTCCTCCCTCCTTCTCCCTCTTCCTCCTCCCTCCTCCTCCCCCTCCTCCTCCACCCTACTCCTCCCTCCTCTTCCTAATCCCTCCTCCTCCCTCCTATTCCTCCCTATTCCTCCTGTCTCCTGTCTCCTCCTCCCTCCTCCTCCCTCCTCTTCCCTCCTCCACCTCCCTCTTCCTCCTCCCTCCTCCATTTACCCAAGACAGACAGACAGACAGATAGTCGGGAACGGGATCTTATATGACTACTTATATGATTTAAATGAGATGCTCTCCGCCATGGGCTGGGCCGGGTCAGACAGACAGACAGACAGATAGATAGACAGACAGACAGACAGACAGACAGACAGACAGACAGACAGACAGTCGGGAACGGGAACTTATATGACTACTTATATGAATTAAATGAGATGCTCCCCACCAGGAGTTGGGCGATGCCGGGCCGGGTCAGACAGACAGACAGATAGATAGTCGGGAACGGGAACTTATATGACTACTTATATGAATTAAATGAGATGCTCCCCATCAGGGTCTGGGCGAAGCCGGGCCGGGTCAGACAGACCGACAGACAGATAGACAGACAGACAGACAGATTGTCGGTAACGGGAACGAGAACTTATATGACTACTTATATGCTTGGTTGCTTGCTTGTGTTCGTTGGCTTGAGCTCCAACGCGAAGTCCTGTATGTCGGCCTGTTGTCCAGCATCAATGTGATGTCATACAGGACCTGAGGTTTGCGTGAGTATCCGTTGTCCCATGTCTGGCTTATTGGTGTGCAGACTGGTGGTTCCTCGCCATACAGGCAGACACTCTCCGACTTCGGAGGAATCGGCGATCCTACTGACTTTAGCCAGGACCCCGAAGGGACCTGTTGCCCAGGACGCTCGACGAGGACGCGTCAATAGGTCTTGGCCAGTATATAACCCGGCCCTGGTGCCTTGGAAACACCTCTGCGTCCCACTACTTATATAAATTAAATGAGATGCTCCCCACCAGGGTCTGGGCGAAGCCGGGCCGGGTCAGCTAGTTGTATATATATACCAAGAATACTCAGTTCAAAGATAACACCAACATGTGATATAACAAGTAAAAGTTAGTTGCAAGTCCTTTATAGGACGTTGCAATAAACCCCAGCATATATTGGATGTTTGTAATTTACCAGACAGTGTTAGTTCAGTACCGGACAGTGTTAGTTCAGTAAGGGGCAATGTTAGTTCAGTACCCGAAAATTTTAGTTCAGTACCAGGCAGTGTTAGTTCATCAGCTGCGCATTGCATAAGTCAGTCACGGACCCTTCTACACACATTATAGCGCATTTTGCACATGGTGCTAAGAACCAGTAGTTTTTCTAAACCAATGTTCAATTATGCCAAATATCCGATCTCACAGTCAATGCCGTGTGTTGCGCTGGCGATAACCTCTGTACATTTCTGTCTCTCTCCTGTGTGCTGCGAATCATTTCTGATACCGATGTTCCTCCATGCCATGAAGACAAATCTGTACGACATCTTCGCCCATGGTCTCCTTCTTGCCTCTCTTCCCCTCCAACCTTCCCGCTGTGACGACATACTCAATTTCCCACTTCCCATGACATTCGCAAAGAATGTGGACTATCTTCTTCTGATGCGAGTAACCAGTTCTCTTTGTGAGTTAACTTCTTTCAAGATATCTTCATTGCTCTTTCTATCCGCTCACGGTGTTGTCATCATTCTTTAATAAAACCCCATCACCTCAGCTTACACACAATTCCTTACGAGCCTGCTAATTATCCCTTAACTGTTTCAGTGCCAAACAAAAAGTAGGCGTGGACCAAACATGGCACACAATCAAATGTACAAGTATTATAATTTACATTTCTGTTCACTGAGCGTTGAAACTGCGGAAGATACCACGAAACGAAACAAATAACACGATAACCCTAGTATGGCGATATATCGTCATATGTGATGATATATTATCCTTCAGCACTGAATCAATTAAGGCGAGTAAAAGGTTCTTCAGTAGTATAGAAGTAGCGTTCGTGTGTTGTTCGTGAGTGTGCTGTGCGTGAATGTGCGGTACGTGAGCGTGTTGTGTGTGAGCGTGCTGTGCACGAGTGCGCTGTGCATGAGTGTGCTGTACGTTCGTGTGCTGTGCGTGAGTGTGCTTTCTTTGTTGCTTCTATATATTCCCTAAAACAGTTGTTGATTTTTCAGAGATATGAGAATTCCGCGTGTGTGGACAGACGGCGATATCGGGTGAGTCCGTCTGTCTGTTAATACTATTTATATGTGCGGATCTGTTTGTCAACCTGCATGCATGCATGTGCGCGTACAAGCCAACGCATGCAGACTCCAATGGCATAATTATGTGTTGAAAATAGTCAGTCAGTCAGCCAGTCAGTCAGTCAGCCAGCCAGTCAGTCAGTCAGTCAGTCAGTCAGTCAGTCAGGCAGTCAGTCAGTCAGGCAGTCAGTCGCGGTTCCAACTTCACGGCAAAGGGTCGTCCCCATAATGCCCGTTTCTGTGCCAGTGAATATCTCACAAAATGCTCCTCACTGTCCCATGTGAAAAATGAGTCTCGAATAAACCAACAGCCCGCACAGGTATACTATGCATAATGCCGCTGCCAGAATGACAACACATAAGTCCGCCACGAAAAATACAGTTCATCGTCGATGGAAGCGGCAGTCACTACAAAACCAGCAGCCACACATTACTGCATAAGGCAAGCCCAGTTAGATCAGCATCGGCCGGCCGCCATTTTTCTGAACATGCAGTTCACGATACAAACAACCGAAGACATATTGTAAAAGCACTGCACGTGAAATTCACAGCTCACATTGACGCCCCACGCACTTAACACAGTAGGTGGGCGACGGAAACCACGTATTGAGATTAACATATGAACAGACAGGGTGAGCCTGTGTGTTTATCTATGTGTGTTATTTCTCCCTGTGGTAATAATACTTGTACGTGCGGTTCTGTGTGTCTTCCTGCCTGCAGGCGTGCGTCAGGCGTCAGTGCAAGACATGCAAACTCCAGTGGCACAGTTATATGTGAAGATTAACGCAGAGGAGAGGCTGGCCGAGTGGCTAGATGTCGGGTACACTTTAAAGGATACCTGGGTACCTGTCGGGGAAAAAAGAAAACCCTCACCTACACAGTACTCGGCGACTGCGCTAGCCAGGCGGCCTTAATTCCCCAGGCTCACCCCCCCCCCCCCCCCACGCCATACACTGCAAAGTAATATAGGCAGTAAATGATAGTTCAACGTGTTTACTGGAACATTCCTAGATAAGGACAGATACTATTCATAAGTAGGCTACATATCCCGGGAGAAATTGGTAGCGACAGACATATGTGGAAACCCGCCAACCAGAAGGCAGTAGTACATTGGGGGTCCAATGTTTGGGGCACGGCAAGGCGAAACAAGTTTCTTGAGTTTTGTAACATTAAAATGTATAACAGTAATACCCTTTCAACCTTTCTGTGTCATTTTTGGGATACGAAGTGTTAACTTTTATTTAAGACTGTATACTGTTTATTTATCTATTCATGTTTTTGAGCAGTTAATGAAATTCATTATAGTTGATTTGTTTATTCATATTGAGCTTTCCATTTTCTACATACGCTAGTATATTGTTTTAATTTAGCTATTTCATACAGTGTAGGTTATATAATTATTTAGTTTCTGATGTGAATCAACACCAAACTTGAGTGATCTGTTGAAATGCACTCGTTGAAACTCCGAGAACGAAGATATGAGCACACATGGACTTGTGCGCTCTGCAATGATGATAGTATTTTTTTCATATATCAATTTCATCAATTTCTGCCTGTAATCTTACCCCCCCCCCCCCCCCTTTTTTTGGATTGCCTTTAATTTCTTCCATGCCTATTGTGGTTTTGTGGATTAAGTTAACCACATACTTTGTTCTTCTCCTATGGTTATCCCTTGTTTCAAATATCACCCTGTCTGTTTAATTACTTATTGTACATTTTTCGAAATTAGATTCTGTTCTACTTTGTCTGTTATTTTAAAGCTTGTTTTCTATCCTTTTGAATGTCAGTTCATTTTGTAACTACACTTAATTCTTTCAGCAAGACACTTACATTCAACATTGTTTAAGCCACTGGTTCAAATCTCGGGTGCTTCTATAATCCCTTTTCTTTTCTATTTTAATGTACCCTCATAAACAGCATCCTAGTTCAGCCAATTTCTTTGCTGTTCTCTGAGCTTTACTGAATACCTGTTTGTTTAAATATCCAGATTTTCACATACGGAAATCGACAAAAGACAAGGAATCTGGGATGAAACAAAAGATGGACGGCAGATAAAGTTTGCAGGTAAAGTTCGTTTGTCCTTATTGTAATTTTAAGGCTTTACTCATTCATTGCAATGTTAGAGACTTAACTCATTCATTCGAAATGGCAGAGGCTTAACTCATTCACTGTATAATGTTAGAGGCTTAACTCATTCATTGTAATGTTAGAGGCTTAACTCATTCATTGTAGTGTTGTAGGATGACTCTTTCAGTGTAATGTTAGAGGTTGAACTCATTGAGTGTAATGTTGTAGGTTGAACTCATTCAGTGTAATGTTAGAGGCTGTACTCATTCAGTGTAATGTTGTAGGTTGAACTCATTCAGTGTAATGTTAGAGGTTGTACTCATTGATTGTAATGTTAGAGGTTGTACTCATTGATTGTAATGTTAGAGATTGAACTCATTCATTGTAATGTTAGAGGTTGAACTCATGATGATTCAAGTATAGCTATATATCGCCCCTCTGGCCAAATAGGAAGTCACATGTGGCGATATATTATCCTTCGGCATTGAATCAGTTAATGGTGAAGGTTAGGGATAGCCCAATATTGTTTTTACAGACTAATCGGCAATCGAGGGGGGCGGGAGTGATGTGTTCAATATCTTACCAGCCACCTTTGTGTCCCCAAGAATTTCCTGGTACTCATTTTAGGCTGGGTCAACCTGGAATCCAGGTCAATTTGTCTGTCTCGATGCGAATTCGAACTTGTGACCACCGGGTCGGCAGGTAAGCATGCTAGTTGCTGCACTACAGCAACTTCTATCAGTGCAGACAGACATGGATTTAAAGATGGCGACACATGGCAGATAACTAGGGAATCGAATAATCAGGAAGCTTCACAACCAGCGCTCGGGTTGAATGGTGCTAATGATTGGAGGTCAGCATGGACGAAGGGGTAAGGGATCTCGCTCTTAAACTTCCGGTGCGCTGATGCCGAGGTAGCGGGTTCAACCCCTACACTGGTCAGTTGGACTGAAATGTTGACTTCTTCCAAGTGACTTGGGGAGGTAAATTACAAGTACTTCGGACGCTGGAGTGGATTAGCCTGATGGCGAGGGAAACTGGTATAGGGACAGGGATGACCAGAAAGCTTCAATACTGGTGTACGGGCTGAAATACTTGAAGATGATACTAGTGATTATTAACTGATTCACAGCCAAACAACAAGTAGGTTTAGACCAAACATGGTACACAATCAAATATACAAATATTATAATGTAAATTTCTGTTCACTGAGCGCTGACACTAAGGAAGATACCATGAAACAAAACAAATAACATGATTATCCCTAGTATGGCGATATATCGTCCTTCTGTTCAAATGGGGGTCACATGTCGCTATATATTATCCTTCGGCGCTGAATCAGCTAAATACAGGGGGGAATTTTTAATGACTGTGTAGTGTTTGAAAATATTGCCGGTCCAAGTTTTGTATTCACCCTCTGTAAAATTCATGCAACATAATAGGTAAATACTAAAACTTGGACCGGCAATATTTTCAATCACTGCAGTCATTAAAAATACACCCTGTATTATCCCTTCAGTACTGAATCAGTTAAATATCTAGTCTAGTAAAATAATTCGTCACAGACATGAACCTCGGCGTCGTGTGTTTAGGATGTAGTGAACACACTTTCCCAATCCTACCACAAAGCGGGAGCAGCAGATGATTTGGGAGCAGATACTGTCGTGTTGATTTTCACAATGGTTTGAGCATCGGAGGTTCAGCAAGCAATCTACTGAGCATAACATTGCCCAAAAAATTACAACAGCCAATAAATACTGGAGTTGATTGTGATGTCTTTTAAAGGACATGCAAGTAACTTTTTACCATGCATAAACATGTAATATGTTTAGTTTTCACACATAGAGAAATCAAATCCCTCCCATTTTTCTGATTGTTTTTGATAAATAAGGACAAGAAAGCGAAGGAATCAGAACTAGCAATTTGGAACTCAATGGGTGGATATCAGGCCATGACCTTGGTGGCAAGCAAGGTGAAGGCTACCAAAGATGTACCAGAATGAAAGAATGGAATAAAGGAAACAAAGACAGGAATAGCGAGATGGTTGCCCTGAATGAATTTTATCGTAAGTTCTGTATCCTCTGTCTGATCTGTTTGTTTTCAATTATACATATTACCTTATTATCCCAGCTTCTCCCTTCTTCCCATCTCCCTTCTCCTTCTGTTGTCGTCATCTTTTCGCCATGATCATCCTCTTCTTTTTCTTCTTTCGTTTTCTTCTTCTCCCCCTTCCCCTACCTGTTCTTCTTTCACTATCTACTTCTTCTTTCGCCATCTTCTTCTTTCTCCTCTTTGTTCATTGTTATATTCTTCAATCTTCCTCTTCTTCTTTCATCTGCTTCTACTACTCCTCCTTCTAAAACACTACTACAAATCTACCGAAGATATACCTAGTACTCAAATAATAATTTAAGAGACAGATATCTATGGTGCCAGTCGTTATTCAATGAAAGAAAGATTCGACAAGTTGAATTTGTCAGAGCAGCGATTAAAAAGTAGTAGATTTACACATAAAGCCAAACAGATCGGCAGACAGATACCAGAATTACAGAACAAACTGTCCCGTTAATGTCATCGCCAGAATATAACCAATGTTGGAGGTCAGCCAGGCTGAATGGATAAGAACACTCGCTCTGAAACTTCCGATGGGATGGTGCCAAGGTAGCAGGTTCAACCCCTACACAGGTCAGTTGGACTGAAATGTCGACTTCTCATCCTTGACTTGGGGACGTAAATTACAAGTACCTCGGAAGTCGGAGTGTGTTTGCCTGAAGGCGAGGGACACTGGTAATAGGAAAAGCTAATCCACACAAAAAAGTCAGTCCGATGCTAGAAGTTGAAGTATGCGTATGAACTATGCTTGAGTTTAAAGAGAGCGAATGCAAAAACAAACCAAAAAAAAACACACACAAAAAAATCTTTGGAAAGAAGAAAAAAAGATCTAACATGCCAGATTAAAATAGAAGCCAAAGATGAATTCAGTAAAACAATGTCTAAATAGTCTTCTTATTATAGCCAATGTTGTGTGGCATTAGTAATAATGCCTGTCCACAAACTTACGTCCCTTGTGCCGCCATTTCTGATACTGATGTTACACCACGCCACGATGCCAAACTGTCCAGCATCTACTCTCTGGTTTCTCTCTCCCTCCCCCATACTCCAGCGTTCCTCTTCTCGTGACATGCCCAAATAATGTGGACTGTCTTCTTCTGATGTGAGTAACCAGTTCTCTTTATGAGTTAACATCTTTCAGAATATCTTCATTGCTCTTTCTATCCGTCCACGGTATTCTCATCCTTCTTCCACAAAGTCACATTTCTACACCTTTCACATAATTCCTCACCTGTCTGCTAATTGTCCAAGATTTGCTTCTGAAGATCAGAATAGCCACAATATAATATAAACATTATATAACTGAAAACAGCAGCTCCTAGCCTTCGTAGTGATGCCAACAAGAATATTAGATACACAAATATACAGGATGATCAGCACAGAATGCTACAATAAAGGACTGCGCGTATGTAGAATATCCAGACAAAATCCAGTGCAACTATAGCAACTGGAAAGTACAGTGGCAACTATGATTACGAAGCCACGGCAATATTAGCTGCAACTACAACACTCGTAACATTAAAGCCAGGGCAATATTAGCTGCAACTACAACACTCGTAACATTAAAGCCACGGCAATATTAGCTGCAACTACAACACTCGTAACATTAAAGCCAGGGCAATATTAGCTGCAGCTACAATCAAGCCATCATGTGCCACGCCGGAAAGCATGGGCGGTCATGACTCGCCATTTCACTCGATCACCAGAGTCGTGGATCAGCTCAGTGTTCCTGTCTCGTCCATGCCATGTGGCCAAGCCATCCAGGTATTTTCCTCTCGGTCTTCCTCTTGGTCTGTTCCCTTCGATCTTGCCAGTTGTCACCAAGTTCTCCCATTTATTTCGTCTCATAACATGTCCAAAAATTTTGACTGTCTATGTCTAATTTCTCTAATCAGTTTACGATTTTCATTTGTCTCCTGCAGTACTTGGTCATTGGATTTTCTATCTGTCCATGGTATTCTTTGCATTTTCCTCAGAAACCACATTTCTACAGCCATCAGATGTTTTTCAGCTTGACTGCACATTGTCCAAGTTTCACATCCATACAAAAGAACAGGCTCTGTGTACCCCCTCAACACTCTTTTTCTTGTTTCAATTGACATCTTTTTATTGGTCAGAATGCAGCTACAACACTCGTAACATCAGAAAATATACCTAATATTATCAGTATTGTTCGAACAGAAAGACTCAGTAATGAATCTGCGATCACCACGTGGATTAACAGTTGCTTCACATTTGAACAGTAACACTGACTTTATGCAATGTGTATTTGAGCCGTGGAACAAGATTCATGATTCACTTCATGCGATATCTAATTATGCAGTATGCACCTGGTGAGATGTAGGCAACATCTGGCCACAGAAAGGTTAAGCCTAGCCTGTTCTTCTGTGTCAATGAGTATGGTAGACACAAGTTAGTTGCATATCCTTTACAGGACGTCGCAGTCAGCCCCATCATATTTTGGCTGTTTGTGATCTCTTGGCAAGTTTACGTTCAATAGTTTGCCATTACTTTCTGAATGACCAGCACCCATACCATTTTATTTTAAAAACCAACACAAGGCGGTCTGCTGCCAAATCGCCAGCAGCTGTGTTTCGAACGCGGGTATGCGGGATTACGAACTATGTCCGTAACCCCATCGCCATGGAGACGGCGTGCGCGCATGCATGTGTGTGTGCGCGCGCGTGAGCTGGTGTGGAAAATTAATAAATAAATGAGAGAGATGGGGGGGGGGGGAGAGATATTTATAAGCGTCATTATTGAAAAAGCAAGACTAGAAGAAATTAATTATGCCCAATAGTGTGAAAAAACTTTACTTTCTAATGCTACCATAGATAATTCTCCCAAGATGGCCCCACCAACTCTAAGACACAGGAGTAACAGTTACAGCAGTGTAATAGAGAAACTGATGACACCCCTCAGCACAGGACGCCTTAACACGGGCTACAACCGGGGCATCATCCAGAGCCATGACAGCACAGGGAGGGGTACTGTCAACCATAGCAGTTACGATTACTTTGGGAAAGACAGCCAGTATGGCGACCAAGCTCTTGTGACAATGGACACAGAAGATGCACTGAAAATGAATGACGTTTTGCACAGCACTGCTAAGAGAGGTTTGTTTTCTTTATTATAGAGATGGTCAGGTAAACTAATAGACCACTTGACTGACTTACCCACATACCTATACGCCTACATACCTACATGCATACTTGTCCACCTACATGATCTATCTGTCTGTCTGTCTATCTATCCATCGATCCATCTGTCTGTCTACTTATCTATCTATCAGCGTACCGTCTGTCTGCTTACCTATATCAGTCTGTCTCTGTCTGCCTAAATCAGTTTCTCAAATTACGTATCATGTCTTGTAAAATAGGTTATTTAACTTTACAGACAATATTCAAAACTGTACCTGTATTACATGGATCTGTCCCCTTACCCCCTAGGAGGCAGCATCACGAATTTTGGGCATTATGATTTTGGGAATCACTCATTATACTAAGAATTAACTCTCTCTCTCTCTCTCTCTCTCACACACACACTCATTATTGCCCACAATTATGCATGCGTATTAGTTTAACCTATATATTATGTGTAGCAAACACTTGCACTAGCAATATTTCGGCTAACATACTGTAATCTGTCTTCATATTTGTATCTGTCTATCTACTCCCCAGACACATCCTGCTGGCTACTCTTCTCTTCACAGTTTTGTCTAAATCTGTTTGAGTGACACCATGAACAGTGCACTTGCTTACAAGTATAACGGCTCTAGTTCAATCCTCACTTGTAACACTAGACTCCCACACCGACCCAGTCTAAAATGGGTTCTAGGAAATGTAGTGGGAAGTCAAGGCATCCGATGTGATATTGACCCCATTATACGACGATTACCGATTGGTCTACAAAACTATGGGGCC
The DNA here is from genome assembly GCA_014155875.1 of Cepaea nemoralis. NCBI lineage: Eukaryota > Metazoa > Mollusca > Gastropoda > Stylommatophora > Helicidae > Cepaea > Cepaea nemoralis. The sequence goes on from JACEFZ010004738.1 coordinate 753,642, forward strand.
AGCACCATGTGCTCAATATGCCACAAGACATGTACATGTAAGGGTCTTTTAGTGTGTTTTTTTTACTTGTTAAATCTCATTTCATGCCCCATTGATATTGTCTACAAGGATTGGTTTGGTTATTGATAGATCACCTACGATGTTAGGTTGAGTCAAGAACCGACATAACCGTGATCAGGATAATGTCCAAGTTTGACACTGCTAGCATAGGGTTGGTGTGAGTATGCTATTTATTATCTGTCTTTTTGCGGACATAGGTATACAAGTGTATTTGGAAGTTTCAGTATTGGTGATAAGTGTCAGACCCATCATGATACTGATCATCTGTTTTCACATTTCTGTCTTCTTAAACAACTCCATCTTCTAGATTTTACCAGCAGTGCAGTCAATTCAAGAACTGAGGACTTGGTTCAAAATATCAGCACCCAGGCAGAAAGTACCAGAACATCTGATTATGACAGCGCTGTTAGTAACTCCAGAGTCGAGCCGTACGCGGTCAACAGTGTGGCCATTGCTTCAGCAACCACACTGACCAATAATAGTAACCTCTTAAGAGACACTGGCGTTACCAGGTGAATCAAAATTAGTTTATTACTTTAAGTCCTTCTGTCGCAAACAGTCGTTACATGAACTCTCTATGTCATAATTATGACTTCTGTTATATTGTATTGCAATTAAATTATTCTGTTCCAGTCAGTTAATATGAAAACTACTGACCGACGTTTATTACATTAAAGTAACAACATGCATCTTTCCTGTGGCCACATATGGATGTAGGTCACGAACCATTTTATAATCACTAAAGAAGAAAATCTGGGCTTTTGAAATGAAATGTTACAGACAAGATCTTAGAATACCATGGACCAAGAAGAAATGAAATGTTACAGACAAGATCTTAGAATACCATGGAACAAGAAGAAATGAAATGTTACAGACAAGATCTTAGAATACCATGGACCAAGAAGAAATGAAATGTTACAGACAAGATCTTAGAATACCATGGACCAAGAAGAAATGAAATGTTACAGACAAGATCTTAGAATACCATGGACCAAGAAGAAATGAAATGTTACAGACAAGATCTTAGAATACCATGGACCAAGAAGAAATGAAATGTTACAGACAAGATCTTAGAATTCCATGGACCAAGAAGAAATGAAATGTTACAGACAAGATCTTAGAATACCATGGACCAAGAAGAAATGAAATGTTACAGACAAGATCTTAGAATACCATGGACCAAGAAGAAATGAAATGTTACAGACAAGATCTTAGAATTCCATGGACCAAGAAGAAATGAAATATTACAGACAAGATCTTAGAATTCCATGGACCAAGAAGAAATGAAATGTTACAGACAAGATCTTAGAATTCCATGGACCAAGAAGAAATGAAATGTTACAGACAAGATCTTAGAATTCCATGGACCAAGAAGAAATGAAATGTTACAGACAAGATCTTAGAATTCCACGGACCAAGAAGAAATGAAATGTTACAGACAAGATCTTAGAATACCATGGACCAAGAAGAAATGAAATGTTACAGACAAGATCTTAGAATTCCATGGACCAAGAAGAAATGAAATGTTACAGACAAGATCTTAGAATACCATGGACCAAGAAGAAATGAAATGTTACAGACAAGATCTTAGAATACCATGGACCAAGAAGAAATGAAATGTTACAGACAAGATCTTAGAATACCATGGACCAAGAAGAAATGAAATGTTACAGACAAGATCTTAGAATACCATGGACCAAGAAGAAATGAAATGTTACAGACAAGATCTTAGAATACCATGGACCAAGAAAGAAATGAAATGTTACAGACAAGATCTTAGAATACCATGGACCAAGAAGAAATGAAATGTTACAGACAAGATCTTAGAATACCATGGACCAAGAAGAAATGAAATGTTACAGACAAGATCTTAGAATACCATGGACCAAGAAGAAATGAAATGTTACAGACAAGATCTTAGAATACCATGGACCAAGAAGAAATGAAATGTTACAGACAAGATCTTAGAATTCCATGGACCAAGAAGAAGAAACGTGTGTTTTTGTGACCTTTGCTTGCTTTGAACTCAAGCATAGTCCATACATGTGCTGCTATTTCTAGTAACACTGGACTGGGTTTTGTGTGTGGATTAGCTTTCCCTATTACCAGTGTCCCTCGCCATCAGGTGAACCCACTCTGACTTTTGAGTTACTTGTAATTTACGCCCTCAAGTCAAAGACAAGAAGTCAATATTTTAGTCCAACTCTCAGGTGTAGGGGTTGAACCCGCTACCTCAGTATCAGTCAAGACACATATATTTTACAAGGTGTGAACATTGAAGAAAATTGGCCTAGAAACAGCATCATGTCTCAGAAACAGAAATACTTTAGCCATATAAGTGGTTTGGAAAGAGATTAATGGAAGGTGCTTCTGTATGCATACAGTTGTTCCCTCTGGACAATGTGTTGGATTGTGTGGACAGTGAAATACCCAAAACCCACGGAGAACATGTTATGAGGGGGCTGGCGTGATAGTAATCAAATCATGCATCCAGTGCCATCTGGTGTATAAAATATGAAACTAGCACCTTATACCCAACATACCTCAAGGTGTGGATGAAGGTTGTCACTGATATCTCTGTTTGTTGAAAATAAATACTGGTAAAAGTTTATTCTGTCTTACTTATGGTGAACACCCCTTACCATCTTCACATATATTTCTGTTTATGGAAAACAAACACTGGTAGAAGTTTATTCTGTCTTACTTAAAGTGAATGGCCCTTACCATCTTCACATATATTTCTGTTTATGGAAAACAAACACTGGTAGAAGTTTATTCTGTCTTACTTAAAGTGAAGATTATAAATAGTAAACAATATTCAGCACTATGGACACATATGTAAAATTCTAGTAAATGGTAAACTCAGTACTGAAATTGTGAAATGATCCCTTTATTTATAGGATTCTAATGAATTCATTAATTTACTGACATCTGCTTATTTATATTTCAGGGAGACATATAACCCAGGCTATAATCTAATAATGGAGACATCAAGCTACATGAAAAGAGTTGTAGAGGAGACAGAAACAGTCACAACTGGCTAAATACATGTTGGCAAATCAAATATTGTGTTTAAAAACAGCAGTCGCATGTACGACATATTGTCATGCTAACTCATTCTGTAGCAAGCAACTCGCCATGTGCTTATCTGTTACTTCTTATATAACCAAACACTTAATACGTTCTTAAGTCTCAGTCAGTTATTACTTTTACCCTCTTTGTCATAGTTGTTATGTTAATTGTTTCTTTCCTAGTTAGTGTTTTAGATATTTCTGTTAGTACTTTAACTCTTAAAGGTCAGAGAGCCAGTATTTGAAACCGGATATATATATATATATATAGTCAAAAATTTGTCACATTTCATTAAAGTCACTGAAAAGACCAAATGCTCGGTAATTTTTCCAGCACTAGTGTTCAAGCATGTTAGTGTCATTATAAACATATTGAAGCCTTTTACTGTATGACTATCTTTGATAATTTAGTTTTGTTAGTGTGTATGTTTAATATGCTTATTCTGTTTATTCAATTGTCTCATTACCATCACTAGATTAACGGGCATAAACTCTGCCAGCTAACACTCAGTTATTACAAGTTCACTAAAATCTAATTTTCCAGCAATCTGATTTAAGTACCTAGAAAGTTAACAGATGGTGACAGTACAAAAATTAACAAATTTCAATAACAAGAAAGTTAAACCACATTAAAAACACTAGAAGTTCTAACCAATGTTTTCCTCTTATAAATTTGAACATAGGGGATACAAATAAAACATTGCATGAGGTCAACATGGCATAATGGGTAAGAGTTCTTGTTCTTACACATCCCGTGTGCTGAGGCAGAGGTAACAGGTTCAACCCCTACAATGGTCAGTTGGACTAAAATGTTGACTTCCCATCCTTGACTTTGGGATGTAAATTGTAAATACCCCTTAAGTCGGAGTGGGTTCACCTGATGGTGAGGGACACTGGTAATAGGAAAAACTAATCCGCACGCAAAAATAAATCCAGTGCATTTAATGCTTGTGTATGGATTACTCTTGAGTTCAAAGTGGGTGAGCACAATAAATATAACTATTATATAAAGATAGACAGACAAAATGAAGAATATTCTATGAAGTATATCTTTGTCAATAAAGATGAGAAAAAGAATTCTTTGGAGCTATATCAAGACAATCCTGATGTATAGAAGTGAATCATGATCAAATTAACAGATAAGTAAGGAATTGCACAATTTATTGCTTGGCATATTGCTCTGTACTGTTCGTGCTATATATGTAATTTTTATTGTGCACCTAACGAGATACATGCAACTATTGCTGGCAATAAATTGTGCAGTCCTGTTGTTTGTGTCTTCTGTATTCAAATAACAAGAAAATTAACTGATTTTCATATTAATAAAGTTATCTGTTTTTGCTAATGGGAAAGTTAACATATTTCAGAACAAGAAATGTAACATATGCTATGAACAACAAACTTTACAAATGTCAGTAGCCAAGAAATAAAATATGTATTTACAAATAAATATTCCAACATTGAGCCATTTCTCCCTCTTGTATCTGTTCAGAGAAGATCATCATTTTGTCCGCCCCACAACACAATTAAATCTGGGTCGCTTCTGTAGCTCATCTTGCTTGTTCAGCACAAACTTGCTGGAGACACCAGGGCTCCTGGCCAGTTTCAGAATAGATGAAAACAATTAGCAATTTCCAATATACAGGATGTTTGTAAAGTCTCACTACAATTTGTATGCAGAACAAATTTGAAAAATAAAGTACATTTTTTTTGCCATATCCTTTACAGGACATTGCTGTCAACATCAAAATCTTTCAGCTGATTGTTGATTTCTTGGCAAGATTACGCTCAGTAGTTTGCCTTTGCTTTCTGAGCGACCGACTCACATACCCCATAAGTTACCAAAGTTGCGAGAACCACTACCGATTCTTGTGCGGGTTATGTTCCTCACGTGGATATACAGAATTACAGAGGAAGACATTAACCCCTAGGCCCGGGAAGTACATTATGTCATCAAAAAATGAGATAAAAATTAATTAAATTAGTTACAATAGTCACTGCTATGGTCTAACGCTGTTTTTGGGGAAGCTGGAAAGTACCAATGAAATATCCATTATAATCAGTGTTGGAAATGTTCCACCACAGGCATCCAGACATGTCTGTACACATCTCTTTGTATTGTCAAATACCTTCTGCAACATGTCTGTTGTCATTTCTTCCGTTGATAATACCATACTGTTGGGAGTGCAAAGAATTACTCCAGCAGATGACAACCATTTGCTGCATATTGCTTCACGATGGACTGCGGAGTACATTTTTTTAATGACATCATGTATTCATTTTTCAAATTGTTCTATATACAAAGTGTAGTGAGACTTTGCAAACACCCTGTACAATCTTATTGACAAAAGCAATTCCTAGTGTCTTGACTTAGTGCACTTGCCTACCAATACATCGTTCCATGAATTTGACCTCATCTGAGAAGGCTAGGTATCTGATCTCGCTACTCAATGGATCCTAAGTTGTGGGGAATTTTTTCTTAACTGTATTGAAATGGGGTAGATCCAGTTTTTATAGTTATAAATCTTGCTGATCTTTTTGTTTACCTGGAATCAGCCTATATCTGCTACTGTTTCCCACATAAATCGCAGTTTTCTGCAGATCCTGTAGGCTTCCATAGATTCTGACTTATATGGTTTTCATCCAGACATAGAACAGACCTTTCTGAGCAGTATTTGGTACAATGCTGGAGTATGTTTTCTGCAGTTTGAGGAACTAGCTCACTTGTACACATTTCTGTAAGTTGCCAACAGTATAGGCAGGTCATGCTGCAGTCAGGACTAATGGATAATGATGTATTGTGCACCGACGTCTACACTGTTAACAACTTACATGATGCATCCACTAGAAGATCACACTCTGTCAGAAATCAGGTGGAGAAGGCGGGGGAACAGATTGAGTACCCATATGTGGAAAGAATGAGACTGCAGGGGATCGGTAGGGGTTCTGGAAGAATCTCAAAACTGAGAGGGAAGACCAGGAGAACTTTACATCAGATAGCGGTGGGAACAATTAGTAGTATGACTCTTCGCTGGCTGTTGAACGAGGGGACGAAGCACATATGAGAAAGTCCTGAGTGCAGTGATGTCAGTTCTTAACTCAACTCAACTCAACTCTGTCAGAATTATTCATTTGTTTTCAGAACTGTATAAAATGGTAAGATAGAATCACAAATGTAAAGCTTAGGGGGGAGATCTTGTCAGATTCCTGTGAACTAAGAGGTGAAGATAAGATGCAAGCACTAGATAGGACACACACAGAGACAACCTGAGAACAGTATCACTAGAAAAGCTTTCACTTGAACCTGCAGAGCAAATAAATAGTGGGGGACCAAAAACACATCATTATCATGTGCCATGCCAGCTGGCATAGGTGTTCATGTCTTTCCATAGACCTTGGTCCTTGGCGCTCTGGATCAACTCTGCTGTTCCTTTCTACAAGTTCTCAGTCCATCCTGCATCATTTTTCTTGGTCTGCCTCTGCCTCTTTTCCCACTGATCTTTCCAGTCGTCACGATGTTCTCCAATACCTCTATTTTCATCACATGACCAAAGAAAGTTGTTTGTCTCTTTCTTATTGTTGTATATAATGTTCTGGTTTCATTAGCCTCTTCCAGGCAATCAATGTTAGTTACTCTGGCAGTCCAAGGTTTTCACGCAATTCGTCTCAGGAATCACATCTCCATTGGTTCCAAGTTTTTCCTAATTTTTCATTAACATCCCATGATTCACTGCCATACAGCAAAACAAGTTCTATATAACATTTCAGCACTCTCTCTCTTACATTAAGTAATAGTGACTGATTGCATAAAACACACAGAGAAGAAAATTAGAGACAAAGGTGAATAACAATAAGGAGGACATGGAGAGAGTTGCAGCAGATAGCCAAAGACTTGACATGGAGTTGCTTGAGAGTTTATCCTCCAATCAGGAATAGATTAGAATAACAAGAGACGGGCAGTATGGCATCTTCTTCTCTTCTGCGTTCATCCAGAGTTTTTTTTTTTTTGGATGTGATTGCATTGTGCCTGTTTACAGCAGAGCTGCGTTCTTGCGCCATTAGGCCAACACATCCGACTTCTGCGGGCATTTGTTGACCGGGTTCACCTTCCCGGTATGGCATCTTATTCTCAATAGGTCCAGGATGTTTGTTAACTGGAGCTGAGATTTAAAATAAAACTAACTAGAATGTGCAGTGCATGACCGATGTCTGGACAAAGGGTATTTCAATGTCAGCCTTTAACAAAAGACATTTTAACAGCCACCTGCAATGGTAGTAAATACTATAATGTCAGCCTTTAACAAAAGACGTTTCAACAGACCCAGCAATGGTAGTAAATACTATAATGTCAGCCTTTAACAAAAGACATTTCAACAGACCCAGCAATGGTAGTAAATACTATAATGTCAGCCTTTAACAAAAGACATTTCAACAGACCCAGCAATGGTAGTAAATACTATAATGTCAGCCTTTAACAAAAGACATTTCAACAGACCCAGCAATGGTAGTAAATACTATAATGTCAGCCTTTAACAAAAGACATTTCAACAGACCCAGCAATGGTAGTAAATACTATAATGTCAGCCTTTAACAAAAGACATTTCAACAGACACCAGCAATGGTAGTAAATACTATAATGTCAGCCTTTAACAAAAGACATTTCAACAGACCCAGCAATGGTAGTAAATACTATAATGTCAGCCTTTAACAAAAGACATTTCAACAGAACCTAGAAATGGTAGTAAATACTATAATGTCAGCCTTTAACAAAAGACATTTCAACAGACCCAGCAATGGTAGTAAATACTATAATGTCAGCCTTTAACAAAAGACATTTCAACAGACCCAGCAATGGTAGTAAATACTATAATGTCAGCCTTTAACAAAAGACATTTCAAAAGACCCAGCAATGGTAGTAAATACTATAATGTCAGCCTTTAACAAAAGACATTTCAACAGACCCAGCAATGGTAGTAAATACTATAATGTCAGCCTTTAACAAAAAGACATTTCAACAGAACCTAGAAATGGTAGTAAATACTATAATGTCAGCCTTTAACAAAAGACATTTCAACAGACCCAGCAATGGTAGTAAATACTATAATGTCAGCCTTTAACAAAAGACATTTCAACAGAACCTAGAAATGGCAGTAAATGCTATAATGATTGTTCTTTGTGTAATATCACGCCTCAGCAACAAATAACAAGGGACTATATTAACTGTATAGCTGGCTCCCTGGCCGAGGGGTTAGCAGCTTTCTCTGTTAACCATAAATACTCTCGTGGTTGACATGAGCGCACGAGAATTAGAAGTGGTTCGAGTCACGCCAGTGACTTTTGAGAATATGGAGCCGGTCGCTCAGAAAGTCGTGGCGTGCTGATGAGCGTAATCTAGCCTAGGAATCAACATACAGCTGAAAGATGCTGGTGTTGACCGCAATATCCTGAAACAGGATGGAAACGCGGAAAAAATTTTTAAAAAATTAATTGTATAGTGCTAGTAATACTCACGACATTAACAGCTCCATTGTGTGCTGTGTGTCTTTAGTCTTCTTATGATTCTTCCCCAGTAGTATAGATTCTATGTTGTAACACTGTCAACGAAAACAGATAACAGATAACATTTGTGTTAAATCTCCTGCTCTTCCTCCTCCAATGCTTCCTTCATTTGCTTGTTTATCCATTCTTTCTTTCTTTCTTTCTTTCCTTCCATTATCTGTCTGTCTAACCATCTTTCTTTCTTTCCTTCCTTCCATTATCTGTCTGTCTAACCATCTTTCTTTCTTTCCTTTCCTTCCATTATCCGTCTGTCTAACCATCTTTTTTTGTTTGTTGTTTGTTTGTTTGTTTGTTTGTTTGTTTGTTTGCTTCTTTCTTTCTTTCCTTTCTTCCTTCAATTATCTGTCTGTCTAACCATCTTTCTTTCTTTCTTTCTGTCCTTCCTTCATCTGTCTGTGTAACCATCTTTCTTTCTTTCTTACTTTCTTTATTTCTTTCCTTCCTTCATCTGCCTAACCATCTTTCTTTCTTTCTTTCTTTCTTTCCTTCCTTCATCTGTCTAACCATCTGTCTGTCTGCCTGCCTGCCTGTCTGTCTGTCTGCTATCTGTCTGCCTTCCTCTTCTACTACATCTTCCATCATGATCAGTGAACAACAAATCAGTCAGCAGCTATTGTGTCTCAAATGGGTACCAAGAAATGTCTTGGGAAATAAAGGCAACCAGCCTGATACTAACCACATCACCCATCGATTGCTAGTTGGTCGATACAAATACGGCTCTAGCACCTAAAGCCCAGTACATCTTAAGGTATGTAAAGAGGTCCTATACTTTACTGACACCAGCTGTTGGTGCAGTCGTGTACAACTACAACAAAATCCTTCCATTATGCTCAGTCAACAGCAAATACTTGGTATATGTACCCAAAAGCCACTCAAATGCAAACTTCTGGTTTAACTGCTGCTGTTGGTAGTTTTAACATTTAAAAGATAATTAAAACAACTTTATAAACCCAAATATAAAAATTGAAGTTATGATTCACATATAGGCACCTTGCCGTCTTGACAGACAATAGTTATTTACACTGTGCTTAAAAAAAAAGCATAATTACAATTCATGGTGGTAAGACCAGGGATGGAATTATACCTATCCAAAGCACAAAGTCTGGGCTGAATTGCAGAGACCATGAGTTGCCCCTGCAGCATGATCCCTCTCTCGGCATGCCTAATTTACTCCAGAAGAAAAGTAACACCAATACATCTGGAACAAGACAAGTTCCTGGATCTGCAAAGTAATGCTCTAACTGTCCGCCTATCGGAGCTTCAATCTTAGATCAGTTGCTGGCCAAGACTCTGGGCCTGGTCTGCCCTGCCATGACATTTAATCTTAGGTTGCATTTCCTCACACTAACATAAGGCTTGTACCCTCCCAACTGCACTTCTTCACCCGAAACTGCTGACACTATGTGGGGTACCGGGTTAGGTAAGTGCCGCCCAACATTCGGCAATAATAGAAAGCAAGTAGTACTGTCATACAGTAGCCCAGTCATATCTGACTAAGACCTGACACGTGAAACCTGTTTTACACACACTTAGGTAAAATATTTAATGAATCAAACAACTTAACTTTAACAAGCTAGCACACAAATAAAAGATGTGAATACTTCTTTAAATGTTCTGCACCTTTTTATAATTTAGTAGAGCTGTCTGTATGTTGCCTTCAGCCAAATGGATGCTGCCCATCAGCTTGTAAGTATCAGACACTTGTTCAGAGTACTCGCCAAATGCTTCACATTTTGCTGGAAGGCTTGATTTTAAAATCTGCATAGCTTCCTGTTTAAGTCAGGGATGGGAAACAGCACACATCAGATGATGTCATTCACAGTTTTCCATGATTAACAAAATGTTATACACAGAAATATGCAGCATCACACACAGCCATGCATAGGAGCATAGGTGTTTTTTACACACATATATCTGTCCCCCAACCCAAAGCCCAACCATATTACGTGACACACAAAAACACCATGCACGCACACACACTCACAATATATAAAAGGTTTAATTACAGAAAATTAATGGAGAAAACAAGAGCTGTATCTTTATAAACAATCATCAAAAACTGACATGATACTAAAGGTCTATGTTGAAAGAATGGATCATGTCACAGAGTTTTAAGAACAGGTGTCTGCCGAATGGTGGACACATTAGTGTCGTTGATAGGGAGCTACGCTGATAATGTCATGAGCATATTCAGGCCAGGGTTCGACGCCTCTCTTCATCATCTGCCAACAGCGGAAAAACTGGCCACTTATTCTCTGTGCAATCAGGCCTACAAAATATGATGGTCCTATCACATCACAGACCCATAACAATTACTTTTCTTCATGTTACTACATTTGTATACACCAACAACAAAATTACTTTTCTTCAAGTTACTACAGTTGTATACAACAACAACAAAATTACTTTTCTTCAAGTTACTACAGTTGTATACAACAACAAAAAATTAATTTTCTTCAAGTTACTACAGTTGTATACAACACAAAGAATTAATTTTCTTCAAGTTATTACAGTTGTATACAACAAAAACAATTACTTTACTTCATGTTACTATAGTTGTATGGATCAGAAGCATGGAGAACAACAAAACAATTGCTAATAAATTACCAACAATTAGCATCCATGAGCAGAACAGAAGGAATAAAATAGTATGACAGTCACTACTGTGG